>VFFE01006516.1:258270-327588 GCA_008921705.1 Burhinus oedicnemus | reverse complement strand
GTGGGGGGGGGGGGGGGAGAAGGGGGAGAAGTGGATAGGATTAGAAATCAAAGCGAAATTGGAGAGAAGCACATTAAGCCTCGGGCATCCTTACAGTAGGAAGAAAAGAGGGAGGTGGTAAAACCCTCTGGGAGTTTATTCGGTGAGTTATGAGAGGATCCACGAGTGTAATATTGTTAAAGGTCAGCCTAAACCTAATTTAAACTAGGGATGTGTGACCTCCGCCCTTCATTTAATACAGTCATAAGGAACATTACACTGCAGATAGCTGGAACAATAGCTGCCTCCACCCCAAACTCCAGCCTCTGGCATTGCCTGCAAGGACGGCCTGCGAAGGAGAGCAGGAGGAGGACCAGTAAAGCCAAGGACGCAGCTAACCTGAGGATGGGGATGCAGAAAGAGAGGGAGAGGAGGGCCTCTGGACCACAGCGCTCACCACCGAGGGGCTTGCAAAAACACAGCATCCCAGGAAGCATTTTGGTTTGAAAGTTGAGGTGGCTACAGCAAAGCATCACCTGAAACAATTGGAAATGCAATAAAAATAGCCCACCGTGTCTTGCATTTGTCTGACCTCTGTGGTCATCAGTGCAGTTCAAGACAGAAATCGTGATCCTAGGTTCCCGTTAAATTCTCAAGGAGCAAGGACAGCGTTCACAAAGTCAGCCAAAGCGAGCTGAAACTAGATTAATCTAAAGCAGGAGCTGGAATAAAAGTGACATCTGAAAGGTGCCCTGAAATGACCAGGGGATGCCTGGGACTCGTAGAGAAAATCTCTGCTGCAGCAGCGGCTGTGGAAGTGTCTGGGCAGGCTGCAAAGCCCCCTGACGGCGCTGCCCATCTTAGCTGATCAAAGCGTCTCGTGGGTGGCCACCAACATGTGGCGATGGGCCGGAAAGCTTTGCAGGGAAAGGGGGAAGAACAGGAAAGCTTGGGCCAGCCTGGACCTTGCAGGCGGGGATGTGAGCTTCAGCAAAGGCAGAGGAATGTAAATAGCTGCAGAAATGCAGTGGTCGTGGGCCAGGGTGGATGTTAGTGATGCTGGCGGTGAGCTGAGCCAAGCAGATACCTTCAGGGAAGGGGACATTTACATGACTTTTCCCTTCCTCTCCACCTTTAATCCAAAGAGGGGAGAGGTGACCTAATCCAAGACCAACCAAGACACTCTGTGATGCTCGTTTGGCTTATTTCACAATTATACCACAAATGACAAGGTGAGCAGAACGGGGATTTGAGGTACATGTGCCTACAGCATTACAAAAGTACCCCAGTTTGTAAAGCATCTTATATTCTCATATGTCAAGAGTGAGGACAAGCAGGAGAAATCAGACTGCTTTACTGACATGCCCAACAGATCTGAGCACCGCAGGTTGAGATGTCCAAGACGAGACAAAAGGAAGGTGGGGGTGGGCCGTGGGTTTGGGTCTCCCGTCATTGAAGACTAGGAGAAAAAGTCATCCCTAGTGAGAAGGGAGAGTGATTAGCCAGTCTTACGCACAGCTGTTTAATGGCAGAGGAATAATCATACTTGTCCCAGAGTGTTTTTCAGTGGCTTTAAGAAAGCGATACCTTTTGTTTTGTACAACCCAGGAACCTGGCAATAACACCGTGTCCTTGCATGCTGCTAAAATATATTGATCCTGGGGCACACTAAACTGTTGGAACAAGAGAGATTCATTGGTGAAAGGGGGTGTGATATATGGAAGGTCCCTGCATTAAATTGAAGTCAAAGAACTAAGAGTGGTAGAAATAATTCACCTGGGGCCCCTGGTCAACAAGGAACAAACAAGAGCAGAGACTGGGCAAGTCTGGTCACAGCTGCTGGCACCCTGGGTAGGGAGAGCATTCTGGGGCCATGCTCACAGCCCAGAGGGTTTCTGTTGCAGAATTGTTATATGGGCAGGGGAAAAGTGGGATGCCCTTAGGCATCAGCAGAGGATATTTTTTTGGCATATTCAGAGTGAAAGAGGGACTCTTGTAGCAATTCCTGCCCAGGTCTACAGATGCCTTGGAGCACTCATTTGACTTAGGTGTTCAGAATGGGTGTTGGCAGATGCATTCCGAGGACCTGAGGGGTGCTGATCATGGCAAAAATGGAGTTTTTCCAAGGTAAGCTATTGCACTGTGCCAAAGGCATTTGTGACAGTGGTAAAAGGCACAAGTGTTTTCGCCCCTGTTTATATGGAGGGAAAACTGTGCATTTTTTGTGGGCTGGACAGACTTAGTATTCCTGTAGCATCTTTTAAAATACAACATCCCCAGTGATTAGAGGAAAGCTCCAGCCTGAGTAGCCTCACTTGGCTTGAGAGGCTGCGGGAAGGAGAATGTGGGGTAGGGAGGTGTCACAGTGGCTGAGTGCGAGGCAGGAATTAAAAAGCACAAATGATGTTCAGCAAGTGAAATTCAGTGTGCCTGCTTGTTGGGATGACATCTGCAACATGGCCCAAAAGAAGGTGGCCAAAGGGTCCCAGGATCAGATGACCCCAGAAAGGGAGACAAGTGTCTCCTTTCTCCCCATCATCTGCAGAGCAGCGAACATCTCTTGGTCATCCCTGGTTGCCAAAGTGGACTCCAGCTCAGCCGTTAGCTTCCTGAAAGAGATTTCTGAGAAGGGTGGAATAGGGAAGATAAGGAGAAATGCCCACCCTCTCCCCAGCTTTTCATTACAGACGGAACCTTCCAGGCTCCAAGTTTTGTCTGATTATATGTGTCAAAAATGTGCAACAAACACAGTAGCAGAGAAGGAAGATGGGGCTGTGCCTATATTAACAGCACATCACCATTTCCTGTTTTCTTTCTTTTTTTTTTTTAAAGTATTTCCATGAAAATACTCACTGGAATGTTATGGGGAAGAAGAGGTCCAAGCTCATTTAAAGACCAATAAAAGCTCCAGCAGGTACAATTAGTTCTTCCAAGCACCAGGGGATGAAGTTGGCTTTTTATAGCATTTATAGCAAATATAGGTCTGTCTACAGAGCAAGCTCTGAGTCAAAACAGCTTGTGAATGAAATGCATTGCAGGAGGCAGTGGGAAAACATTTGGTCTAGAAGCTCTTTGGGGTGAAGACTACGCCCCATAGCTTGTCCTTGCAGGAACAGCCTGATAAGGATGCTCTGAGAAGGCAGTGCTAGCAGTGGACATCCTTGTGTCCCCAGGGGAGGAGCTGAGCAGCGGGAAGGTGGACTGCAGGGATGCCACCTGCCTCCAAGCAGGAGCACACCATGCCCTCTAAGGATGTTTGTGTCTCACCCCCCAGCACAGCACCCTCACCCACACCGCTTTGCTCTGTCCTCGCTTGGAAAACTCAGAGTTCACCCTTAAAAAATGTTTTCTCCTGCTCCCGGGAGCATCAGTATGAACTGGCCAGTCTGGCTGCGTGTTGCTGGATTCATGAGCAAAAGCAGGCGAACTCTTAATAAATTCTTCTTTCTCAAAAAAAAGAGACACAGCAGTTGTTTCTGAGGTCGTCTCCAGCAGCTTCAACAGAGCAGCCATTGCTGAGTGGCTGGTGGCAATGCCTGTGATGGGCCATGGCGGAGGTGGATGCAGTCCTTCCTTGCACTGCTTTTTCCTTGGTGCAATTTCTTGGAGAGCTTCCCCTGGGCCTCGTCGAGCAGTCAGCCCGCTCAGCAAAGCTGCCCAGGTGAGTGGGGTGGTATTTCCAAGCCTCTGCCATGTCCTCCAGCATTCACTACTGATGCAGCTCACGTATTTCAGATGCGCCCTTTGGAGGCCCATCCTTTGAGCACCCGTTCAATACTCCACAGAAAATCAAACACAAGAGCCAGCTGGAAGTAACTCCCTGCGATGGGTTATTTTTCCAAGTGCCCGAGAGAGGTGATGGCGCTGAGTGCAGAGGGTGATGTGTTTTAGGGAATATATGCGGGGCCCTTATTTGCTTCGGAGAGGTGGAGTGGTGCAGATACGTCTCTGTTGTGTAATTAATGGCTTTGAAAAAAAACCCCTGAGCCTGTTGGCTAAGCCCGAATACCTCTGAGGGGTTCAGGAATCCCAGCTATGTATCTTTCAGGCGTTTCTTCCTCTGTTTTTTTTTTTTTTTTTTCTTTTCCCTTTGCATTGCTGCTGTGCTTCAGTGTGGGTCTTTGTTTGCAGCTCTCATTGTCTTTGGGCAGAGGGTTGGGTGGCAGCATCTCCCCCAGGCCAGAGCTTCACCCCTTATCATGGACCCCCCCATCTCCACCTCCCGTTGCCAGCCCAGGTGGGGGCCACCCCATCATTCCTTCAGGCTGGGGGCTTTTTGCTCAGGATAAATGGGCTGCCAGCCCCAGCCACCGGTGCCCTCAGCTCTGAGCTGAGCAGTGAAGACCCCAAATGAGGATGTGGGGCTGGGGTCCCACATGCAGGCAGCTGTGGACGTGGGGAGAAGGGGCAGCATGGGGCTTACACAGGGCTCCTGCACCCCAAGTGCAGCCTTCCTCTGTCACTGCATCCGCATGTCACCTTGGGCAAGTCACTTAATTTCCCTCCAGTTTGCATCCCCATCCATCAGCTCAGGGCAGGAATAAATCTGTGCCCCTTAGGGGCTGGGACTTTTGATACCTACAGCTGGCAGCGGGTGTATGGCAGTTTGCAATAAGGTCCCCATTGCTTGCACCCTCCCCTCGTTCCTGTTCCTGAAGCAGGTGACACAGGGACACGCTGTGCCCACCTGTGCTGCCAGCATCCCCACCAGACCATGCTGCCCTTGCCGTGGGTGATAGACACCCACGGGGAGGTAGGAGGTGCGGGCAATTTGTTTTCTCGCTTAAACAAAACACTCTCTCATAATCATAACGAAGGAGGGAGGCAACAGCACTTGGCAAAGCAAATTACACTAAGTGCACTTCACTAGAAATGTTTATACTCCGACACTGAAAAATCCACTGAGCAAGGCGATAGTATGGCACGGCGCTGGCAGAGCAGAGGCAGCCGAGGTGGGAATTGCGCCCTGAGTCAGGTCCCAGCCAGGGTGGGCTTGGGGATGTCATCAGCTAGTCCTGGGAGGAGGCTCCCAGGCTCTCTCACATGGGGACAGCAGGTGGAGGGATGGGGGAAAGTGTGCAGGGATGGCTTTGGGCTTCCTGCACATTGGCTCCACTTGGGGCCGTGCACCCTTGAAAGCATCATCTCTGCTGTCTCCTGTTGGCCATTGGGATGATTTAACCTTTAAGGACAGGTGTACAGATGGGGTTGGCATCTTCAAGTATTGTCACAGGATGAATAGGTATAATGCAATCCTGTGTGGTGGGAAAGCTATTTTATGGTGTCGGTTGTGCTTCAGAAAGGCTCTGGTTGGAGAAGCAAGGGTTTTGTAGAGATCCTAGCACTCCTGGAGCAGGACACCTCACAGGGTAGGACCCTTGGGATGGCTAAGTTAATTACTAATTACTAGGAAGGTAACCCCCACCAAAAAAAATACATGTGGCTTTTCAAAACAGCAGGTGGTACGCTTGCATAGCATGTGCAGGCGTGCGTGTGTGTGCACACATGTATTTTTGTGCTGAGGGGGAAGCAAGCGCTTGGCTAAGTAGGTAGAGCCAAATGGCAGGTGATTCAGATGCTACCCCCTATTTCTGGCACCACTTTGGCGGTGCCACTTGAGTCCCTGTCTCTTCATCAGCCAAAGATAACAGTCTCCAAAAAGGCCCTCCATGAAGCCCTGGTGCAAGCCCCAAAGTCAACAGGCAAAGGGTTAACCAAATTCCCAAAGCAGGTGGGAGCGCGAGTCAGACTGGGTGATATCACAGACATGTTATTTGAAAAGCTAAGAAATTGTGGAATTCCTCACCTAATCCAACTTCCCCACAGTTTAAAGAAAACTGCAACGCAAGATATCATTACGGCCAAGCGAGACCCCCCACGAACATTTCCCTGCATAATCCATACGTGGATATACACACCGTCAGCCACCTCCCGTGGTGCTGAGCTTCTAACCCTCATGAGTTTGTTCCCAGTGAAGCTTGTGGGATGCAGGCCCTATGATCAACTGTGTAATGCCTTGACCCATACGAGCTGAAGGTGGCTCCTCCATCCCTGTGACATTGCTTGTGTGCAATGCATGGTCCTCCCTCACCCTGCCGTGGTCCCTCTGCCTTTATCTGAGCTGAGTGCAAGGACACGCTGCTCTTGCCAGGGTAGCCAGAGAGTAGTTAAAAACCTGCATGAACAAATGTTCGATGAGACAGCACAAACCTAGTGGAAATAATGCTCTCAACTTCAGGAGTCCCCAGGTTAGGGCATCCCTCGTTATGAGAGGTGGCTGTGATGAGCCTCTGTAGCTACACAAATACCTGGATGTGATTAATCATTAGCAAGTGTAATCGCAGCAATGGAAAATTGCATCCCTAGTTCAAATCTGTCTGCCACTCCTCCCTTTATTTTTCCAGGTGAGTTTCTTGCTGAGCCATTTCAGTCCACCAGGTAGATCTTCATGCAGAAGAAGATTTTTTTTGTGTGTGTGTAAGTTGCATAGATTTTTGTTTAGATTTTTTTGCATTAAAGGCAACCATTTCAAATATGTACAGATCATACGGGTGTTTTTTAGTCAAAACAAGCACAGTAACCACAAGAGGTGCCAGACTGGAACAACCTCTTCTCCACTAACCTAATCCAAAGGGAAAAAAAAAAAAATGTTTTCCAGAGATAGAATGAATTCCTTTGTCTCTGTGTGTGATATAAGGAAAGAGAAAAATCTAGCCACAGATAGCAGGCATTCCCTAAAAGGGACTTTTAGAGGAAAGTTGCGTTCCCTTCAGGAAACCTTAGTGTTGGAGCTGGGGAATGATTTCAAGCCAGACCTGCTGGGTCCCACTCCAGGGCTCCTGTCATCGGAGGCGCTGAGTGCCTGCAACTGCTGTTTCTTACAATCTGCCTCAGTAGCCCTTTCTGGGTGAACCTCGCTATTTCCAGTGAGTCAGCCCAGGGGCTTCAGGCTCATCTGGGCAGGCTGAGTACTGCCCTCACTCCCTAATTAACTTACATGAGCATCATCTCATATTTGCCCAAGGCACCAGAGCGTTTCAAGAGATCTCATGCCAATCCCTTGTTGAGACCCCACTGGTCTAGGGCAGCAGGTCCTGCCCCAAGCCAGAACCATCTTGGGGAGGGCAGTATTTCTGGGGACGCCTCACTGATCTCCCCGACGTGCAGCAATGCAATTGGGGCACAAAACCCCTCCGGTGGCTGATGGCTGTTTCACGGCGGCTTTCTCCCACCCACCGCCACCCTCGCCGTTCCTGAAGACCCACATGAAAGCAGTAATAGCACTGTCGGGGTATACAAAGTAAAAGATGACTCACTGCGAAGCCTTTGCTCCCACCTTCGGGAGGCAACTAGATAGGGAGCAGTCTCCTGGGGAAGGGGGGGTGGAATTTAAGTAGACTGATTTTTTTCTGAAAACCTTTCATTTAGTCTAAACAACCAGCTTGGGATGTTGGCACTTGGCTTTTAAATTAAGCATGCTTTTCTGGGCACGATTCTGCCAGGATAGTAACAGCCAGATCCAGGTTCTAGTCTTGGGAGTGAAAACAGCCCCAGATCCCCACAATAAAATAGGAAACCAGCCCTTGAGCTTCAGTAATTGCTTTGGAGGGTCTGCCCTGGCCAATGGGTAATTCATGGGGAGACGAGAGCCAGGGAACGTGCTAGCTTGCAAGTGGCCTGCATGATTTGCACAAGGCCACCACAGAAGGCTGGGGCAGAGGAAGTAGTTTCTACCATCCTTGGAGGGTTTTGGTGGTGATTCCCACCTTTTGGGCTGCTCTTCTCCCTGCCACCAGCATGTAGCCTCTGGTTACCAAACGTGCCAGCCCCTGTGACCTACCTCTCTCTGCCCACCGTTTTCCAGCACCAGGATTGATCCTGTGATGCTTTTAAAAGACCATCTGCTAGGGGTGACAGCGTTGCAAGCTCTTAAGCCCAGAGGGAGAACGAAGCTCTCTTGCAGGCAGCAGCATCTCTGCATCCCGAACCTGGCTGCCCCAGGCACAGGGACACCACAGAGCAACTCAGACCAGACAAAACAGGCCATGGGATGTGAACACTTTGCTCGGTTTAACCTGGCCGCACTCCAGCCAGCTTCAGCGTTCTCTGCAAGGCATCGCTGCCACACGTTTACCCAAGCAGTGGCTGCTTCCTCACCTGCCTCTCCTCTGGCTCTGCCACGGTGCAGGCTGTGGGGAGCCAGTCTCCCAACGACAAGCCTTTTTTTATCATATGAGATGCTCCGGGTCTCTCCAACAGACAAGCACTTTCCCCCGAGGTGTCCTCCCAGGGGCTGTTCCCAGGCTCTGCAGCCACCCTGCTGTGGTTTGCAACTTTATGAGAGAGGGAAAGCAAAGCATGCAAGCCGGGATCCTAGACAGAGCGGGGAAGGACAGCTCTGTGGTGAAGCCAGGGGATCTGCAGCCTTGGCGCTGCTGCTGCCATGAGAGGTTTCCTGCCGGACCTTTGCCGGTGCATTGAACTTCACTGTGCCCCGGCGAGTGCCCAAGCAGGGCCTGTGTGCTGGTGCCCACATCTCTGCTGGGCTGTCTGCAGGATACACGCTTTGGCGATCAGAAATAGTCAGATAAAATGGTTTGCAGAGGGAGTTTTGTTACAGAGGCACGGTGTGGTAGCCAAGGGGAAAGGCATCGCCCCAGGGCTCCCACTGCCCTGGGGGATGAAGCCTTTCCTCACTTCTGCAGCAGGCATCGGGTGTTGTCAAAAAGGGAATTTGTATTAGCACATGTGGAAGATGTTATAGACTAAGACCAAAGGAAATTTTAGAGGGCTTCTCATATCTAAAATGGATTTGCTGACAGCTTCGTTGTACTTGCTGATTTGGAGCTAACCATAACAAAAGTCCAAACAAATCACTGCTTGAGGCATTTTGCACTGATTTTTTTTTTCTTTATTCCTTCACTGAACCTATTGCAGCTTTTGTCCCCCCACCTTTCTGAAGGCTTGCCAGTCCTGGTTTGCTGAGAGCAAGACAGGCTCAGGATTTGAAGGAGTCACCCACATCACAAGCAAGTGCTGGCTCTCCGCTCAGATTTTGTTTTGAGCCACTATAAACTGGAAATACCAGGCTGTCTTGGGGCAAGGCGTTGCCACCTAAAATCTGGGACCAGCTAACAGCACACAACATAGTCAGTGATGCAGAGTGTCTTCTGCTGCAGAGCTGCATGAGATTTCTCCTGACCTGGGAGGAAGATTAATTGGAGAGCAAGTGCATGGAGGAGGGAACAAGGAACTCTTTTCCTTCCCAGGGATTTATTCGCCTTATTTGATCCTGGCTTGGGGAAGGGAACAGTAACATCAGCAGGCTGCCTGGGCTGGTGGCAGGGTTCACTGACACATTTTGGCTGTGAGGGGGTACGGGCTGCAAAACAGAATTGTTTTCCAGCAGACATCTTCACTGCCCATGCCTCATCCATGTATTGCTTTGCCCTGCAGAGGGGCATCTCACAGCAACAGCATCACTCCCCAGTGGTTCCCACACCCCCTTTTTGTAGGGTGTAAATACTCACTGCCACCTCCACCTTCTTCTCAGGGGACAGAGCAGAAAGAGGGCCAATGGGTCTGGGGCAGCAGCGAGAGCATCAGGCAAATAGGAAGCCTCAAACACAAGTTTTGAGTGGAGAAAGGGGGATTTTCAACATGCCATGGCCAGAGAATTGTACCCAGCTGCTCCTGGAGCAAGCACCTGACACTGGGGTGAGCAACCAGGTCCCATTGAACAAGCTTCATCTTCCATTGATTCAAGGGATGCAAATCTTTTGCGTCAACAGCTGAACAATACCACTGAGTAGTTGCCTCTTGCCCATGAAACACCACTCCAGTCCAGATGGGCTTAGCTTCACTTTCCAGACATTAAATCTCATAAGGTGTTTGGCCATTGTTCACCATGAGGACTCTTCTCACACCCACTGTCTCGGTTGTGACAAAGTGTTTCTCAACCATTTTTCGGGTGAGTACAGCAAGCTTCCTTGCTTTCCAGTAGAAAAGCAGGTTTCAGGCAGGTCAGGTCATTCTTGCTGCTCTTTTCTGCTTCTTCCCCCAGCTTTCTTTCATCCCTGATGTATTTAGTGGTGAAAATGTGGCCCATTGTCTTTTATCAGGCTCGCAAGGGGTGTTAATCAGCCTGTGGTTGTGCTCATCATACACAACATCTTCCTAACACTCAGTGCTCTGCTTTCCCTACATAACCTCACTCTGCAAGTGATTTAATGACATATTTAACTCATCCACATCAGGATCCCCTCGCGGGCTTGTCCTAACTCAATCCCAGAGATACCTGACTTAGTTACATTACTCTCTCTAGTTACTGATCTGCATAGACACAAGTTGCAAAATTGCCCAATGGTGCTTGAAAAGCTTTCATCTAAAAACCTGGGGGATCCACACAGTTAGGAGGGACCAGGCACAAGTCTTTGCCAATGTGCATTTGGGTAACTAATTATATTTCTATTATTGTATATGAGTGGAGAGGTTCCCCCACCACCGAGGCATTTCATAGAGAATAATTTAGACCCTTTTCCTAAGATAAGAGGCTGTTACAGATACTGCCAAATGTTAAGTCTTTAATTCACTAAAGTAATACAAATTAGCTGTGTGCTGCTCTGTTTGGCCTAAATTCAGATGAAGATCTGCCTAAAATGCCCGAGTTTCCCGGAGCTCCCAGCCCACCAAGTCCCTCCCGGCTCCAGCACCAACATGAAGCACAAGGACTAAGCTGGTACTGGGATAGAGGTACAAACTGCTATGGAAATAAAATGCTGTAGGAATGATTCCTTAATAATTGAGTTACAGAAATTACTTAGGTTGGAAAGCAATTGTAAGAGCCCAAACCTAGAACTGAATTAATGGGGGAATTTCACTTGACAGCTTGGAGTGGGTGCTGCAAAATGACCCAAGTCTAAGAGGCTCGTGCATGTCCCTCACTGGGGTTCCTCATCTCTGGTTCATCCGGTACCCGAGGTCTCCAGGGGGGTTCGTGGCAGATCCATTCCTCTATCCTTTCACAGCTGAGCATCACCAGGGTGGTGGCTAAGCCAGGGCAAACCTTTGTTTCAGTGCCCTATTGCTCCGGCCAGGGTTTAATGCGTTTTCCTGGCGCTTCCCAAGCCGTCCCGGTGTGCAGCTGAAGCTCTGAGCGCTCCCTCTGCTGGCTACAACATGGTTTCATAACCCTTCATTAGGGACTGGTCCGCACCGGGAGAGGTGTCAGCTGGGGTAATGGCTGTCCCCAACAGCAGAATGGCTGATCAAAGCTATGTCATGGCTGAGGAGGAGGACCCTGATGCCATGCAATGCCTTGTGAGCGGGCAGGAGTGAGGGTCTGAGCACCATGCCCAGTGGTAATGCTGGTTGAGGAGACGTCCCAGCTTTGTTTGAAACATTAATATTTATACTGAGGATATATCCCTGTGCTCTGGCAGTCCTTCAGTGCCAGAGTGAGCCGGAAGAGCCCAGGGTTTTGTTGCACAGCACAGGCTCTTTGGGGCAGGAGGTTATTGCGGACCTAGAACTAGGTCTGCTAAAAAGGGGATTTCTGACTTGAAAACACATGCCCATACAACCCAAAACACTCCATAGGTACGTGCTGCCTCTGAGGAAATACTGGGCAGGTAAAGTTTCCCCAGAGCACATGGCAGAGAGGTGTGCTGCAGGGTGGTAATTGAACCAGCAGGGAGGGCGCTCAGGTATGAGAGCCAGGATGGTGGTCCCAACTTCAAGAGCCTGGAAGTTCAGAAACACAACCAAAATCCTCCTTGGAGAAATACCACCTTTAAACAAAGACGGAAGCAACCCAACTCATCATCACTCCAGGTCACTGGCTGTGCTGGTGAGGGCTGGCATCACCATCCAGAGCAGCCCGTGAGTCGATGGGCAGTTTGCTCGCAGTGCTCCAGCCATCTCCTTGCTACTCCAGCTCTGTTGGTTCCCATGGTCTTGGTGCAAAGTCATACTCCAGCATCACATCTGCAGCGAGTTTTCCTCTAACATCTTGCATGGTCTGTATTTACTAATCTTTTGAGGGGGGTTCCCTGGTGCCCATGCCACCTTGCCCTGCCCTAGATGGTGCTGCCGGGCAGCTGTAGGCAGGGCTGCCTGATCCGTCTATGGGCTGCCCTGCGCTCCATCCCCTGGCAGCAGCTGGGGCTGCAGAAGAAGGGAAAGCCATCGCAGGAATCTGTCTTTAACAGATGCCCAGCATTTTTGTGGTGCCCTATTTCAGTGACAGAGACACGGATAATTGCTTTGCTCTGAACAGATATGTGAAACCTCAGGATCTTTTCCAGGTTGTGAGGACTGTGAAGCCCAACAGGAGAGGTTGAATTTCTCAGGAGAAGTTCCAGAAACTAAAGCTGCACACAGGCTAAAGGAAGAAATTGGGATGTAAAAAGCCTTTTTGGAGATGAAGAAGGCACAGTGATGTGAGGTTAGCAAGGGCCAAGGCGAATGGCTTGAAAGTCTCTCCCAGACCTATGTTCTTAAATGGTATGCACAGCAAAACAGGGCAGTCAAAGCAATGGCTCCATGGGGTAAAGATTAAGGGAAAGCATCTCGAGAATGACATTGGGGCTCTGTAGTCAAAACCATAAAGGAAAAACGGGCGTGACGTCAGTGCTCAATGCTGCTTGGTGTCCCCAGGGTGAGGTCAGTGATCTTACAGGAGCAAAGAAGCTGCTGGAAGAGAGCTTTCTGAGAGGCGCTTCAGCCTTTGATGGTCCTCCTACCTCCTTGGCATAAGCCAGGCCAAGCCAGGTGCCCCCTGCCCACACTGGCTTCATGAGCCAGAGGGCGACATCGTCCCCTCCCCATCACTGCTGAGAAGCACCTGCACTTCGGTCAGCCAAAATGCACATGGGTGCACTGGGAGGCGTTTGGACACCTGCCTTGTAGCACCTGCACTAGGACCAAGTCTGAAAAATAACCTGTCTACATTTCATCAGACTTTTGCAGGGTCAGTTTTTTTCCTTGTTTGGGGTTGGAATTCACTATTTCAGGACAAGGTGTCAGCATTTGGAAAAATGTGACCAAGTTTAGCTTGCAGACATTTAAAATGTGACTGAAAAAGCAATTTCAGAGGCGGGAGAGGAGCACACTGCGGTTTGTACCCTGGGTGTACTTTTACTAGGTGTGGGCCAGGTCTTGAGCTGTTTCACTGCGATTTCTCTCTCACCACTGAAATCAGCAGAAGCCCAGGGGCCAAGACAGCATTTATCAAGAATAAGTTTTAAAAATCCCCCCAAATGTCCCCATATCTGGTAGGAAAAGCTGGAAACTTGGGTATGCAAGATCTGCCAGCAGGCACGTCTGCAGAACCAGGACACTGCTGGGTCCCAGTCTCCAAAGAGAGGGAGGTTTCTGAGAAGTGGAAAAAAGGGTAGAAATTTTTTCCATTGAAACTTCCACAGAACGGTTTATCGTCAATGTAGGGTGGGTGGTGTAGTTTATATTTGATTTTCCGTTTTCTGAATAAAAAAGAGGAAGCTGTGTTGTTTTTCAACAAAAAGTTACATTTCAGAAGTTGGCAGTTCTGTAAAACACCCCCACCCCCAAAATCCAGCATTGCAAAGCCCAAATGACAACAGTCTGGAAATCAAAAGCCAAATTTATTTCCATTATCCATTTTCTTTCAAAATCTGAAAACATTTTGTGGGAAATTTCAGTGTGAGCAACTGCATGCATCCTAGAAAACCTGGCATTTACCAGGCAGAAAAAAAACCCCATATTTTGGGCGGCTCTTTCAGTAACATAAAGGATCTCGGAGGAGCCCAAATGCTTCATCCACCTCCTGTCGCCAGTCCTGAAGCTGGCTGGGGCTGGAGGGAAAGGATTAAGGCTCGCATCATTTCCTTGTGTGCTCCTATGGGCTTGCTTTGCTTCCCGTTATTGTCCCAGGTCTGCCCCGACTCTGCCCAACAGAACCGGGGGGATGTGAGACCCAGCCTGGCATTGGGCTCAGAAAAAACCGGCCTCCTTCCTCCCTGCCACACGCAGGAATAATTCACCCAGAGACAATGTGCTGGCCGTGACTTTCCAGATCAATTTATAGCCTGACCTAAAGCTTTCTTCCTGCCCAGGGTGACAGCAGAAGGAAGAAGGGCTATTTTTTGTTTAAAATAGGTGTCTTTGGTGAGGTTGGTCTAAATCAGAAGGAATTTGAGGTGTTAACACTGAATCTGCCCAGTGCATGCTTTCCAACTCAAGTCATTGCTGCAAGTCAGTTATTAATCATGCTGCAGATAAAGAGAGAAACTGTAGTAAGCAGGTTCAGAATTTCCTAAAAAGCTGATAGAATGGTTAAAAAAAATAAATCCCAGGGTATAGTCTGAGTCTTTCTTATATAAAGTGAATCTGTGAGTTCCTAGGGTAATAGACTTTTCTGTGGTTTCCCAGAAAAGGAAATAATATAGTCGTATTAGCTCCGGGAAAGTGGCAGCCTTCCCTTCCGCTCCAGATAAGCTGGAGCAACGCAGCCCATCCAGCAACCCAGAGGACATGGTCTCTCACCCAGCCACCGCTGGCCCGGCCAGTCAGTGCCCCACAGCAGCTCCCCTCCATTCCCTTTTCTGTGCGCATCAGTCCCCTTTCCTCAAACTGGAGCGGAGCCCTTTTGGGTAAGGGTTCACACACGCAGGAAACAGGGGCAACTCTGGTCCTTTCTTTTCTAGGCAGTGTTAACAATTAGGCAGCCCAAAGAATTTGTCTTGCAATCCCCTCTGCGGCTCAGCTTTCAATTCTCTATTCAAGCAGCATGAATGAACCGAAGCCTTTATTTGCATTCTCTTCAAATTGCCCTCCACCGCTAGCATGAGACCTTTGGAAGTTTGTTGCAAGAGTAGCAGAGCCAAGATATTTTTGCCGGGCATGATGCCCCACCGCTGCCGCAAAAATCACTTCAAAGCAACTGCTGAGTCAGAATAAAGAGGGTTGGATGCATTTGCTTCCCAAAGATCACAATGCAAAGCTGGTCAGGAGGGGGAGTGGGGAGGGAGGTCAATGGATGCAGCATTCCCTGTCCCTGAGTCACTTCTCCTGTAGGAATTCATAAGATCTGGCATCTCCCAAGCACATCTGAGAGCAGGGAATGACCCAGGCAAGTGCACAGGGGTTTGAGGGGGGCTTTATAAAGAAATCCCACCCTGGACCACATTTAGGGACACCCTGGGCTGTTGCCCATCCTCAGGTTTGGGTAGGGTAGGGGACTAACATTGCCCGCCCTGCCACAGCGCAGGATCAGCAAGCTGGCAGCATCACATTTGCAAGCCGAGGAGCCATGTGTTCCAGTGTGGAAAGCGCGTTGGGTTGCCTTCAGGCTTCCTTCCCTGGGGTCCCAGAAAAAAGGGGAAGAAGTACCTTTGTTCTCCTTTGGCCTTCACCTTGCTGCTGCTTTTAAAAAGTGAATAGCTGGCCCTGTCTGAGCCCTTTATGTTATTTTCAGTTCTGGAAAGCGAAGTGTATTCATAAGGACTTTTTTCCTACAGCTTTTAAATTGATGTGGTATTTTCTCCTGTACCTCCTGGAAAGCAGTGTGGCTCACTGTATGCCATACACCTCCAGGACAGCTCTTGCTTTGGGAAGGAAGGAACAACAGCAGCTGCATGTGCTCTGCAGAGAGCTCAGACTCCCTGGGTCCCCAAAGCAGACGTGGGACCATCCCTCCCTCCCCTGACCCTAGGTGGTCACCACTGCCTCCTCTTCCCTTCTCTATGAAGAGACTTGCTGTCTTCTCTTCCTGGGAGGTGCAAAGGCAGGGGAATGGCCATCACGACCCCTTTCTGCTCCTTATCTTGCTCTCTCTGCTCCATCCCCGGCTAATCACCAGCTGGGCCCCCAGTGTGTCCAGACCCTCATCTTACTTAGCATCCAAACCTGCTGTGAAAATATCAGACTGCATCTTGAGCAGGGTAGGAGAGGATGGTCCTGCCCTGTCTTAAGATTTCAAAACAATTCCCACTCTGTGTTTGCTGAAACCTCCTGGAATTTTTCAGCAGAAGGAGATGAGGCCACCTCGGGGTAGCCCAGAGCCTGGCGGTTAGCATGCGGTCTTGGGCAATCGGGCGCAGAGGATGAAATCCCTGCTCTGATGCCTGCAGAGGGGGCACCTGAACCTCCCACATTCATTCATCCCTTCAAATCCTGCCTTGCTAAAACCAGTCCGGTCCTGTGGAAAGTGCTGATTTCGATGAATCAACATTTTCCAGCTAAAAACGTGGCATTTGCAATTTCCCAACCAGTCCTAATTGAGAGCATTCAGAAAAAGCAAACAAACAAACGAGCAAACCAAACAATGGCAGAGGGCAGGAAACAAGCCGGGCATTTCCGAAGAGCTGTCCTCGCCCAAGCATCACTGCTGGGGCAGGAGTGCCAACAGATAAGCAGCTCTGGGTGGACAAAGGAACCACCATGCTCTGTCGCAGGAGCTCGACTTTGCTGTAAGTGACTGCTGGTCCCCTTGGTGCTAAACATGTGTAGGGTAGCTCTGAAATGCAAGATGCATCTCTGATATTACAAATGAGAGCTCCAGACCACTCCAGTCTGTGCCTGTCCTTGGAATGACCCATGTGCCCCATTTCTAAAGAAGCTAGAGGCATGTCCACAGACTTTGCTATATCTCTCTTCTCCCAGCTGTTTCCATCACCACTATGCAGCACTTGGATAAGTGCTAGTACCAGTCTGGCATTCAGGCTCTCAAGGCTCCTCCTACACCGCCTCTTTCTCTTCCAGTAGTCATGCTTCCAACCTTTCCCATCAGCAGGCTTGTACAATTTTGTGAGGTAGGTACAGATGGAAATCTCAGATTTGCTATAGAAAGTCTCAATCTTGTCTCAGAAGAGCCTGCTTTCCATGAGACCCTGGTGCTGAGTGCAGGATTTTGGTCCTAGGTGATGCAGGACAAGTCTGGGTGACTCCAACAAGCCTTCAATTTTCAACTGTGGAGGGGAGCACTTCTCTTGGATGTGCTTTCCCTCCAAACCATAAAAGTGGACCCAACGGCAGCATCTCTTCTCTGTCTTTGGGCTTAGGGTGGCGTTGCCTTGGGGTGGATGGATGGATAGGATTGCTGGAACTCCATTGAGTGCCTAAATATGATGGTGACCTTACCATGAGCAATAGCTCTGTTATTTTTATTGCAGTAACACTAGTCCTGATCTCATGGGGCACCAGGACAGGTAGGAGAACTGTTTCTAAGGAGACCCCTATAGAAACTACTGGAGCTGTATGCTGTGAGGTTTGGTGGGAGCCAAGTAGCTCAGAAACAGCAAACATCTTGCCGCGCTTACATAACAAGATTTTGGCCCAAGGCTGCCTGTCACAGCGGCAAGCTCTGCTGCTGGGAATATTCAGTGGGGCCCAGAGAAAGGCGTGATGGAGAGGGATGGAAAGGTGGTCGGGGGGAACAGCACCATCAGAGCAGCACTGGTGTGGCGGCTGTAGGAGGGAGCCCCTGTCACAGGCTCTTGGATACATCAAGGAAGCCCATATGGAGGGTCACCATGGGGAATCGCTGGTGCTTTCTGATTTCCTATTTTATGGTTGTGTCTCCTTCTCAGCAGCTCCTCCAGCTGCTCTTCCAGCCCTTCAGTTTGCAGTGGTTTTGCCAGTTTTGTGCTTATGACAGGAATGAGAGCAACGCATCCTGGCAGGGATGAGATGGCAACTTCCATCTGCGCAGCTCCAGTGGAGGCAGTCAGATCAGGTTTGGGAAAAGAGGCTGTTAAAACCACAGCCTCCTCTCAGACCAGCTTTCAAAATCTGCCACAAACAAAATGCAGCCCCAGCTACTGCTGCCACCTCTGCCAGGCTGCGCCCATCTCACGGGGACCTCCTGCATGGTTTCCACTACACAGACATGGGAGTCCCTCGGCAGAGGGGACATGACTCTTCCCCATGCTCTCTGCCACCCTAGCCAGTTGGCACTGCCATGACTGCTTTTCCTCCCAGAAAGTGGCAATTTTGGGGCCAGATACTTGAAAGAAGTTTGCAGCAACTTGAGCAGGGATGCTGCCCTGAAATGCCCAGCTCTTGGCCGATACACTCGAAACTCCTTTTGGATGAAATCCACTTTCTGCACACAACTTGTCAAATACTTGTGAACGGCAAGCACGTCCCACAGCAAGGCCTCTGCCTGGGCCTCCCACAAGCAGAAAGGGGAACTGGACACACTTTCTAAATTGGTCATGGCTGTCGTCCATGATTTTTTCTGGGTACAATTAATAGGTGACTTAATTCTTTGCTTAATCTGAACTGTTTCCATTACGCAGCTGAGGAAGTTTGGTCTCCCAGCTGCCTCACTATATTTGGGCTGTGAACTGCAGGAAAACTGATCAGCATGACATTGCCACAGATATTCCACTGTAACATTTCCCTAGAAAGAGAAATGTCATTCAAACCTCTTTGCCCTCTCCTCCTTGCCCCCAGGGCACTGGGGTAACCAGCTCTGTGCACATGCGCCAGTGCTGCATAATCCTTCTCCCTCCTTCCCTTCTTCCCTCCCTCCCAGGGAGCTCATTTGGACAGCAGAAGGATAGCGTAATGTGATGGGTGGCTCCAGGACCTTTTAAAACTGCCTTACCCGAGCACAGACGATGACACCCTAGAGTAAACATCAGTGCCCCCTCCCCAAGACGTGGAGGCATGAATCAGCACAGTCCTTTGAATAGATCCACAACGTTTATTCAATTGATTTGACGGTGCAGTAGCGAAGTGCGTGTTTCTGCCTGTGGCCCACGAGCTCCCTGCCACTGGCCTTGCCGCTAGTTGCAGTAGTTTTCCAGTTGGTAGAGGGAGCACGGGTTGTGACAGCATTGCTCAACGATCCCTCGCTTCACTTTCTCAAACTCCTCCTGCTGGAAGGGCAGCTCTCCTACCTCACCATGCAAGGGACTGCTCACTGCCAGGGAAAAAAAAGATAAGCTGTGGGACATCACACAACATCAGCCCTGGCTATTGAGCCCCGTGGAGATCCCCTTTTCAGACACCAGATTTTTAAGTCAGGGTTGGCTGGAAAATGGGGAGGAAGTTGCAAGGGTTTCCCTGGGTTGATGCTGCTTGTAGCACCTTCAAGCTCTGTTTTTCCTCTCCCAAATTCATGGTGTGGTGGTTAGAAGGAGTCAAGTTGAGCAAATATCAGCAGTGTGAGGGACAAGAGGATACAGGGACTTTATCGAGGCAGACATGTGGAGAAGAAGAGAAACCCTGCACCCTCCCTGGGCTGTGCAGCTAGTAAATAAGATGATAAAATGGGCTGGTCTGCTCCACAGACGTGAGTTGCTTGGGACTGCAGCCCCACTCTGGCAGTTACCCACTCTTCTGGGAGCCTGGGCAAACAACTGAGATGTCTGTGGGATTGCAAGGACGGTCCAGTCCTGGGGCTGGATGCATTTCCCAGCTGGTCCTGAACAGCCTGCTCCTGTTGGCTTCCTGGACATAGCCCTAAGCCAATGGCAAAAGAGTTTGTATGTGTCCGTGTTCACAGCTGGGGACGAGTTTATAGAAGGAATGATGAATTAGGGTATTTGGACACAGACAAAATTCAACAGAATGTCTCATTTGCTGCTAGGAACTTGAAAACTTGTGGATAGAACTGTTCAGGTTTTAATTGCCCAGTGAAAATATGGAAAATGGCAAATAAAAGAGAATTTTTCCTGTAGGAAGAAAAGAGACCCTAACAACAAAAAGAAAATGCCTGGAAAGCAAGAATGAGATGAGGTTTCTAGGGCAATATGAAAGTACAGCACAAGATGCAAAATCCCCAAGCCCCCAAAGCGTGATGCAATGAACAAGGCACAAGAGTAACAAGAAATCATTATGCTAGTGTGCTAGGAAAATTTAGGAAAGGTTTAGTCCAACATTAAGTAGAAGAGGAAATAGCTAGTCAATGTTTTGTGATTTACTTGTCTTCATCCTTCAAGCCAGCTGTGAGCAAACTGTAAACACAACCAGCTTGTGTGACAAAAATGCGGTGGCTCAGGCAAAAATCCTGGAATAAGAGGTAGAAAGTCCTCAGATACTTTCAAACTTGTTGGCCCTGATGAAATTCTCAATACAATATTTAGGGAATTGTCTAACAAAACTTCCAACCCCTTCATAGTGGTCTTCAGAAACAAATCATCAGAGAAGGGAGCAACTAACAGCCCAGCTGGCCATTCAAAACAAATCATGGCAAACCCTCTGCTATGACATTACCTTACTTCACCTTCCAAAGACCTCTAAGACTATTTCATGGGATGGTTGCATATGCAAGAGAAGGAATCAGATACAAATGAAACCAGTGTGTGACGGGAAGAGAACTGGTGGGAGAGGCGTATCATAGTCAGGGGAGGTTAAGTAATGGTCCATCTTGAAATGAGAGGGTTGAAGAGACTGGGATTTGGCAAGGGTCTCTTCTGCATTCATACAAAGTTTCCATTAGTAGCCTGGAAGACAGAAGAGAGAGTGTATTTGCTGGATTCATAGAGGAGCTAAAGCTGAGAAGAACTGCAGATATCCATCTCCAAGAGAGATATCACCCTTGCACTACAGCTGGACCATTACAGGTCCTGGCCCCATCTAGATACAAACACAATGTTGAAGGGAAGCTCTCTTGACTGCCTTATCCCACCTGCACTGCCATGCAGACACAAAGTGCTGGACCAGGGGCAGTGACCTGGCACTGAGGGTGTGCAGGCAGGGCTGCCACCTCCTGCCTCCCAGCCCTTGCACTCATCAGTAGTCCATGAGTCCTAAGGAGGGGAACCGAAGCAGCTCCACCATCATTTCACCAGCATGAAATAAGAGGCAATATAAAGCTGTGGGGGCTGCAAGCCTCTTTAAGGGCAACATTAGTTCTAAAAATTAGCTTTGAAACTGCAGAAACACTGAAAAGATGAGATGCTATTCAATAAGAAATGAGAAAGGTGCTAAAGGTAGGCAGGAGGACTACGTTGCGCATCTAGGATGGGGGTTTGGCTGTGGTAGCGGTCCTTCAAGGACTGCTGACCTACCCAAGGAAGGGCCAAGGCATCCAAGGGAGACAGCAATCTCTATCAATCAACAGTGCACTGCTGCTTTGAAAAAGACAAACCACCTGTGTAGGCAGGAACATGGTGTGAGAAACATGAAATATTCTTCCAGTTTGCTCACTCTACTTGGCACTGACAAGACCTCAGCTGGGGTCCTGCGTGCTTCTCCAGGCATCACCAGTCAGTAAGAACGCAGACCAAATGCAGAACAATTTGTAGGGACAGAGATCTAGAAAATATTACTTCAGAAGTTAGCGGGGGGTATGTGAGGGGATTTAGCTGAGAGCAGGTTAAAACTAGACATGGGAACAGTCTGCAAATACTTTGAAAAGCAGTCATAAAAAAGAAAGGAGTAGACTCTTCCCCATGTCCCCTATGAAAAAGACAAATAATTTACAGCAAGCGACATTCGTGTTAGATATTGGGAAGAAACACTCGAGAAGAACGTCAGTTAAGCATGGGAACGGGCAGTTTCAGAAGGCAGAAGCTCCCTTGCTGGAAATTTTTATGAACATACTAGACAAGCATGGGTCAGGAATAGCATGGGGACAACTGATCCTGTCTTGAGACAGAAGGAGGCTTCCCAGGTTCCTTCCACCTTTATTTTCTATGAACACTCCCAGGCTGGTGTAATGGCCACAGAAAGAAATAGACAAGTTTGAGCTTTCAGCCACAATTCCTTTTACCTCATAAATCCTCTTTCCCTGCCTGCCCTCCCATCTGCCTTTTAAACCTGAAGAGCTTTTCATTGGCAATGTGATGTTGTTGGTATGTTAAAGGTATTCCTGGCATTCCCCATCAAGGACATTCCTGATGTCACTGTCAAAGATAGGCTGTTGTTGCCTTTTGTATCACATAGCATACAACTGCGTTCAAGGTCAGCCTAACTTACCTAGAGGCTGCTCAACGTCCCGTCGAGCTTTGGGGGAGTAGAAGAAACCTCGCTCTCCACACACCAGGTAGAGAGCTTCCACCAAGTGAGAGCCACAGAGGTGCTGGTTGGCAGCCGCATGGCTGGTCCCAGGGCCGGAAAAAGCGAGAAGAGCCAGGAGAGGCAGCGATCTGATCCAGAGAGCCATGGTGATCAGGGTGAGGCCTAGGGTTAAGAGGCAGAGGAGGCACAGGGAGGTCTAGGAGGGAGAAACAGGTTGTCAACAAGCATCTTATGTCCTTCAGCTCCTATGGCATGAAAATAAGACCAAAGTAGCAGATGGACCTTCTAAAGATGCCCTAGCTTGAGAGGTAAGGAGAGCTTTCTGCATCAGGTTTTACAAGTTGCAGTAAATGACTAATGATTATAACCAGAAGTCCACCTCCATTCACATGCTCACATCAGTCCTGGCCTCCCTGTTGTCTTCCCCCAAAAGGCCAAAGTAGACTGGAAGAGCCATCCCACTGAGCCCTGTAACGTATGTGCACAGGAGAGCCAAGATCAGCAGACACCTTCAGAGGAAAAACCCTCCCTGCCAAGTCAGAATGGGCTGTTATTTATGATGATGGCCCAAAACCAGCACAATGTGCTCAAAGACCTGAGGAGACCTTATTTTCTTGGGCTAGCAAGCCAGCACTTGTCACCACCAGCTACATCAACTTAAGAAAACAGCTCTGCAAAACAGGTGGAAGCTAATCAGACTTACCCAAAGAAGTGGCAGCAAGAGATGGAGAGAAGTTTGCTCTGAGAGATGAAGACTGTTTGGTTGGTACCGATATCCCCATTCTCTCTCTCCCATATTTATATGCTTTACATTAGCCCAAGTAACACAAGAGCTAGCGCAAGCCCCACCTCCTCGATGACACTCTAGCCAAAATTTTTGCTGCTTGTGCACATTAATTTCCTTCTGCGTAGCATCAATAGGTCTTTATGCAAGTTAAGATACAAGCAACAGTTTGCAGTTTCCACCTCATTTCATCCTACCTGTTTTTGCTTCCTTGAAGCTCTGTCCTGAGCCATCAGTGACCCTTTTAGCAGGAGATAATGGTGCTATTACATCTGCAATGATTACTAATGACACTAATGCTGGCAATAGGCACTGCTGGCATTGAGGTGGCTCAACAGCTGTTTCTGAAATGTAAATTAAAGGCAAACATGTTAATCTGTTTGATTAATATCACCTTGGAAAGTATGCAGCAATGGGACCAAGTTGTCAGTGAGACCATGCTACTGTCAGGTGGTAGAGGAAGGAAAACACATTATTGCGTTGAGGCTGTCTGTGGCCCTGCTCGCTGGACATGCGGTGCACAGTGAGACGCACGTGTCCACGGCTTGGGCTGGGAGAGGAATAACATCTGCATTTTGCAGGAGACCTTGGATTGTCTCTCTAGCACAGTGCGGGACCAGAGCTAGAACATTTGAAATTTTGTATGTGGAAAAATAAGCCTTTCTCCCTTCACCCACTGAAAGGCAGGTCCCCTCCATCTGCCAGGTGCCCCTTCAAATTCCTGTTTGGGATTAAGCAGAGCAGTGACTCACTCTCTGCCATTTGCAGGTGAGAGCTCTGAGCACCTCAGCTCATCTTGCTGGGGCTCTGCCCGAAATTGTGTCTTCGACACCAAGAAACATTTCTGGTAAATCCCAGTGAAAACCAGGAGGTAGCTGATTATCTCCATTCTGGCTGGTAAGTCCACTTTTAATAGGAGATGATAGGCCAGGAGTGGTCCACTGGCTTTCATGGGTCTGATTTTGGCAACAGATCTAGCTTGCTCACTCTTTTGCAACATTACCCCATTTTTTTGAAACCTCTGGTGCTCGATTTTTCTGCCACCAACAGCATGCTTGTACCTTTTTCTGCTTAACGTATACTTTTTTTTTCCCCCTTACCTGAAAAGGCCTATTTTAAATACTGTGGGTATTGCTCTACATTTTGAGACTGCAAGTGCTCAGCACCACCGAAAAGGACACAAGATAACTCTGCTGCTTGTTTAATTTAGAATAAGCCTGATTCTCCGTACACAGTATAAATCAGAAGAAAGTTCACCAAAATCAGCAGAATGCCTTGAGACTCAAATCAGACCCTTGATTTCTTGAGTAACCAAAGCAATTCATCCATCAGCATCTAGGAGGTAGGAAGTCCCATATTCCCCTGTCATGGCTTTAAGTGAAAAGTATCATATGTTTGCTAAATGACTGTGATTGCAAAAAGGCTTGTGAGAAGTGCTAAATCTCTGATGAGCGTACAGGGAGGGGACTCATTTGCTCAAACGGATGCGAGACAAGGTTATCAGTTACATCCCCTGCCATGTAGGTCTTTTGGCCTCCTGCTAATAAATCCAAGTTGTGATGCTCAACTATAGTTAATAGCATTTCTGTACAATGTGTAACATTATCTCTGTCTCCCTTCCCCTCAAAAAAGATATTGGATGTACTTTAATGACCTAGTGGTATACCCATGAAGAGGGTCTCAGGTTTCAGCAAGATATGAGCGCAGGGAATTCACTTACTCAGACCTTCTTTCTACCAGGAGAAGATGGGGAATTAGCAGCTACACAAGATAAAAACCTGACATTTTACACCATTTGAAGTAGGTTGCCAATGCAAGGAGCAGAAGCCTTGTGCCACTTACGCTTCCTCCAGAGCAGGGAGCCCCCACCTCGTATCTCATGTGAAGGGGACAACTTGCAAAATTACCCTATGGATCCCCTTAGCAGTCGTTTTCCTGCAGTCACCACACTGCATGAGGTCCGATGGACCTCAGGCCAGTGGTTGCCTTGGAAAGGCTCCAGAGCAGGGTGTTCCCCAGGTCAATCACACGCTGAGATTTGCCATATAGTGTTTTCCTTCTTGCACTTTTGAACATTACCTGAGCTCACCTGAACTCATGTTTTATTGACAGTGGGACTTTGTAAGGAGGCTCCTCTATCCACTATCTTCTCCCTTCTGGGTAGGTTCCCTGCTGGGTTTCCCCCTTTCCGAGGGCTTACCCCACTGATGTAGCAAAAAAAAGCTATTTTATTTTGTGTTGGAAGTGCCATGTTATTAGCCTGTTGCTTCTCTTACTCTTGGCTAACCAAATCCTGGAGGCAGCTTCAAAAAACTTGTGGTATTTCTGCAGCATGCCCCAGCAGGGGAAAGGCTGACTGTACCCCAGCATTCAGGAATCCCTCTTGACTCACTGCAGTTTGGGCGCAGAAATAAGCCAGAAGTTTTATTAGAAGGAAAAAAGGTATCACGCTGGCTCAATGTTCAGCATGGGCTGGAGTTTTTTGCAAGTTTCCCACTATGATTTTTTTCCCCCTCCAAAATACGATCACTTTGATTATTTATTGGAAACCATATTTTCTTACCATTAATGGTCCTTTGAAATATGAAAAATGTTAGCAGTGGTATAAATGGATATAAAATGGATATAAACTGCGGAAAGTTTTGTCTTAGATGGAAAAGTCCCATGTCAGCAGCAGACTGAGAGTGGGGGCCAACAGGGGAGCCTGTTTCTGGACAGAAAACCTTTTTCTACAGAAAAATCTCAGCTCGGTCCTTTCAGGTTGGGCTTCCCTATGATCTTCATGTGATTAGCAGTGACAGGCCAAATACTTATCCATTCTTTCTGCTACATGTGCCTCCCGTGACCCCCAGCTCCTCAGCTCCACATTGTGCTCACTTGGCTGAAGGGTGGGAGCGGCTGGATGGGAGTGGGCTACTCCTGGCTCCTGCCCTTCATGCTAAACCACCTCCGGACGTGACTCGAAGCCACCTCCCTCACGCACATCCCCCCAGCCCCAAGCAGTTGCATCAGTGGGAATGAGGTTTAGGCAATCCCCGGTGTCATGTAATCAAGTTTTACAGTCCATTGCCAGCACAATAAAATCTTTACTACTGTAGATGTCTAGCATTTTCGAACCCTGTCCTGAAAAAATAACAAGCCTCCTACAGGATAACTAGTTAACAATTACAAGTTTGTGCAAGTTTTACTGACAACAAAGGTCGGATCTGGAGGTGAGCGAGTTCTCGGAGAGCACCCGGGGACCCCGAAATGACACCTGCATCCCCACCGCTGCTCTCACGCTCAGCAGCCGCTGCTGGGGCTGCTCTGCCCATCCCTGTGCATGTGTTGCCCCAAAAGCAGAGCACAGAGCAACAGCAATAACCACGTGCCTCCTTTTCCCTGGAGGATGAATTCGGTGGCTTGTGAAATAAATAGCCTTGGAGGAGGTGCTGCCTGCCAATGCACCCCTGTGCTGCGCTAGCAGCCTGCCGAAACAGAGTCCTGGAGTGCCTGGAGGGGTCTGCATCCCCAAAGGCAGCTTTTGGGAGTGGCCAGCCCCTGGGAGGTGCCCTAGTATGGCCACTGGTAGCTGGGAATGTGTAGTTGGGGCAATACACTCAAGCACATGGGCCGTTTGAGCTACAGAGGAGCAGCTTTTCGCTTGGCATGGGGAGATGGGGACCCCCCGGGGCCCAGTGGTTGTCCCCTCCAGGCTTTGCTCCGCTCCCCATGCAGGGTGCAGCAGCAGCTGGCAGCATGGTGTGGGGCAGGGAAGCCAGCATTCTCAGTGCTCCTTGTCTCCGTGTGGTTTCCAGCAGCTATGCTCCCATTGGCATGTTCAAGCACCCATGGAGTGGCAGCGTGTGACCGACCGCCAGCCAGTCAGTGACATGAGACAAAGGGTGGGGAGGTGAATCTGGCACCAAGGCGAGTGCTTAATCATGGGAATGCTTGCAACCAAATCCTACGATGCTTGCAGAGATACGTGGCAGGTGAGACAGCTGCCGTGGGCTCGGGCGGGAGAGGGGACTGCTGTAGCAAAGGGTGAGGCTCTGCACCTTATCTAAAGCCACACAATGAGAGATGCCCTTGCTTCAAAAGGGGCATTGTGCAAGCAGAGAAGGGAGCCACTCACTGGGATACAAGTAATCTCAGCTGCTTCTATAAACTAATCCGGGCAGCCACCTGGGTGCAGGGCATGTGAACCGCTCCCATCACTCCGCCAGCCACCGGGCCAAGGGAGACGCTCCTGCCACACTGACGATTTCACAATTTTCCAGGCTCTTCCAGGCCAGGGACATTATCTTGCTGCTTAGAGCACAAAGGGTTGTTATATAAAGTGGAGGGTGTAACCCAAAGACCAGTGTAACCAAGCAGGCCTCACCCATTGGTTTCCATCACCTTTGGGTTAGCTGCTAACAGTGCAGAAGGTCATGAGTACATCCACGTCTCTGCAGCTCACTAGTAGAAGATGCTCCAGGGAGCAACTCCAAAGAGCCAGTTGCTTTCATTAGAGAACAAGGGAGTTTCCTAGGCTCTGAGAACGGCCTCCTGCAACCTAAACCCTCTGGCCATCCATCCCAAGCACATAGCGCATCTCAGCAGGGAAATGCTGACCTTTGGCCAGCTTGGCTCACCTGGGACCATGGAACCCACAAATTGGTTTGGCTGCACCTTGCTCAAGTCCCCCCCGGCCTCTGCAGGCTCAAACCTCTACACAAGTACAGCTACCCAAGCAAAACAGATCAAATGTAATGATCTCTAGAGTAAAGCTCCCAAAATCTTTCCCATCCACCTTGGGAAGAGCATATGCAAGGTTATAAATACAGATGGAAAAAACAGGTATGCTCCTTTTAACCCTATTAAAATATTACTGGCCACGTATTTTTTGAGACGGTAGAGGACAAAATAGAACCTAAAAGCTGCTAATAGTTCCTAGACACAGCTATTAGCAGACGCAGCAGAACAAATTAGTTTGTTTATCAATGAGGAGAAGATGAAATCTGTGGCTATTAATGGCCCAAAAGTAATCCTTGGCATAGATAAAGAAACATTAGAAGAGGTGATGACACTCTGCTATAGGACAAGTAATGAACAACAAAAGTAACAAATAACTTCCACAGAGTGGAGAAGCACTGGAAAAGTAGCCTGATCAGCACCAATCCAAAAATAGACATTTTCAGCACTGACACTACATCTGTCCTTCTTCATGCCGTGGAAGTTCACAAGAATAACAAAAGAGAATCTTGACCTGGTCCTCAGGAAGCAACCATGAGAGGGGCCATGAAGTCCATCAGAGGGTTTTCTCCAGTGTCCCCAACGGTAGGCTTAAAGTTTCATGGTGCCACCACCATGTCTTCCACAGCAGGTTGCATCACAGGCACCACTTGGAAAGCAAAGGAATAGATGACCTGGAGAAGCCTTTGGTAAAATAGAGAAGACATCCTTTACCACAATGCTGGAAAGCACCGGCAGGCCACCAGAGAGCAGCAGACATAGCAGAAAGTGATGGGTGCTATAACCAGCCAAGGCAGCAAGGGGGTAAAGAGAGAAATGCTAAAAAATGAAGGAATGGTTTTCACTTGCTCAGACTGGATTTGTCCCCTGCTGTAAAGTGGTCTCATGGATTGATAAATGATTACATCACATACTTACGTGTTTTCTGCCACTGCTCATCTCTGCGGGTGCATGTGGACACCTGCCATGGTTTATCCGATGATAAAATTGGGGGCTGCAAGTGATACTCTAAGAGGACATTAAGGACAACATATTCATTCTCACACCACACTTTAGGCTGAATTTAAATATGAAGCTTTGCAACCCTGTTTCTAGAATAAACTTAACTTTACAAGTCCCTATTTTGCTGTTAGGGTGTTCTTGGACATCTTGGCTAATGCTGCCCTGATGCCACTGCCCTGAGGCCCCACTTTTCTCCAGGAGATGTGGCTTGCCATCCGAAGGTGCCGCTCACTCTTTGCTTTTGCAGGGTGCTCTGAGCTTTAGCACTTCAGATGCCCCCAGCTGGGTTGGGACCCGAGACAGGAGCTGTGATTTCTTCCTCCTTCCCCCTCACTCTCACAGCATCACCTGTGTGGGAATTGATGTTTCACCAACCAGCACAGCTTTGCGCCAAAGTACCTTTCCTAACACGGCATCTGGCAACAAAAAAACCCCAACCCACCGTTGCTCCTGTGAGCGGTGGCTTTTCCCAGGCATTCATCTCCCTGGCATTATTGCCAGCTATGCTGGTTATTCCTTGCTCCCAGGGTGCTCTGCCAGGGCCGGGAGGTGCCAAGGACTTGCAGAAGAGCTGAATGCCTCCCTGCTTGCAGTCAGCCGGACCCCACTGTAGAGTGCTCTGCTCTCCCCTGCCAGGGCATGGGGACTCCCAGGTCCGATATTAATTATTGCTGGGCGAGGGATCATTCTGAGCATTTAAAGCTACTTTAAGGATTTGGATGCACACCGGTAACCAGTCCATAGGGTTGCCTATGGGTTCCTAGACAAGGAGGTGTAAATCCTACTGATAAGGCTTGTTAGTGTTAGGGGCCTGTGGAGGGGGAGGTGGGGGGGTGTTTGGAGCCAGGCACAGGGATCTCCGGGGTCCAGGAGAGGTGAGCCCACTGCTGCAGCCCCCTCCTCCTGCCCGGGAGCCCCTGGCCGGGGGAAGGCACTGGGGTGCTGCGGGCAGTCAGGGTCAGGCTGATTTACAGCAGCAGAGGAACCGGGGCTGTTAATTCAAAGTTGCCGCTTATCGGTGTTTAGAAAGCAAGCTCCGATCTGTTGGTTAGCGATTTGGCCTTTGCTGTAAATAGAGGGGCCCCGTGCTTTGCTCTGACATTTTTGTCCTTATTATCTTGTCTCAGCCTCCAAGGGAGGTGGGAGAGTTATTTAAGGCTGACCTTAGTGGAAGGGAAATGAACAACTCCCTTACCCCACCCTGTTTTTCTCTCTGCCGTCCTGGGTAACAACTGTTGCACTGAGGTATCTGTGTGAGATACTTAAGCCTCCACCATCCCTGCAAATATTTTGTAGATCAATTCACCCTGCTGTGCCCAGAGAAAATAATCGCAAAGAGACCAAGTAGAACATATGTCAGGAGTGAAAAAATGGATTTTGCATCATTATCCCTACAGGAAAATCAATAAGGATGGGCCCTGACCCCATCAGGCACTGGAGGTCACCACTGAGCCAGTCTGGTCTTGCATCGCTGTGGTTCAGGTCTAATTCAAACCCGTGTTTCACATGAGTTTCAAAACCAGTTGCTCCATCCCAAGCTAAACCTCTGAACACCACATACAGAAACAGGCGATAGTGACTGGCTGGAGCTGGAGGGAGTATTTTGGATTTGGGGGTCTATGTACTGGAAATTTAAATCAGAACCCACGCTCTCCAGAGTTCTGGAGGACAGGATTCAGGGAACGTGGATAGACTCTGGGCGGGTCTCATCCCTGTTGGGACGTTCGTGGTTTTGGGAGGCTTACAGTACAGAAGTCAACATGGGCACATGCTCCAGCTGCTCCTGAGTGATATACAGTGTGAACAAGAAGGTTGAACTGAATTCATTAACAGAGATATGAAGAAACCTTCATTCATTTGAAGTACAGCACTTGCAAGTCTGAAAAATGTCTAACCTCCAAACACTTGTTTTATTGTCCTGCCATCGCCAACCCTACCAGCTGCACAATAAGAGTGCTGCAAGGCTGTGGTAGCACATCTGGGGTGAAGTCACAGGGTCTTAAATCCCTTACCTAATCTTTGCAAACCTCTCTATTCAGTTAAAAAAAAAAACCAAAAACAAAAACAAAAAAAAACCACACAAAAACCAACCCAAAAACCCTCAAACAAACAACAAAAAACCCCAAAACCCAAACACAAAATCTCCTGATCAGTTTTCAAGACATTTCAGACACTTTCTGCTTTCAGCCATGCCAGAAAAATGTCAAAAGATTGTCTTTCCCCTAGAAAACCTATCATTTTCTTAAACATTGTAATGAACAAGTGTAGGAAAACTGAAAACAAATTCTTTGCAGTGGAAAGTACAGTACCTTTTCTGATCCCTGAGGGAAAAAAAACCCAAGTCTGATTTGAGCTGGAATAGCAGAATGAATGACAGTCACGTCTTGTCCAAATCAATTCCCATTCCAGGGGGGCGGTGCGTGTGTGCACCCATACCTGTGGCTATAGGATTTGTAAATAATTGAGTTGTTCTGATCCGTACCATCACAGCACAAGAAGAAAGATTTGGTCCTGAGGGGGCTGACAGAGGTTCAAGCCCCAGATCTGCCACTTAGACGCTTCTTCCCAAAGCTGTTTAGGCATGTAATTACTTTTCAGGCTCTGCGCCTGGTCTGAGTCTCTCTGATTCTCTGCCTCCTTTTATCTGTCAGCCTTTTACGGGGACAAGAGTACTCCTCTACCTCCCAAGCGTGTAATGAAGATGAATTCATTACAGCTGTAACACTTTAACAAGCACTATGAAGATACAGGGTATCCTTACAAGTCCTAAATTAGGAAACTCCCTCTCAGGCGGTGCTGGGGTGCCTGGATGCATGGCCCAGACCTGTGCCAGCAATATGTTAATCCACCTCTGTCCATGATTCTGGAAGGGGTTTAACCAGAGAAAGAGTTTGGCTATCACATAAAAGCCAAGCTTGCAGCAGTGACTGGAATTAGTTTCCTTATATATAAGGATAACTCTGGAGTAGGAAACACTGATGTGGTCTAGGGCGTCTCTTCTGGTCTCCAGGGGGGTATTTCAGTTCCTGGGCATCCTGTATCCCATCCACCACTCCCATATGGATGCAGCAGATGTGTTAGGTCATCTAAAATAGTCCCTATGCTTAAGCAAGCAGGATCCACCCCTAATTACTCATAGAAGTGTGTTCAACGCATTTAGGATTGGGGTTGCCCAGCCTGGTTACACGCAAACCAGACTACATTAGCAGGCACCATGCATACACTGGCGTTCCTACATGGCCAGAATTACTGGAACTGAACAGAAATAGTGAGAAATGCTGGGAGAGAAAGCGCGTAGCCAAGGCAAGCCCCCTGGTGTGTTACTATTTAAAGAGGCCTCCCAACTACTGTTCCATGCATAATTGTGCAATTGGTAATATCCTGGCAAAGAAAGGCTTAGATCAGCTCATCTGCAAACAAGGGACCATTTTCCACCTCTGAGTTAACATTGTGCATGAATGCCCATTGTGGATCTCCTGCCATAATGGGCTCCAGGTTGGGTTTGCATACTGCCTGCAGGCAAGACGGCCGACTTCGATCTCGACAGCAGAAGGATGCAAGAGCCAAACTCAGGATGCTAGACCAGAAATATATCTTTTTTATTCTTAATATCATGTCAGCAGCAGCACGATTCCAAAATGAAAAATAATTCTGTTTTGTATTTCTTTACACAGAGAGACAGACAGACAGATCCACCCACAGCAGCAACAGCGACAACAGCGAGAGACCACTCAGCAAGGCACTGGGACACGCATATACCAGAGGGTACGGCAGGGCCTGACTCAGAGGAAGGCTTTTCTCCTTTCTTCCTCCCTCGCCAGCCCACGCTCTATCTACTGGAGGGTTTAACTTGGGCTGACCTGTCACTCCGGCTTTCTCCAGATCACTTTTTGTAGAGCTTGCAGCCATGTTTGGTGAGGTCTGGGGAAACGGCATGAAGACTCCCATGAATCACCCCAAAGGACATGAGCTTATATTTAGCTCTACGCAGCCACATTGTCCTACAAATCTACCCCACTGTCAAGAAAAGCAAATTTATAACATCTTTTGGTGGAGGGTGTGACCAGGTGGATCCTCAAAATCTTTTCTTCTGAGTGATCTTGTTCAAGACAACTGCATAAATCTGACCAGCTTTGTGCACAATACTTAAGGGATACTTTAAGACAAAATTGAAAGCATGGGAAAAATCTGAAAAGACTCAGGAAAAAGCCTAAAAACAAGAATACTGACGGGCTACAGGAAATCCCAACAATATCAGAGATTACAGCAGGGGCTGTGGGCGCCTCTCCAGCCCACAGGAAGCCGATGGGTGATAGAGACCAAATGTTCCCCGATACGGGAGAGTGGATGAAGGGAGACTCGAGGATACGCTGCCTCTATTAGTGGGACTGGTATGGGAAGCAACAATAATCTGTGCCGACTGAGCCAACTCAACATCAGAATATCAGCTGCTTTAACGGGAAAATTGTGTTTTAAAAGAGTCTATCAAATGACTTGAAATAAGTTTGTCTTTAGAAAACGAATACCATCTAGTGGCCCAAAAAGGCAATAAGGAGGTGCAATGGCAATTAGACAATGAGATGGATTTAGAAAAAGAGAAGGGAAAACGACAGAAGCAAGGAGAGGGATTAGCATATATAGTGCAGTGATTCACCCTGGAGCAAGGGAGAGCTCAAAAGGGACCTGATCATAGTAAATGCAAAGCTAAAATTAGACACTTGCAAAAGCAGATTGGGATGCAAAAATTAAAAATAACTGCAGTAGCTGCAGGAAGTGGAGGAGAGAACTGGATCGGGAGCCATCAGAGAAAGATGATTTCAAGGATGATATGGGCAAATAGGAAAAGAAAGAGAAGCTGAGAATAGCAGCATATCCCACAAGGACTACAGGTGCTATCCCAGGGCAGACAGGTATGCCAGATCAAACTGCTGTAGTTGTTAAAATGACAAAAAGTGACCCCAAGGCAGGTAGCTGCAGATATGAAACCACTGAAAGAAAGCACAACAGTAGAATGGAGTGTAGGACTTAGAGAAACTGCTTCAGATTTTGGATTAAATAGGAATTAAGCAACAAGTTGATTAGAGCTCGTGCTTCACCAGCTTTTATTCAACGCACGTTGGGCACCTCCTTGATGAACATTTAATCACGCCATCATGGGCACTTAATCAAATTGCCTGGCAGAATGGTAAGACAAGGATGCAACTGGCAGCATTAACATCAGTCCGTAAGCTTGAGGAAGATGGAGAGTCTTTAATGAACCGATGGTGAGCTGCTCGAATGTCAGCAGGACATGATACCATGTACCAACCACCCACTCCCAATGGAGCACAGGTATCTCCATTGCCCCTGGCAGCCCCGAGGCTGAGTCAGGCTCCTTGGACAGTGAATCAATTAGGAAAGCTAGCGGCACAAATGCACCCCCATGATTCACAGTGAATTCCCATATGGCAAAATGCAGGGGAAGAAGCAATTTACAGAGTTGCTTTCACATTAAGAGACAAACAATATACCTTTACTTGCATCCCACAGGGCCGAGCACCTGCCCTTGCTGCACACGCTTGCATTACAAAAGTGTTTGAGTGATGGTCTCTGGGGCACAAAGAAAATAAATTGTCTTATATGGATGATGTTTAGGGGACCACAGCTACAAAAGAAGCGGTACAAAAGAGAAGTAGCTGAGTTTTAAAATTAATAGTCCAAATGGGATTTAAAGTCAATTTGAATACAGCACAATTAATGCAACCCCAGGTTAACTGCTTGGGAACTGGAACTGGTGAAACAAGAAGATGGATAGATGCTAGAAAGGTTAAGCTTTCTGTGAAATAAAGACTCCCCCTAATCAGTCCCAACTCCAAAGAGCACTGGGAGGACTTAATTTCTTATGGCATCATATCAATAACTGTGCTAGTATCTTATGGCATCGTATCCACCTTTGTTAGTACCAGCAGAGTGTTATGGAAATGACAGGAAAAGAATCAGGAAGGGAGCTGGAGCAAAGAGCAAGACGATGCTTTATCTAACGTGAAAGCTGCTTGAAAAGCTCCTGCACTAGAATTCCTAGTCAAAGGAAAATTATTCATAATAAGAATTTCAACATGAGCTGATACTGTGGGAGCAGTGCTGTTACAGAAAAATACTGAAGGAAAATGGATACCAGTAGCATATGAGTCCTCCCATCTCCAGGGACTGGACCAAAATTGCCCTGGCCATGAGAAAGCCTAGCTAGGGGCAGTCTGGGCTGTGATGGTCTTCGAGGCTTTCCCCTCAATAGTCCAGTTGTATCCCAGTCTACCCATACTCTGCTCTTAAGCACAAAGAGAAGAAATGGATATTAGCATGGATAACATTTTAAAGGAAACCAGTAATAAACCAAAAATCTTGTGCACTCATGGGAGCGCTAAATTTGAACAAGGAGGAAAAATAATCCAAAATACTGCTATTAGTGGAATAAGGGAATGAGTAGTGGGGAAACCAGAGAAAGGATCATGCCAAGGAGCTTATAGATTGTCAGCAAAAGACAAACCCCTCTACACAATATCTCTCTACAGATAGCTACTATGCTGATAATAGAATAAAATACTGGGTGCCTGATAGGGAGAAAGGCGATCCAAGCACATAACGGGACACCCATGAAGAAAACAGGAGGTCTATTTTACAAGCTTAGAGGGAGAGTGGTAATAAAATATATGTAAAGGATGTTAAAGTACATGAGAAGACTGAAAGCAATGCTGAGAAGCAATTTAGTGAGCAAGTAGATAAATTGACTCAAAGGTTTTTTACTGCAGACCCAACCAGGAATCAGCTAAAAGAGAAGATGGGATGGATACTGTGGCTGGCTGAATGAGAGCACTTTGTCTTAGACTGTTGTAATAAGTTACATAAAGGAGTACAGGGTACTCTGAAAAGAGAGCAAAGAATTTATATTTGGCCCCAAATGAAGCAAGAAAGAGAGGATATAAATAAAAACTGCATAAGGTGTGCAATGATGCAAAAGTGGACTAGTAAAAGAAAGCTGCCAACTCTACTGCATTGGCTAAACCAAGGACCTTGGCAAACACTGCAAAGGGGTCATCCACAAAACTGTGACTAACTAAAGAAAGGTATCAGTATCTCTTTGTCACCATGAATATCTTTCCAGGATGGGTTGAGGCTCTTTGACCTAAAAGGAATACAGCCACTGGAGCTGTAAAAATACTAAGAAAGTTGTCCATATGTATGGTATGTAAGTATGGAACATATGTACATATGGAACAGCAGCTGAGGTAGGATGAGATGAAGAGCAGGGAGGGTTGTAAGTGAAGTAACTTGAACCTTAATGAGTAACCTGGGGATTAAGCAAGGATTGCATATACCCTACCACCTGCAATCCTCCAGACCGGTAGAAAGAAATGAGTCAGACTATTAAAAATAGGCTAAAGGAAAATGCAGGACAACATCCAAAACAATGGCCTGAAAAGTTAACTTTGATATTAGTAGATTTGAGAAGCAGTCACAGATTAGGGACTGGTTTACAACCTTATCATACTGTGTTTGGATAGCCAGTTCCTTGGTGGCCCTATGTCCAAGACCTTAAAATATTATGGAGGATAAAGAAGAAAACAAGGCTCAGGCAGAAGAAGCAAGATGAGAAAAAAGGTAAAATCAGAAAGGAAGAATACAATTCATGTAAGGCTTATGAAACATGGGGCCAAGAAATGTATCTGAAAGCAGATAAAAAGGAACAATCCTTAGAGACAAGATGGAAGAGGACCTATTATGTTACTAATAGGATATGTCCTCTGAGTTATTAAATAGATGAGGGCAATAGTAAATACAGACAGGTTCATATTTCTCAGATATCCCCCTAAGAGGACAAAAAATTCTGGAATCTGTCATGAATTTGTCAAGAACACAGACACAGAAAATGCCCCAAAGAGGAACCTCTGGCGCCTCTTCAGCCTGAGCCCCCACACTCACAGCACGCTCCAGTGCAACCCCATCTCTCGGAAGCAAGGGGTGCAGCCCACATGGTGTTTACCTCCCATGTGGCTGCAGTAGATCTGTTTATATGCTTGCATACTAACAGGGCTGGTTTATGCTTAGAGTTTTGCTTATTTTCTATTTTTGTAGGGCAACAGATTTTACTACAGCTCCTCAAAAAAGCAACAGCTGACGGAGTCACAGAGCAGCAATGCAGACTCCGAGGCAAGGCGGAGGAGTTGAGGGCTCCTGCAGTTGCAAGGATTTTTAACTTAGCTTTTCATTTCATATTAATAGCTTTAGTCTTTTTATAAATTGCATTCATTTTAGACATTTAACAAGGCAGATTATGACTATGAAGTGCTTTGAAGAACTAGAGGTGACCACTTTCAGACCTTTATGGGTTTCAAGGCCAGACCAGAAAGTGAATGCCTCCACAGAGACTCCCTGCTCCATCCTGATCAGGAGCCGGGTGTCACTGCAGGGTTTTCATCCTCCTTGCTACACTCGAGGGCAGTAACCCAGGAGCTGGAGACTACGAACGGAGAGGAGGAACAGCAACCTGCAAGCCAGTAACATGGCATTGCTATTGCTAACAAGGCCATAAGCTGTGCGGTAACTATACAGGCTTCATTGTTACATCTTGCCCATTCAGAGCTTTATTTTCTTTATTTTAGTCTGTTTTACTGCAGTCACCAATAAGATTTTCATGGCTAGATAACTAACCTATGACCTAGCCTGCCTTAGTCTTGCATAGCTTGCTCCAGCTACTTAATCTAATAGTAATAACTTAAGACCCCAAATTAAAAATTGTTACAGCTCTTAACGGAGCCTTGAGAGTTACAGCTCAAGATCTGGATCCACCCAGGTTGGGAAATCACAGCTGAAGCTTTGGAAAAAGTGCTTTAAATTCCAATAACTGAATGAACTCGGTAGTTTTATTCATTTACAAGACAATCCTCTGAGGAGGAACAACTTGAGGAGAAGCAGCTAGCCCTAGTGTTGAACTGTTGATTTCAGTAATGGTCTTTTAAGCAATTTAGGAGGAATTTAGGAGGGGGGTCAAATAAGAAAGGAAACAGAAAGGAGGGGCTGAAGCAGGTGGGAGACTAAGTGCTGTCAGTAGCTAAGTAGTTAAAATTTGAGAGAACTGGGGGTTAAGCATGGGTATGTGAAGGTCTGAAATGGGATAAAGTGTAATGGATTGTAAACTATTATGACTGAGCCACAATAGAAGTAACACTGCAGAGCGATGGTGTATATATAAGTATTGGAGGATACTTACACCTAATAGCCAAAACTTGACTGCTAAGCCTTGCATTTCTTTAAAGAAGAAATCATAAAAATCATATATAGTGGGTAAGGATGGTAAAACTCTATACAGAAATGTTATAACTGACCATGCAAACAACTATGTGTGATTCTTCCCTTTGCTGTCCCCCACAGCTGTTTAGCTGCCTCCACACATCCCAAGCCCAGCTCTGATACTGCACAGCTGCATAACCTTGGGCCAAACTTCTGAGCAAACCACTAAGTTATGAGACAGCCTGCAAGAAGATAAGAAGGGCAAAAGCAGGGGGAGGAAAACTGAGAGCTTTGGGTCAGATCAAGTCATTAATATCTACAGTGAAAGTTGGATGAGACTGGGCTTGAGCATCCTAACCATGTGTTACCTTCCTCAGAAATGGTCAGCAACAGCATTAGTCACACACCTGAGCTACAGCAGGTGACACTGATATTGGGATATCTAAGAACAAGACGATGCTGTATCTGTGTAATAGACGGGAAAAGTGAAAGTGTATGAAATCCTCCCAAGGACTGTCAAACTCAAGACACCAGTGGCCCCGCTCAGTCTGCAATAACCAATAATCTCAGGACACTGAGAGGCTGCCGAGGCTGCCCAGGGCCACCAGCACACAGGAACATCAACAGCTGTGACTGTTATCTGCTGTGAAGGATGGCAGCTGGGCTCTTTAGCATTCCCTGCTGTGAGAGCTTTTAAAAGAGAGCTTGAAGGGGGTGCCCATGCTCTGGTCTGGGGTGGCCAGGGCTTGTTCTATGGTGCTTGTGCTGGGCAGGAATGCAGGTAGATCAGGGCAGATGTATGCTAGACAGGCAACACCTAGCTTAGGTCAATTTAGAGGTTCAGGGGAACTATGATGCTTATTGCATCCTCAGGGGTTCATGCCTAAGCATCCCCCTGCGTGAGAAGCTGAAGGGAGGCTGGGAGCTGAAATGTTACACCTCATAGGGTTGGTTCAGGCAGAAAAGCTTCTAGAGCAGCTCTGCATTTCCCAAGCGTACAAGACCATAACAGGCAGGAGATGGTGAGGACAGAGAGTCCCTCATGAAGTTGCTATAGGAGTTGCTCTGGGGCTAAAAAAGCAGATTAATTTATTCTCTCAAACTGCAAAAAATATATTTTCTTGCTCTTTTTTTTTGTTTAATAAAGATGCTTTTCTCCTCTTCCTTGCACCCAGGAGGCTAGCACATGGCTCTTGATTTCAACTTTATAGCTTGGCCATATTTTCATTCTGTGCTAAGCCTCTTCCAGCAGTCACTAGAAAAGCTACCCAAAACGCCAGCAGGCCTTGGGTCTGTCCCTCTACCCTCCTCCGAGCTGGCCCTACATACAAAAGTGGAAAGCTGTCGGGGTCGTGTGGTGACAGGCAGCGGTGCAAGTGTTTGGAGAAGACAGGTAGGAGTTATCAGCTGGGAACTAGGCGAGGGCGGAGCGGGCAGGTTTGGGGCTGTGAGGGAAGAGGGGAAGGAAAGAGCCCAGTTCTCGTATTAACTGATAACATTGAGTGCATTAATCAGTGAGTGAAGCTCATCCCTTACACTCTCCAGGGAGTGACAGATCGTCTGAGGGCTGTCCAGGAGTTCGATGCTGTGGGTGTAGGGCTCATATTTCACCGAGAATGGCCGCTTGATGTGTGCCGCGTAGCTCCTGCAAGGAAAGGGTGCAGAGGGCTTGGTACAAGAGATGGGTCCCGAGTCTACCTCCTACCCATCACCGTTCACCCAGATCACAACAGGTTAATACCTCCTTTAGGCAGAGTTTCTAGGTTCCCACAAAAGCTCTGGTTTCCCACCTTTCCAGCTCCACAGGGCTGTGGCAGTAGTTGAGATCCCTCCTGTTCAGCCAGGAAGATCACGAATTTGACTGCAGGTTTCCATGGGCTGAACACATGGGCTTGCATCAAACAGGAAGGTGCACAGAACTGATCCCTTCTGTGACCATCACCAGGCATCCTCTACTTAAATTTCTTTTTTTCTTTTTGAAAAATGCCAAGGAGATTTAGAAGCTAATTGTAGGGAAAGCCTGTGGTATTACAGTATTATATTCCTAAATCCTTTCTGACATTCATTTATTGACTAATCTCTTCTTGGGGAGGAGGGAACTACCTGCAAGCCGTATTAAGGATAAATTTGACAGGCAATAGCTCAGGCCTGGGCAAGGGGATGGGAATAGCATCACCGAAGCCACGTGGCTGAGCAACATTGCACTATCGTACCCAAAGCCAACTGGAGTCTAGATCTCAGTGATGACCCTGACTTTGCCTGATACCTCTCAAGAGCAAGACCTTGTTGCCACCTTTCTAATGGAGAAGTATATGGTCAAGTGAAAACAAATCAAGGCTAAGGTTTCCCCCAAAGTTGCTCATGTTCACCTCCAAGACTAGGATTTGTACACTTGACAAGGTAGGGTTTGTTTTCTTTAGCAGCTGTGTAAATATGGAGCTGGGAATCTGTATTTAGGTACTCATGGCTACAATCTCATGCTGGAAAGGCCTGGGAAGATGAAGGGACAAACAGCGCTAGCAGCAAACATGCTCCTCGCCTCTGCTGAAGCGTCACCCTTTCACTCCTGAATTGCTTAGCTTAGGGTACCCTCTCGTGGCTACCGTGGGTCTGCTCTGGCGCAGGGCTCGGGGAAGCGCACCCCTTTCTCAGATGCTCCTCAGGGTGGTACTACGTGCCGTGTGGAAGCCTAGTCCTTGAATTGCCGGCGTTTGGGGAAGACACCACCAGCCCCAGACAGGGCCAAGAGGCAACATGGCCAAAGCGGCAGGCTGGTGCTTGCAGGGAGCTGCCATGCTTGTGGGGAAACAAAACCAAATGCAAACAGAGCGGGTTTCTGCATACTCACACTGTCCACCTCCTGAAAAACAGAGCTCATTTCAGTGCCCCTAAGCCTCCCAGGCAAGGGCCAGCTCACCTTGCTTATTAATGCTATCAGCCACAGTGATGACTCGTAGCAGATCTGCTAATGGTTAGAGACTTGCCTTCCAACACAGGTGTGTTCACTTGACACCTTTTTAAAGCATAGAGGTATGACATGGGTGCCTGGAAGGGCATTGAGGGTGGGGTGTCCACCCTAGGAAACTGGTGGAAAGTTTTCTTTCTGGGAGAAGATGCTTTTCTTGAGGGATAACACTGATAATCTGGTCCATGATGGCAGCTGCCAGTAATGCAAAAAATATGGATGTTTTAATGTTTTCACTTCATGGAGTAACATCTGTGTGGTCTCTGAGCTCTTTAAAGAGGATAATTTACAGTGCTTGTCACTGTCAGAACCCTCTAGCCTAATCTTGGCTGTGTATGTGGTATATTTTTCCTTTTTAAATGCAAGGAAATGACTCATTAGGCAACAGTTGGTTGGTTTTTTTTTAAAGCAGCCTAGTGTGTGTGAGAGGACGGGCTCCCCAGGTGCTTGCTTTTGAGCAGCTAGACTCCCGCTTCTATGAACGGTGCAAGTGAGGGTAATAAAAGCAGAAGTTGAAATATAGCAGTCCTCACCACAGTATTTATGTGAAATACCCCACTTGCAGAAACTGCAAAGTCATGTACGTTGTGTAATACTTCATCTCATCCTATCCCTTTCCTAAGCTAAGGTAAAATGGTATAGGCAAAATTTTCCTCTGTTAGTCAAATGTTAAAGGACTGAGCTTTCCTCCTGTGGGCAATTCTGGGTATGGCTAAGAATATCTGCGGGTAGAGCTGCCCGTCTCCATCCTGTTTGTGGTCCCATGGGATGGGGAAACCCAGTTGCACTGGTGGATGCTGTCTGGGGTTTGCTAACCCGTGTCAACCAGCCTAGTAAGTAAATGTCCCTTTTTTCCATGGATAAATCTATCCTTGTCAAGAAAATATTTTTAGTCTGTGTACAAGCTGCTAACAATGCCTGGGGATTTTTTGCTGGTTGAATGATAAATGGGTAATTTGCCCAACAGCTGCTCAAAAAGACATCTTTCTGCATCCTAAAATCAGAGGATGCTACTGTTTTGAGCAGCTCTTCACCCCTCTCCTAAAACTTTCACCCACAGAGCAAACTTTCACATGATGCAGAAGCCCTTGTTTCAGAAGGACACATGCTGGCAAGATGCTCCCTTGAGGGACAGCGGGTACCTGACCTGAATCACTTGGTCATTCTGCAGCAAGGAAGCAGTGGGGGTACTGGTGGGTGGTTTGGGTCTCCAATTTCTGGACCACCAGACCTCTGTTGTGTTGTTCAGCCTCCCCTGGAAACTGGAGACAGTCTGTAATGCCTTCCTATGAGAACTAGGCAGATAAGCTAGATTTGTCCCTTCTCTTGCTTCCTCAGTCTTGTCTCCAAGAATGCCCTCCACTTCATCCCACTCCTCCACACCCACATCCTTGAGTCCAGCATATTTTGGGGGGGGCTCTTGGGTGAATCCAAGGGACCAAAGTTGGAACCTGTAGGAACTGGAGAATCACTTTACTTTGAAAGACCTGACAATAGTTTCCAGAGTACTTCTGAGACCTTGAGCTCAAAGCAGCCATGATGTCAAGCCCTGTTTCAATATCTTATAGCTTCATTTCCTTCTGATTGAGTCTCCCTCACTGCCCAGTCCTACCTCAGTTTACTTTTGGCATCGCTGAAGCTCTCAGACACAAAATATACAGGCTGGTAGTTCTGGTCCTGGTAGGGCTGAACGGCAGCAGCATCGGGGTCGAAGTCCCGCACCTCTGGTTCATCTGACAAGGAGTGCTATGGACACAGCAGAAAAATGCTGGCATGAAATTAAGGGGATGGGAGAGCACATATATGATAGAGAGAGGTGGAGAACAGGTCTGATAAAGTCATTGGAGCTGTGCAGAGGAAGGTTTTTTGCTGTACAGAGTCTAGAGCAGAGAGGCAAGTTATGCTGAGACTTACTATGAGCTCCCCATAGGAAGACAGAAGCCCGGCTCCGTAGGCTTTGACTATCCCGTTCTGTCTGCAGAGCCCAAACTCCACTGTAAACCAGTAAAGCTGTGAAAGGAGAAAGAAAAACACATAAGGGACACAGCTCCTTATCTTCATCTCCCTGTCACTTCTGAGCCCTTGCATTATGGCTGGGGTCTGGGGTTGTTCCAATGACAGACACCTGGCACTTTGTCCCCTCTCCTTACCCTGCACCCATCTCTGCCAGAGCAAAGTGCTAAACTAAGCTGCTGCCACACTGGGACGGATGGAAACTGTGTCCCTGGGCTGGTCCCCTGCGTGCCTGGTTGCTGCATGGTTGTTGCCGTTCAGTGCCCTTGGGGCAGGACAGATCACCTTGCCGAGGGACAGCCAAAGGAAGCGGATGTCATTTAATCCCATCCCAAAGTGTCCCAGCAGTGCTGTCTTTAGAAATACGATGCTTGATGATACTCTGGTGCCCAAGAAAATTGGGTTAATGTGCAAGAGAGCTCTGCTGTTTAACTGATCTCCACTCTGCACAGTCATCGTGAAAAAGCAGGGCTGGGGCAGCTTGGGTAGGGGCTCTGAGCCTGCAAATCTGGGGAGACTAGGCTGGACCAGTCCCCCCGATACCACAGAAGTGCTGCTGGAGGGGTTGGGGCCCCCATCCAGCAAAGAAGAAAACTTACCGTTGCGAGTTTCTCAATTTCTTCATCAGTTGCTCCCAGAGACGCCAGCCCAATATCCTGGGAAGAGAAAGGAAGCAGCAAACATCAGGACAGATTTAGTCTCAGGGCCTTACATGTGGATTTCTCTGTTTTATTGACTTGACACAACAGATATTGTTGCCCTGGGCTGCCATGCATCTGCTGGGGTTTCATCGTGCCTCTGACTAAAAACACTGCTGCAGAGTCTGATATTTTTACTCTATTAGGGTTCTCGGTCCATCACTAGAGGTCCTGAACATTGTGTTTAATATAAATAAATCCTAGAACAATAAGGGTTTAGGTGACAAGACTGGGGGTCGATTTGGGTTCCCACCTCGTGCCCTGCCCTCTCAGAGGGGAGGAAGCACATGACCACTTTACCTGAGAGAACTGGGCAAATGTCTTGTCGGCCAGCATCGGGACGTGTCCCAACAGCTCATGACAGCAATCCCTGCCGATGCCCAGGGGGAAAGAAGGAAAACATGGTCAACAGCAGACAGAGTTTGTCCGTTAAGGAGAAACGTTAATTGCTGGCCAGGTGGGATGTCCAGGCAGGGGAGGCCATTGGGGTTGGGCGATACTCACGGCTCAGGGGAGTGCATGGGTGAGGACGCGTGACGGATGTACTGCGTGCACTGGAAGACACGGAAGGCCAGGCTGGCAAGGAAGTCCCGTGCTGACAGTAAGCCGGCCACTGGCCGGAGCTGGAAGCCAGTCCTCTCTGAAACAGTGCATATCATCTCTGTGGGGTGCATGGCCCACGGGCTCTACTGATGTCCCATGTTCCCAACGCAGACAGCAAAAGCATCAGTGCTGGAAACTAAAGGGCTTCTGCTGTGCCAAGCCTAATCTTTTTGCTCCTACTATAGAGCTACATCTGCTCCTTAGGTGCTCAGTGGGATCATTTGACTATGGGCTTGACCTTCAGTTGCAGCCCACTATATTTAGACACCGCCTGGGGTCTACCCCTGTCCTCTGTGGGCAACACACAAGCTTCCACCACCTCTCCTCCCAAATCTCAGCTCACGTGCTCCTCCTCCAGGTTTGGATTTCCCAGGTGTGGCTGTCACCACTCTGCTAGAACCCTGGCAGACCCCAGGCCTGGTTCTCCCAGGCTCATACCCACCTTTCAGGAAGCGGGAGACCTCCTCCAGCTGAGGGATGTTGTTCTCGTTGTAGCCACAGAATTTCTCCAGCAGATTAAAAGCTTCAAGGTACTCCTTGCAAGCATGGGTGGGGTACAGGCTTTTCAGGGTGCTGTACACCTCCTTCCTTCAAGGTGAGAGATGGCAGACATTCAGTGGCTTGATGTGTCTAGTGGTCTCCTGTCCTCTGGTTACACACTATCAAGGACTCACACCTTTAAGTTTCTTGTCCTTTTGCCTTTCTCAGCCACTAAGTCTATGTCTGTGTGCATTGATAGGGGTATGTAAAAACACAAATGAGCCTGCAAGATCAACAGTTGTATCTGCACAGACCTGTTTCTGACCTTGAAAGTCAGCAGATTGTATAAAAGGTATTAACTGGAATTAAAATATTCCCGGTAGGTTAGCTCCTGAAGTTGCACTATGAAGACAGTCAATATAACCAGGAGATGACCTTGTTTAGAAGCCTGTGTACTCAGCTCGTATGAGGTGCCCTTGTTTTCAGGGACACTCCTGTGGCAACACTCCTGGAAATAATCATGTTCAAAGGAAGCATTTTCCAAAGTGAGGGCAGCCAGGTACCATGCAGACACTCAGCACAGGCCTCATCCTTCTTTCTGCAGCTATGATAACTGCCCTTTGTTTGGAGGCTGCTACCAAGCCAGATCTCTTTAGAGAAGCAGGACTCCAAATTATCTACCTTGCTCTCTGGGGAGGCTCATTTGGAGGAAACTCCAGCATGAAATTGCTCTTGTTCAGCCCCAAGAGAGGAGGAGACACAGCATCAGTGTTTTGAAGGTAGCTTGCTCTCCCAAAGGCAGTCCCCACCATAAAATTCAGTGCAATGAGTTGCTGGTTTTTATAAGTAGGATGCTTGTACTCCTGATAAATTTTTCAAGAGGTCACACCTTAACGATTTAGGTTTTGATTCCCAGCTTCTAGTGGTAATGCCAATAAAGGTCATAGATTAAATCAGCACTCACCAGGTAGCGATCTCCTCTGCCGTGTACTCCACATGAGGGATTGGGTCCCCGCTGCAAGGCAAGCGCACCATTACAGACAGCAGCAGAGCACAAGCCAGGCTCCACTTCCCTTTGAAAAGGAAGCACTTTGGAGAAGCTCTGCATGATGTCGGTCAATCTTCTTTAAACCAAACAAGGGTGTGACAGGAAAGACAAAGCCTTGGTACTGGGACATTTGTACAGGTGCAACAAATACACAGACACAGAGAAAAGCATTAGTCTAGCCAGAGGTTATAAATGAACAAGGGATGAGCAAAAGCTTAGCAAGCATAATATTTTCCAGGAAAAAAAAAAAAGGTTTTCACTGGAAAAAATTGCATTTGAACTGCAGAAAAAATATATTGTCAGTAAGATTAAGGACAGCAAGAAGACAACAGCTTAACATTGATTTAAGTGGGAACCAAAGAAGATTGACACTTTTGCCTTTTCTACATCATAATTAGCAATTGTATTTCCTAAATCCTTCTGTTCTGTATTTGAACAAAGGAGATATTCACACATTACTGTGATAAAGCATAGTTCCTCTTCCATTAACAGCCTGAAGGGATGCTACACAGCGGCTCATAAATGCTAACCTGCAGATGAGATGTGATAGAAGACATCTTAAATGGGTGCGTCATCTTAGGACAGTATTTCTTCCTGTGTCCCTCGGGACTTTCTTGCTGGCACAGCGACTCTCTGTGCATTTAGTATTAGTACAGGATAAAAACATTAATGTCTATATTCTGGGCTTCAAATCTGTAAAGAACACGAAACCTAACAGAGCAGAAAGCCATGCTGGGATCACACTGGTTGCAAGGGTAGCTCAAGAAGGTGACCCATATAATTTTTATAACCTGCTTTCAGCTCCCTACAGAAATCTGCATTTAAAGTCCTGCTTAGAGAGGGAGATGCTATAGTGGAAGGCAGTGTTACTGAATAGGATCTAGGGAATATTTTACGAACCCAACTGAATATTAGAGCTCTGCTTGATGTTGTAGTGAAGAGGCTGAGTGCTATCACTGCATATATCAGAACAGAAGTATTAAGTAGAAGTACAGGAAATAGCCTTAAATCTATATAAGACAATGATTAAACCATTACTGGAATCTATTTAATTTATCAGAGGAGTTAGGAGGTGAACCATTTAGCCTATAAATAGCCACAAAGCAAAAAAACCCCTGATAGCAGAATTCAATCTAGCAGATGAAAGGCATGTATGATCCATCAGGTGAAAGCTAAAGCTATCGAAGTTCAGTTTAGAAATAAAACCCACATTTTTTCACAGCCAGGATAATGAACCACTGGAACAAGTTTTCTGGGCATGTGATAGTTTTTTCAGTACTTGAAACACTGAAGTCGAAACTAGATGTCATTCTAAAAGAGATGCTACATTTCAAAATGAAGTTTGAAGTCTGATGGAATAATACGTGGCTTTTGTTATGCAGGAGATTTATTCTGGCTTTATCAATATATGAATTAATGACCACAGACACTTTTTAATTAAGAAGAGACTGGAATACATAGAGAGAAGAGGGACACAAAAAGAGCTGGCAAGGCTGAATGGGGAGGCAAAACATAAAAGAAGAGAAGTCTCATGCAGGTAGCACAATGACTTCCCAAGAGGTTGCATTGACATGGTATTATCCTTATATGGATGTTAAGAAAGAGACTTACTGCTTATAGTGAAAAGCAATTTCTGCTATCGATTTCCTTCTCTGGCGATATACTTGGTCAGAGTAGCCCTGTGATGACAAATAGGAACAGAGGTGGGATTTTTAAACAGTTAATACAATTTCTCACCCAACAAAGTTCATCACTGGCTGGAGAAATTTCTCTCATGATGGTGATTGCACTACAGTTCCCTGATCAACTGCACTAATGAGTGTTCTCCAGCTCCCTGCTTCTGAGGGGAGGCTTAGGACTCTAACATGAGGATGTACCCACACAGGCTAACTCACCGGGTGATCCAGATCCAAGTCAGGGTCAAACTTGGTGACCAAATGGTGACACTTATCCAATTCACAGATTTTTCTGGGAAACCAGTGAACTGTGGGGAAAGAGAAAGAGAAAAACTGACTGTCAAGTGAAGATGGAGCATCCCCTGCCGAGAAGGGGTTGTGAGGTTGAATAAGATACATCTGACCTGGCATACCAAATGCACACACACAACAAACAGCATGTGACACAGCTGTGGCTTCTGGGCAGTAGTCCCCCACTCTCAATGCTCTTGTCCTAAAGTCAGGTCTAATGCCATGATCTGCATCTCATGACTTCCCTGCCCATCTCTCCACAGAATATTTTGTGGCAAAAGTAAACAAGAAGATGAAAATTGGATTTTACTTAAAGATTCTGGACTTCACATTAAAAAAAAAAAATCCAGAGGTCCAACAGGTTGTAGAGTGATCACTAAAGATCTCTAGGGATATTTTACAAGAAGTATCACCCTGTCTTCAGAACAGGATGGCAGGGGAAATGTCTTGTAGTTTAATGCTGGATCTGTACAGAGTTCCTGACACATAGGTAGGAAACTACTTTACATTTATAATATAAAACACTGTAGTAGGGATGGAGAACTCTGTAGGAGAGGTGTGAACAAAGCATGGAATTTCATCTCCTATTTCTATTTTTTCAATCTGGCACCAGAAGAATGGAGTCTGTTGAGAAATGGACAAGGAGGAAAGTGACTTTCAGGATTCAGATATCCCAGAGGCAATCCTGGTTTGCTCAAATTCAGCACAGAGTAGCCCTTCCCCTTTTCTGGGAATAACAAAGTCTTCACCCTGTTTCTACAGCTCAGCCTCTCCACAAAAGTGAAACAATTTGTAAGGTCCTTACATTTGTCTTCCTTCGTGGTCCTCACATCTTCTGCTACCCTCTTGATAGAGCTAATGAAAGTATTGAGGTCAGAGCTGTGGACTTCACAGCGCACAAAGTACTCCAGTTCAGCGGTCCCTTCACGGGGCTTTCGGCTAAGCCTGGTCTCCAGGTGGTGAATTTTAGCTTCGAAAGTCTTTTGGGACACGGAAAAGGAAAACAAAAACATTAAACAGCACTTGAAACATCTGCTGGTACTTCCCAAAGATGTCCATATGGATACATTTGGGAGAGACTCCCCCTTGTCTTTTTCTTCTTCTTCCCCCCCCTCCCCCCCCCCCCCCGGGATAAACACACTTATCCATTAATTCCACAGTTGTTCCTTCTGGACAGACAACCGGTGAGGCTGGTCAATAGCTATGAATAAGACTTCCACGGTGGCGAAAAAGATCGTATCAAGAGGGGAAACTGATGTGGCAAGATGCCACCTCCTACGACCCCCGTTCCTTTAACCTCCCACTTAAGGCAAAGGTGCTTTGTTGCTGGGTGGGGGGGAGGGGCTGGCGATGACGTAGAAGGGGCGGGCGCTGCCCGGGCGTGGGGGCGCGGCGCTGGCCGTGGTGCTGAACCGGCGTGGCCGAGCCGTACCCCGTCTGCGGTAGCGTTAGTTTGGGGCTCACTATCAGAACTGATATCATTTGGGCTCATTATTAGAACTGACCTCCCTCGAATAATAAGAAGGAGACAAAATGGAGCCTTTCATCTTCCAAAGACCCCTGGTAGATATGTGGATATTTTCTTTAAATCAGTGAAAACTGGCAGTACAAGCCCAAGTCCCTGGGCAATGACCCAACCTGTCCAAAGTCTCTGCAAGATCTTTGGTAGATGAAGGGACATGATTTCTTTTGTTAATCAGAGGCAGAAAGATGAGAAGGAACAGATGCGATGCCACAGCTAAATTAAATTTAGGACCATGTTTTTTAATGTACCTACCAACTTCACTATTACATTGTCCCCTCAACAATCAATACCTTTGCATTAATCTGACAGCTGTGATTGCATTACCTATGCTTTGGCTGCATATAACACATACAGAAGAGTGAAACCAGCTTCCCTGCAGCCTGATTCATGATGAGGCAAATGTCATTATGCCCGTCTGTTTTCATATCTTGTACCTGCATTGCCAGAGGGATCTGGGAAATGAATCTTCCTCTGTTGTGGCTTGACATGCTTGTCTTTTTATTATATTTAAAGCTCTCCCTGTGACGAGCTTAAAGAGCCTTTTTACTAGGAAAGCTCTTGATACAGCAGGTAAATTGCTCCAGGAAGAAACAAATAATATTTGAACATAAGCTGCTCCTGCTTCTTGCTTGATGTTTTAAAGATTGTTTGAATTATAGACTTTAAGTGCAGTGTAACATAAAATCTACCAAGTGCAAGAGCCTACACTTCTATGTTTCATACCTGCTAAGCAGTCCATTGCATCTGAAATGTTACACTGGTGGATTTTTCATGCCTTATCTGACAGCTGTGCACTTCTAGAAAGGAGACCCCAACCATGGCAACACCAAAGCTTTTGTCTGACAAGCTTGTCTTAGAGATTCTTTCAGTCTTGGGACAAGAACCATGTGTTGCCCGGAAAACAGCTTGTCTTGCAACAGTCCTCTTAGAGGAGGTGCAAGATGTTTTGTAATGGCTGAAGATCTTAAACATTTTTCATAGGATTATCAGAGCTAGTACTGCATGGGGAATGAATAGCTAGAATGTGCTGCAATTTCAGGGAAATACTTATCCCCTAAACACACTTTTTGTGTGTTTACAGCTATTAGGTAGTGGTTTTGCTGTGTAGTGTTGCTGGTGATCTGTGTTTACCCCAGAACTGGTTGCATTTTATGGGGAAGAAGGTGTTATATAATTATCACATGTATTAATTAATATATGAGCTAGCAGCATGCCCTTGTGATGAGAAAGGCCAACGACATACTGAATTGTAGTAGCAAGACTGTGGACAACACGTCAAAGGAAGTGATGACTCCTCGCTGTCTGGGACGAGAGAGACCACATCTGGAGTGCCACGTCCCGTAGAAGGAAGATATTGATGTGCTGTAGCAGGTATAATGGAGGGCTGCCAAGATGCTCAGGGGGCTGGAGCACAATGTTGTATGAAGAAAGACTGAGGGAACTGGATTTGTTCAGCCTTATTAAGAATTGAAGGGGCAGAGGAGATTGGTTCACTGTCTACTAGTACCTGGTGGGAAGGTGTAAAGAAGACAGAGCCAGACTCAGCTGAAAAGTACACAGTGGGAGGACAAGAGGCAATGGGCACAAGCTGGAAGAAAGGACATTAAAAAGAAAAGAGAAAAAGCTTTTTACCATGAAGGCAGTCAAACACTGCTCAAGGGGGCCAAGGAGACTGTGTGATCTCTACCTTGGTGATATTCAACATTCAACAAGCACAGCCCCGAGCAACCTGCTGTGACTGGACCTGCTCTGAGCAGGAGGTTGGACTAGAGACCTTCAGAGGCCCCTTACAACCCACGTGACTGATTAACAGGAACAAATTGTCCTCTCCTCTCACTGCCGAAGTCAATGAAATTAAACTACTGTACATAAAATATATCTCAGAACTTCAGTTTGCAAAACACTTTTGAATCCTTCTGGATGAAAATGTACTACATAAATGCAAGTTGTCGTGTTTTGATTACTGTTTAAATAGGCCGCACTTATCTCAGTCTTTCCATTCATAGTACTGAGATCCTAAATAATGCAACATTGTATTGCTGACTGGGGGGAAAAAGTTCAGTTTTCCTTGGTATTAAAGCCACATTCAGGGTGCATGTCTGGGGGGGAACCAACAGAACCTTTAATATGTGAATCAAATGAATCCCTGAAGTAGGGAGGTAATTTTGAAATCAATATACCAGTTTTACACCCAGGGTGAAGTTGCTCCTGTAAGCCTTTGAGCAAGGACCAATGTGGCAATGCCATTCAGAGACTGCCAAAACCTTGACCCACAAGTAAGGCAGTTCAGTCTGTAGCAAGCACACCGCTTGCTTTGAATGTGGGACCAGAGCCCTGTGCATGAAGTTGAAGAGCTGAGCAGTGGAGGGGGCTGTCAGAGTATGCTACAAGACACAAAGGTGTGGATTGTAGGTGTGAAACTGTGTGGCTGGATCCAGTAATTAAACAAAGTTAAGCCCGGAGCTTAACAGCACTATCAGAGGTATGGCTCATCCACGCTGGGGCATGAGCAAAGCACGACTGTGGGGACATCAGACAAGTAACTGATAATTTGCAGTAGGTAGACCTAGTCTGAGTCTTCTTTAGCAGACTCAGGTGGTATTTCTCACAGAATAGCCATGAAACCTGTGGTCTGTTCCTTGAGTCCCATACAACAGGTTAGGTACTCACCTCAAATACTTTAAGTGCACGAGAAAGTGGTGAAGTCTTCGCTCCCTTGAGCATGAAGAAGAGGTTCAACATGGCTCTCCCATCCTTCTCCTCAAAGACAATGGTCTCTGTAGACTCTGCAGCATCAGTGGCTGCAGCTGCAGCCTCTCTTTCCTTCCTGGCATCTTCAATGAGGCTTTGACGTCTACCAATGAACCGTGGAGACTGAAGGCAGAACAGAAATAAGTAACACTTCTGACAGAGCTGTAGGGGAGATCAGAGGCACCCCTGGTAGCTGGATGAGGTGTGACCAATGTGTCTTAGCAGAGGAAGAAGGGGAAGGTTGTAGAGGAAGATCTGGTGGTGAGGACTGAGGCTTTAGAATTGAACTTTTGGAAATGTGGTGCTTTAGGAAAGATCTGTTTAAACTATCCTTATAGCATGACTAGAGAGTGGGCTTCTCCCCTCACCTTCCCTAGCAACAGTTTTCAATATCCTTCAAAAAATAAAAATCAGAAAAAATCTTATGCAGTTTTCAGGAGTCTGATGGACTTGAGTGGAGAGTCATTAGATGAACGTGAAGTCATCTGAGGAAAGATAAGCTATGAGGGACAGCTGAAGACCACAGCTGTGGCCAGGCCAGGAAACATGAACTGTTTACAGGTGTATTAGCAGGGCAGCTTAGCTAAACTGCTTCCAGGATCCAATGCAAAGTTTCCTTCTGACATTAAGTGGATAGTTGCCCATTGAAGTGTAATTGGAACCACATCCATATACCCCAGAAAATAAATTCCTCCCACTGATCTATAGATTTGTTTTGTCCCAGCAAACTCCTGCAGATTTCTGTTACTTGGAATTGCACCTAAAATGCTGCAACTCTGTGCCTGGGGTCATGTTAGGTCACTCACTTATATTTATAGTGAGCTACAAACTATTTCCATTACTGCTGTTTCTTTTGTTATACAAATAGCTCATATATTAACCTATCTACAACCAGTTTTCCATTTAGAGGCAGCTCAGCTGGTTCCAATTTTCTGTGTTCAATACCCAAACCAGATGACAAACCATCAGAACTTGCTAAAACAAACCTGGGGCAACACTGCAGAAGGAGCAGCACATAAAGCCATCCAGCACCTGCGTATAGAGCAGGACTGGCTGCAGTTTTCCCTCTGATTACATTGAAAATATCTGGAAAAGAGACAGATGCTAACCAAGCAGAGCCTTCCCTACCTTGTGAAAATTTGGAGAATGTTTTCCTTTTAAAAAGACAGCCTACTCAACTACTAAGCCCATTTTCTATCTGATTTTCAAAGCCTACCATCAGTAACTAATGTTTCCCGCGAAAATCCTCTGGGATGTTTCAAAGGTGTAAAGCTAACATTTTAAATGCAGCCTGAAAAATGCAGCACATCTAGGCAGCAGCCCACACACTTCTGTCTGGTCCTTTTTTAATAAAGGATCTCTGAAATGATATTTGCTGATCCTCAACCCCTCCATTCTTTGTGGCACAGAAAAACACCTTCTAACGAGTAAGCACATATTGATGCTTGTCTAAATCGACAGTATTCATGCCCAAAGAGAGAAGACATCTAATAAGTATCCTGAGGCGTAACTTTTAATACCTTATGAGCATGTGGTCAGCTTTAAGTGTGTGTTTTTTGTATCGCTACGGTGTCTAAAGCTAAGCCAGCGTTTACTTTAAAGTGCCTGCAATAAGCAGGGCAAACAGCCTTCTGCTAGCCACAGTAACTGGGCTCTGCAGTGGTCCCAAGCCAGGCAGTGCTTTAGCTAAGGATGTTTTATCACACTGTGCCCTGAGGTGCAGAGGTGCAGCAGGATTTCACTTCTGGGGTGCAGTGGGGGAGAGGAGAGAAATTAGACCCCAGTGTTTAGGCTGTAAATCAATTTAAAAGCTCACTGGAAGTAGTTTAAATATCGAGAAGACCTGTGTGACTGGAAAGCCACACTGGGAGAGGCAGCCACAACCAGTCAGACCCATGTGCTGGCATGTTTTGGGTGGGTGAATTTAAAAAAAAAAAAGAAAAAGGCTGAATTTTGCTTGGGAGAAGAGCCCTGGGAGGGGTCTGCCTGCCTGCTGCCTCCTCTGCCGGGTAGTGGCTGCCTGGCTGCACACTCCCCATCTCATCATCATCCTCTCCTCTGCCCCTCACATTTACACTCATTAGGCAAATTAAGAATCTGGCATATAAACTAACCAAACTGATCTCTCATGATAAATGCCTTCCTTTCTTCAGAAGGCACTCCTGGATGGTATTTCTCAATTGCCTTGCAGACTAGCTCCCTGAGTGTATACCTAGCTACAGTTAGAAGTTTAATTTGATTTTGCAAAGCATTTATTTGCCTAACTGGGGTCCGAGTCTGATACAGTCATTCACCTCTTATGATGGGTTAGTTGTTTTTTCCTTGTTTGAATTCGCTGCAGCTCAGTGTGCCCTGCCTAGGCAGTGTCATTAAAAATACTGTGCTCTAAGTTAAAGTGCTTTGGCTTTTTTTTCCTGGTTCATTGTTTTCAGCAAGCAGGAAGGATTATAAAGACTATTTCCCTCCCTACAGCGTGGAGACACAAACGGCCCACCCCTGCTTCCCTGGATGCTCCTTCCTGCTGGTTTGCCTCAAACTGCTCTCTCCTGCCTGGCTCTGATTGTGTGTTCTGTAGCCAAACCCTGCTCCAGCTTCAGTCCCAGAGTGTCTTGTAAAAACTATTAGCAGCAGAAAAACCAAATGTGTAACAAAAGATTTTTCCGCAGTGTGAGTCTGATGCCTGGCTGGCCCAGCTGACATGTAAAATACCTGCTGGTGTAGATGAGTTCTGGGATTGTAAAGGTCTTTTTTTTCCTCCCAGTTTGCACAGTTTCCTCTGCGGCAGGGTGCTCGTCCCTGGGGGCTAATGGCAAAGGAACACGTCAGACCTGCCGGAGCTGGTGCAGTGCTGGACGGGGGCTGGGTGGCCGATTGCCCACGGTCACGCCAACACCAGGAGTGCCGGGACACACAATGTCACATACAAATGCAGAGTCACGCCTCTTGCCTGGTACAAGCCAGCAAAATAAGTGACAGACTGTGGAGAGCTCCTGTGCTAGGTGAGAGCAAAGGACAAAGCTTTTCACGCAGCCTGCTCTCAGAGCGGTCTTAAGAGGGTTAATTTTTTGTGGGTGTTTTTTATTTTTCTGAGAATTTCCATTCAAAGAAGGAATGCAAAGACAGGGTGAGGTTTCATGTCTGCCTCAGGCTGGAGGAGCCGCTCACTCCAAGCAGGCTGCCACACTCCTGCCAGCATACCTGGTGAACCCGAATTCCTCTGGCCCCTTCATTCAGAGGCCCGTTTCCCACCAAATACGAAGCAGCACCCCAGAGTGTGCAATAGCCAAACACTCACCCCTTCTCCAGACAGCAATGAGCATCTCAAGTACTGATTTGATGAGCAGCCTGGAAAATACTGGGTTTTCAAGAACCACTTCAGTGTTAATTATTTTGCCAGAATGAAAATGATTGTGTCAGAGGGAAGCTTTCCCTGATTTCCATTTATTAGAGAAAGCAAGCTTACCTCCTTGTTTCCTAAATGTTTCCCTTCCTGCCCAGCACACTCCACTCTCCAAAACATCTCTTGCTGTCTGTGTATTGTCTGATTTTACCAAATCAGAGCATCACATAGGCTTAAGAGGAGAGAGGGTGAAAAAGACAGCAGGCATAGGGGAGGGAAATGGGAACCTCTATAACCGACCTGCTGGAGTCACCCTTCCAGTCTGCCAAAAACATCTGCTCCCTAACTCGGCTCGATTCCCAGGTTTCCTCCTACCAAGCATCCCAAGGGGGTCCCCTCCTGGTGCACCCACTGCCATCAGCTGCTCTGGCTCCTCCAGGGTTGCCCGCAGCCTGGCCACATCACTGACCCACTGGACTGTCCCATGCTGGGAGTCTCCAGGCTCCTCTTGCCTGCCCTGGCATTTGGGTTAGGAGGTGAAATGTCCCTGTCCCTACAGCCAGTCCAATGGGTTGGCCAGACATGGATTTCTAAAGGCACTTGACAGCTCAGCAGGAAGTTTTCCTGTTCTTTCCCTGACATATACAGATCTGGTGTGTGCAGAAGCACTCCTCGGGCTAAGCTCAGGTCTGAGACTGCATCAAGGGAGGGCTGGAAAGGGAGAAAGTGAAACTGGATGCAGCAGCAGCAAACAAACTAGTTAAATTGCCCGTGCCTCATATGTTGTCTGAAATAACAGCCACACTTTTTCATTATGCCAGAACAGGTGAAATCTCTGCGGTTTATTGCCTTGAAATCAGGAGAGCATTAAGATTTTCGAATTGCCTTTCACACTGGGGATTCCTTGTTATTCCTGCATTAGGTCTATTGGTTATTTACCTTGCTTTTCATTGGGGGGTTGTTGCATTAGTTCAAGCTTTCATCCCCCTGAATGTTTGCATTTCACATGTACCGGTATGTAAGAAAGAACTGTTCAGGTAATTTCCCTTTGCCAGCCTGGAGCCTGGAGGTGCCCGTGTGGGGGAACTCCCACAAAGGCAGTGATGGTCCACCTATCCCTGCCTGCCTGCCTGCCTATAGCTGTGAGAGAGGCTACGGTTTTTGGAGGGGGAGGGGAAGAAGTGGGGTAGGGTTATCTTACCATGATGGCCTCAGCTTGCTTGGAGTCCAGCTCCGACACCGCCCTGCGGAAGCCTTTGGCTGCGGAGGTGGAGATGTTCGGGGTTGGCATCTTTGCTCTTCCACGAGCTCTAATCTCCGCTTTCCAGCTCCTTGCCAGCTTTTTATAGGGCAGGGCTGACGTCAAAGACTCTTTCAAATCTTCTCTCCCCCCGCCACCTCCCCATCACCACCTCCCTCCTTTCTCCCCCTCAGGCTGAGAGGAGGAGGGGACACGAAGGAGAGAAACGTTTCTGTCCCATTAAATCTAATCGCTACAAAGATTGCAGACAACCAGCCTTCGCAGACCAGACGCTCCCCCCACCTGTTTGCCAGTGCCCAAAAGATTTCTACTCTGTGTTTTCCCCACGTTCTTCTTGATGGAGTTCACTCTCGTGCCGTGTTTCAGTCTGACACGTTTGCTTTCCCAGCTTGTGAGTTGCATGAAAGGATTTTGATCTGTGAAAGGACAAAATCAAAGAAAGGTAGGGGTTCAGCCCTCTCTATCTCTTTTTCCCCCATGTTTGCCTTGTCATTGAGGCATTAAATGAATAGAAAAATAACACTGATTCCCCTAAGGCAGCCGTGGGACTGGATGCTGTTCTCGCATATGCACATCCCAACACCTGGCCCCTGCAACTGCTGTGCATTTTGGTGCTCTCCTACCACCTCATGTCTTTGTTTGGCCATGTAACACTGACAGCAGGACTACAGAATCAGGCCCTTTGAGTCCTCAGAGATGAAAAAGACTTTAAAGAAAATAATCTGGAAAAAAACCCTCTCAACCCTGCCTTCCCAAGGGCTTTGCTCCTCTTGCAGTAACTCCTAAGAGACCAAATGCCCGAGGGTCTCTGGGGCTGTGACAGTGAGTGCCAACCCAGGACCCATCCCAGGACTCTGCTTTGCTGCAAGCAAAAGTGGCCTTTTCCTCCCGGAGGATTTGCAGCAGCTATCCCATGCCAAACAAGTGCTGTGGGAATGCATGGTCCTGCTTTGTGTGAGCCACCGCCACGCTGGGGAAAGGCCATCAGCTGGCACAAATCCCTGTGGTGGGGAAGCTGGTGATGTTTCACTGGTTGACTGCAGGTGAGCTCACCTGCAACTTTGCTGACTGTTCTGTTGCTTTAGAAGACATCTGCTTTGGAAGACACCTGGTTAGCATTGGTGGCTCGTCCTTCCTGTGGCAGGACAGCTGAGTTCGTGTCAGTGTGCTGCTGATTTTTGCCATGCCAAAAGCCCTGGAGGATCAACATCCCATTGACCTCTTCGAGGCTGCAAAGTTCCTGATGTTTGCCATCTCCTGCAAACACTGGGGAGCAGACAGCATGATCAACACTGCCAGCCCCACCAAGGCAGTTTGGGAAGCCCCAGCTGGCTGGAGCTTGGCAGAAATTGAAGCTGAAGTGAGCAGTTGGCAGCAGCTAAAGATATAGTCCAGTAGTGAGGCAAAAATAATTTTAATTCAGGTGGAGCAGTTTCTCTTACTACAGGTGCTGAGGACATCCTGCTGTTCAGTATAGTGGAAAGCGGAGGAAGGAGTTAAGCAACCGTTGGGGCTCCTCTCCTCCCAGCCTCTGCATCCTCCCATGTGGTACCACCTTGCACACCAAGAGCAGCCCTTGCTTTTGCTTTAATTTCATCCCTAATCCCCTCTGAGTCTCCTAAACCTTCTGTTTGCCCTCTGCTAAACCCTGGATGCTCTGAACACAAGATAAAAACCCACCAAACTGATGGAGGGGAACGCTCCCTGGTGTTGCAGGATCTTCTCAGAAAACACTTTAGGGGCGGGTTCCGAGTCATCCCCGCTGCCCAGCAGCTGGGCAAGGAACAGCATTGCAGGCTCAGTCACCTCCTGGCTGCTGGGGTGGCCTTGGGGACACCCTTACTGAGGGATACAAATTAGCACAATCCTACAGTTGATTGTTTTTGAGCCACTGGCTGAGATGGACTATGGTAACCGGACAAGCTGGGGTGCGGGGAACACCACTCTGAGATATCGGCGCTCACTCCCATGCTGCTGCGTTAACCAGGCATCCCCGCTGCAGTCGCTGCAGGCTGCACTTTGCCACAACCCTTTTGAGCCTGTTTTTTCCAGCAGGTGCGCAGAACAGAAGATCATTGGCATTGCACAGCACTGCCACCAAGGTTCCTCTGCCACCTAAGGAGTGAAGGCTGTCTTCAATGGCCAGGCTCACCAACCTGTTCAGGAAGTGATTGCCTCCTCGCTAAGGGAATGAAGGGTTTTGGGGATGACTGTGGCCCAGCATTCACTTAAAACACAGCCCAGCTCTCGCTGAAGTTAATCTTTCCATGAACCTTAAGAAGATTAGGATCTCATGCAGATTGCCACCCATGCTGTCTCATGTTTCCACTTTCTGTCCTGACTTTTTTGAAGCAAGGCTTTTCTCAGGCATCTCATAGACAGGACTTTCAAGCAGTAAGATGCTCATTCCCATGCTGGAACATTTCTGTCTTACCCCAGTCACAGCCATAGAGTGTGAAGAGGGATGCACACTCCAGACAGTCCTGCAGAAGTCGATCACAGCAATTCATCCCGATTTTTACCCTACAAGAGATATGGTTCTCTCCAGAGACCAAGGGGAAAAATTCTTGGATTTTTGTGGGGTTTTAAGTTTATCTTCAGTACCCTTTCTGATATAGAGGGATTAAAGGCAAGCAGTAAGTCAGGAAAGAGCTCCTTCAAACAAGCAGGTGTCTGTCCTAGGTTGCACCAGTATCTTGCCTTAGGAAGATGGAATCCACTCTGCTGTCAGTGCTTCCTAGTATGTAGGAAGTAGATCTCATATGGAAATATATGAGTTAAAAGCGAACTAAGAGCAAAGTGGTCATCTCAAGATAATCTATGAAGACTGGCAGGAAGAAGAATCAACTCCAAAAGAGGCCACAAAAATAAAACGTATCTTTCATGTTATACATCAATGAAAAGCCCTGACTGGGGATTCTGTAAGTCCATTAATGCCAGTGGAGTAAACATATAAAGACAGCAAAGAAGATGCCTCTTTTAGCCATTGCCTGTTTGCTTTGCTGAAGAAGTTGCCCTATGCAGCTTTACAGCCACACAAGGCCGTTTCGTGGAATGATGGTGTTACATAGTCTAGGATGAAGCTGCAAAGGTGTTAAGGGTGGAAAGCCATAGTTAGGCTAAGTACTCAGGAAATGTTTATTTAAAACTATTCAGAGACTTTGCTAGTATGACACACTGTTACAATATGAGCGTTCTTAATGAAACGCCTTGCCAAGATTGGGCCAGCTTCACTGGGATTTTCTTTAGGAAGGAAAAAGGGACTTGGCTAGGAGGAGAGTTACAAGAATTGCATTTGAATATTTTTACCAAAGAAATTTCTAATTCTCGATGAACTCTTCTGGATTGCACTACCTTTAAAACAGCATGTAGAATATGGAATTTCAGCATTTTTTTATTTGAGGTTTTCAGTTCAATTTTAGGACAAAGACAAATTTCAAATTATTTAGTGAATCTAACCTCTTTTCCTTCATATTGTTTTCTTAACTTAAAATCAGGAAGATAAACCATTTTGCTAGACCTTTTATTTTTGGTAACTGACTTAGTTTAAAGGTCTCTTTAGAACAGCATTTGCCAGGGATGATAAACCTAAAATCGTCCATCAAGGCAAGTTCTAGTTATCCAAATTTGTAATCGATTTGCTGAAAGGATAGCCTTAAAATGTCAGTTCATGTAAAGAATCGAGAAAATTGGTAAAGTACTTTAATAAATATGGGAACAGAACGAGTCACTCAGCCTTCCTGCAGGCTGTAACATATTCAGAGCGCGTATGAAGTCTCTTCTGACAAACAGTGGCTTTAAAAACCACCGATAACATCAGAGAAGTTTTCAATACTATTGTATGACTAGATGGAATTTCTTTGAATATATTTTCTGTTTTTCTTTTTTCTCATTACGCGTTGTTTTTCTCTTTGTGAAATCCAGTACTTTATTTAAGGTCATCAGTTCTTCTACTTAGTAATCTCATCCCAAAGCCCTTGATTTTTAATTCCTCTTCTTTATATGGATGACAAATTAGGCGTACAATTATTTTTTTCTTTAAACCCTGCTAATCTGTCACCCCCCATCCCTGTCTGGTGATGAGTGTCCTGCATTGTACAGCAACACTCTCCAGCATGGAGGCTCCACGTAGCCAAAGTGAATCCAGCTTTCCATGCGACCAAGGACAAAACTTCCAGGTTGCAACGAGTGATGGTAAGACTTTCTTCCTCTGACAAGAGTGGAAAAATCAGGTTGGTTCTTCTGTCCTGGAAGAGCTGACAGAGGAGGTGAGCTGTGAGAAACCACGTGGTTCTCGCAGCTCACCATGTGGCAGCAGGTTCTCCTTTTGGGCGGGAACATGGGCAGCGGGTGGACGCCCTTCAGAGCAGTGTTACCAGCATAGCTGCAAGAGGACAGTACAAAGCCCCTTAACACATTTTCCACCTGTGTGCTTCCCAGGCAAAGTCCCACCTTTTAGACCACCCGCAGCTCAGACATTTCCATCTCTTCACATGTCTACATATCTATAAACCACCTGTTTGTGTCCATATTTAAGTTCTGCTGCTATCAGGCAAGATTTCTGGTGTATGTGAGCCTGTTTGATTAAACCAAGCCAGGCTTGTCTCAGCTTTTGTCATGTTTGACTAACTACCACATTTGCTAATGAGGAAGAGGAGCCTTTAGGAAGCTTTATGAAGGAAATACAACAGATGGATGGGTCTTCATCACTGCTTTGTTTCTCACACTCCAACCACACGACCATCCTTGAATGTATGCGAGTGCCATGTGTATCCAGCTGTGTGTTTTAAGGGATTAATCTGACATAAAGCAGAAACAGCAAACACTGTTGGACACTGCTTTGCTGCACTAGTCCCCAGACAGAAGAGCCCATAAACTGGGAGGCTCTGGCTGTGCCTCCCTCAAGGGTAAAGCAGATCCAAAAAGGTCCAGAAATGTCATTAAGGGGCAGAGTGCTGCTGGTCCTCAGGAGGCTCATTTCACTTGCCACTGGATTCAGGATTGGTGGTGCAGAGAAAAGAGCAAGATATCTTCTTGGCTGGATCTGTGTGGTCATTTTGTGCATCCTCAGGCATTGTTTGCAATAATTGCCATTCTTGAGCACCTCAGGAATGGGGACCAAGAGGAAAACCCCATCTGCAGAATTACCATCCCTCATCATAGGAGCTGGAGAGTTCTCCGTGCAGCAGCCTGCAGTCTTGATGCAAGTCCCGGGATAAATCAGTGGCAAAGGCACTTACAGCCCAGCCTGGCAAGGGTGGGTGTCTCTCCAGTGGCCCAGGGAGCTGCAGGGACAGGGTTTGCATTGTGACAGTGCCCCACCAAGGGCCAAAGGTCCCATCTCCCATCACAACCAAGGCAATCCTGATGGCCATGTGGGGTGCCCAGCTCCCCTTGTTGCTCTTTCTCCCACCCACCTGCTCTTTCTCCCTCTTTCCGTCCGCAGACTGAATAATTACAGTCTGCCACATGAAGCAATTACAGGGGGGGTTAGCCAGCTCCATCAAGAGATGCTTTTTTCTCTTCTCCCTTTGCAGCTCCATTCAACATCCCCGAGTGCCACAAAGGAGTTTAATAACCCATAATGACACCTCAGGCTTCCACGTCATTGCAGCCTCCATAGGACTAGGGCAGTGGCATGAGGAAAAAAGAAGATAATTAAAATCCTCATCTCCCTCTTAACTTTGTAGCCTCCTATTATCTAGAAAACATTGACTTTTGTGCTCACGCTCTCTCACAACTGGCGAGCCTGGGGGAAGGGTGGCTGCAAGCAGCAAAGATGTGCTAGGTCTTCAGTAAGGGCAGAAAGATGTTTCCTGCCACCCTGGGAGAAAAGCTCTGCCAGATCAGATGAGGTATGTAGCTTCAGACACGGTCTGGTGGACAGGCTAGATGTGGGGTCCTGGGCCTCCATTCCCTCCACTGCAGAGGTGACCACTGGGACATGAAGAGCCTCGGTGCAGGAGTTCTTCCAGCCAGTGGGTAAATCCCAAAGCAAAATTAAAAAAACCCCAACCAATTATGTTAAAAAAAAAAGGCAGAAGATACACTTTCCTAGAGAAGATGGAGCAGAGCTGTGCAACCTCCTCTTGTGTCTTTTTGCCCCAGTATCTGTCAGTACATTTTCACAGCACAGGATATCTGCTCCACAGACTTAAGGATCAGGGCCAATACCCTCAGCAGCTAAACGCAAACCTCTGTGTCCGAGCTTTCATATTTCAGGAGGCCAGGTCAGGTTCTAGCTAAATCTGAGAATGTTCCTATTACCCACAAAAAGTGACCTTCCACCCCTCATTTTGAAACATGGGGCTGACTGGTCTCAGAACTCTGTTTTCATCTCCACATTCAGATTCAAAATTTTGTACTCACACTGCTCAAATTTTGCCTGAAAACCCACCAAATTTCCTCTCATTGGTCAACAATGAAAATGCAATTCTTGGAAGTTTTTGCAGCAATCAACTTTTCAGAGGAAAATAACCTGATATCCTGCAAAATAGTGAATGATTTGGGGAAAGGGTTTTCAGAGGGAAGGGAGGCTGCTTGGATGGGGAAAAAAATTAGCTTCTCCCCAGGAACTGAGAATTTAGCCCTGACTTCTTGGAAAAAAGCAGCAGCAACCCCTCTCTGTTTCAGGAAATGGATGTGGAATAGGCAAGTGAAAATTCAAAAATATTGTACTGATGATTCACCTGCCGCGGCAGAATCCAAAATGACCATCTTGTCTCAGATCAATGGGGAAGCACTTAGGAGCAATTTTCTCTTTGGAAATGTGGGCAGCAAGCAGACAGTGAGGAGTGGGGGCTGGAATAAAATGCAGGGTCTCTTGGAGCGTGCCATCTCATGGGGTTGTAAAACTAATTGCTGATACCTCTGGCCTACTGTGTTTCAAGTCATAGACAACTCCTTTAACAAGGTCATCAGGGAATGTCACCTTTGTACAGAGAGGTAGCCTATGTGTATTGCATCAGATCTCTTCCTGCACTACCAGTCCTTGTGATTTTAATTTATGTTTGTGATGCACAGTATTTTACTCCCAGCTCCTGGAGTCAGCTTTCTTTAAAAAAAATAATAAACTAAATGCAGCCCTTTTGAGAAGGGAGAAAACATTGAAGAGGAGTCTAGGAGCTCCTAGAGAGGTGGAAAAACCCTCCAGAAACAGCAATTATCATATGGAGATCTGGCACAGAATTTTTGAACATTGAGTTTGACAATGAATTTGCTGCTCTGCAAAAAAAAAAAAAAGTTTGCACAGGTAAACAACTGCCTGAAAACATCAGAAACATTATGACGAGAAAAATCAAATGTCCAGCACTAATCCTATTGCTGACAACCAGTGCAGAAAACACAGGGCTGCCTTTCTGACGGCTCACCACATGGCTGTGGGCAAGTCATTTAACTCACTGCCTTCGTTTCCTGCTTTCTGCCTCGAGGCTGGTAATTGCTGTAACTTTCAGCTGCCAAGAACCAGCTAATAGTAGGGAATAGATGGAAATATTTGGCTCTTGCCTCCTTTCAGTCCTCTCACCTGTAGTCTGATTGCCCATCAGGCCTTTGCATTGCTGAATAAATGTGGAAAAGGGATTCATGCTACTGCTTATTTTTTCTCCAGACCCTTGGAAGTCCCAGCACTAAGAGGTTTGCAGTAACCTGGATGCTCCAACTCTTTCTCTAGATGAAAAAAAAAAGTTGAGGGCATGTCCCCATTTTATTGCCAAGTTCATTAAGTCCCAGTCCTGCTTTGGGGTGTTTAGTCTTTTCACTGTTAGTGACCATGGTGTCTGGCCTGATGTGTTTAACCCTCTTGTTCATCCACCCATGCCATGGAGTAAGATATAGTTTATCTAACTCATGGCAGTAGAAGAAAGATAAGCCTTGGTGAGGGATACAAAGCAAGTTCCCATCACCCTTTCAGAAGGCCTGGAAAGACATTGCTGTGTGCTGGTGTGGTCTTAGCATGGCCAAAGCTGATGGCATGGGACTCGAAGGGACTCTGACCCATTGCCACCAGTCCCCTGTGACTGTTAGGACCTGCATTGCAAGGCTGCACAGTGTGGCTGGGAAGGGTCTGGACCCCACATCTGTTCTTGGGACATTCCTCTGAGTGTTGTTTTCACCTCAGTTTCCTGGTCACCCACTCCTCGCTAACTAGCAATTGATGCCAGAAGCAGTCAGGGATTTCCTGTACGTGCTTTGTCAGTGTTTGTTCAGCACTCTTCTTTTTCATGAATGTGTCACTCCTTTGACATAGATACATGTCCTTCCCCCTCCTCTTACCCTCTTTCTAGTCTTCTGTAACGGCAGCTCCATGTCAGCAAGGTGGACCAGCAAAATGCAGCTCAGCGCTACTTCCATGTGAACAGAAAATCGCCAACTTTTTACCTACTCGGTTGCCTCTCTCCTCGGGCACTGCAGGATAGAAACCATCCACCTGTCAAACAAAAGGTCTGATGTGATTTTAGCATTAGGAATCACACAAAGGGTCTCAGACCTATGAAAATGTCACCATATTGACTTCATACAAATGTTTATTCATCGTTCTGTTTGTAGGCAGAAAGGTGTTTTGCATTCAGCATCGAATGGATGAGAACTGTTATGGAAACACAACCAGTTCTGAATTGGAATTGTCCCCAGCATTTCACAGTGAAGTCAATGCTTTCCCATTGATTCACATCTGCTTAGGATCTCATCTGTTATTCCTAACAGGTAGTCATCAAGTAAATACATAGGAAAGATCATGAGAAAATATTTTCCTCTCCTTTTTAGAGGATGAATGTAAATGTATCACCCATGGCAAGGTTATTTCCACACAGCAGATTTAAAAGGATGACTCATCAAAGCCCTGTGCTTCTCTTCTGGATCTTCAAGGTGTATCAACAATGTTTTATTGATCCACAGCCATGGAAAGTAAAGAAAGAAAAGAGTCTGAGATCTATACTGGTACAATATGCCTGACTTCTGTAAAACTGCCATTAAGCTACTGGGATGACACGATGGAAAAGCAGGGTCTACAAGATTACATTTCATGTCATCCCAATGACAGGACTTTCCTCTACATATACAAATCCTTTAATCTAGTAGAGAAGAGAACAAAAAGATCAGTAGCTGAAAGTTAGGCAAAGAAGAAATGTTGTAGTCAGCAGTAGGACATACATTTTTAATAGTGATGGTGAGCAAGCCCAGTGGGCATCGGGAAAGCCATGTTCCCCTTTGCTTGAAGTGTCCTAACCAGAACAGGTACCTCACTTTAAGATTATGTCCATTGGACACAGAGACAGGACAGGGTAAGACTAACGGGAATGACACAGCCCACGTTCTTTGCAGGAGCTATGGCTGTGATGATCCATCTTACAAAGTACAAAGGGGTACCTGTCCCCAGTCAGGAAGGTGGGGTAGACCCCTACCAACTCCCGCCAGCACAGAATGGCTGAGATCCTTCTACCTTGCAGTCAGCCAAGACTGGTCTTGGAAACACCACATTTTTAGTGAGAAAAGACAGGTAGGAAAACACCATCCCTGCAGAGGAAGTCTTTAGCCTTCCCACGTGTACCCTCTGAGAAAATGCGTGTCTCTGCATCACTTAATGTGGTGGAAACTATGTGTTTCAAGTGCTCATCCTTCCCCCTTGCCCTGTTGGTGCAGGCTGTGCCTGCCTCAGGAGAGTTAATAGTACTTTCACTTATTTAATTTAAAACAGAGACGTGCTAGATGGCAGTGAGGCATGCTGGTACAGGAGGAGAAGCACCACAGAAGAGGCTAAAATACCCCCAGATTTTCACTGTTCTGTCTCCCTTCTCGTTCCTACCCCCAAAACATCACCAGAAGCAAATAAATGCCTTTCTGGGGGGAGCCAGCATGCAGTTTTCTCCAGCAATCTCCTCTTTCCCATATTGCTTCCCTGCCCCTCCAGTGTGTTTGCCTTCCCCCAGCTCCCCATCCCCTTCCTCCCCACCTACGTCTGACCTGCACAGTGACAGGAGCCCGGCCATAGCCTGAAGGGATTTGCCTTGTGCCTTTAGTGGGATGGCATTTGTTTCCCTTATCTGTCCCCAGTAGAGCCATGTGTTTTGTCTCTGCTCCCTGTCCCTGCAGATGCGTGGTTGAGGGCAACGAGAGACAAGGGGTCCTTGTAAGTGACTTATGGTAATTGCAGAGCAGCAACTGCTCTGAAAATCTAAATTCCTCCCTGACATTTCCAGTCTAAAGCTCCCACTGACTCAGCTGCTGCTTGTGATATTTAAACAAGGATTATCTCCGTTTTTATTCTTTTCTTTTTGATAACAGGATGGCAGAAGGTTAGTTTAACACTTTCCTACAGTTTGTTTGGCTGTTACAGATCCAGCACTCTTCAGGACTGTAACCAAATCTCCATTTCCCAAATCACTTGTTTGGTATGTCTGGGATGAAAAAAAGCTCCTGTGACAAAAAAACAAGGATCTTTCCCTGGATTGTCATATTTTCCAAATTTTTCTTCAGCACTAGCTTTAGCATATTGGGAAATTTACTACTTTGGGTGTAAAAGGACTTATCCCATTGGCTTCAGCACAACTGGACCTGACTTATCCCTCTGGGTTCTTCATGTATTCCATCTGATAGTAGTTTTCTATATACTAAAATAGATTTCATTTTGTAAGGATGCTGAGTAGCATCTCCACAAACGAACCTTAAAGAAAGCTCAGGGCACTTTTTGATCCTCAAGGGACACAAGTGCAGCAGCTCTCCATCAGTTCAGAAACTACCTGGCAGGCAAGGGACAACACTGCAAGTAAGTAATAACCAGTAATCAGACCCCCAATTTCTGTGCTCCGAAAGAGCCTCCAAAATGCAGAAAGTCAGTCCCCTTGTGACAGCACAAAAGAGACATTCAGCCCCAAGTCTTGGGTCATCCCGATGAGTCCTCCATGCTGCAGAGGATGCTCCAGGGTAGCCCCAGGTCACACAGGCTCCGGGAGGCTGCCATGGGACTTGGTCTTTAGGGGCTGTGGGACGCTGCAGCTTCCTCGCCAATGCTCAGATACGGGAGCAGGATCAATGTGCCTGATAACCTGTCATTACGGCGCACGCTGAGCCAGATCAGCCCTTCCAGTGCCCTGCCATTAGCCAGCCATTTATTCCTGGAATTGGCTGAGAAATTGCTGAGGACGGGTTGAGGGGGAGCTAAGGGGCTGAGCCAAGCGGGCCAAGGCTGGGATGCAATCTCAGCACGGCGTGCAAGACCAGCTCCTCACCCTGGTGCTAGGGTTTTGCAAATGACTGAGCAAAATCTGAGCATTTCTCTGTGCTTTTCAAAGTGATGGAGGGTTAGGAGGTGGTAAGGGGGCTTTCCCGTGCCCCATGGTGGAGGTTAGGGTGGGGTGGACTGGACAAATATAAGCAGTGCAGACACGTTTGAAAGCACAGAGAAGGTAGGCACAGAGTCGTGGGCTGGACCCAGTGGAGGTTTGGGATGGGAGCAAGGGTCTGCCTGTGCGCACAGGCGTCTGTAACACTGACACTGGCAGCAGGGGATGGCAGGGGCCCCGTGTCTCGCTGCAGCCCCTATCACGCTGTCACAGTCGGGCAAAGCAAACACATCCTTAAATGAAGATGCTCCCACTGCCCTGCCGATAAGCAGTGCAGGGCAGGTGCAGAGGCAGCTGCCTGTTGTTCCCCGTGCCCCATGATGCAGGGCTGCTTTTCAGCCCCAGCAGTGCCTGGAGAAGATCTCCGTTAAGCCCCTGTTTGATCAGAGCCAGTGCTGTTTGGACTACATGCCTGCTTGGAGAGACCAACACCTTCGGGCACCTTAAATGAGCAAATGGTGTAGAGCTGGTGTGGCCCCACTGTCTGATTTGGGTCACCATTCCACCCTCGTCATCCTCTCTTCCCAGTGGAGACCTTCCTCACATAGCAGCCCATAGTCTCAGGGACATCATCCAGGGCAGGGGCAATACAGGTCACACCAAACCTTGGATGGGCAGAAAATCTGGTCTCCATCTTCATCTCGTGGTGGTCCCCACTAACTTGGGGCATCTGTTTCCACTCCTGGGATGTCCCCATGGCAATTGCAGCCTCTAGGCAGGGGAGAACTGAGGCTGAAATCCAATGCTGCTCACCATTTTCCCTCCTTGAGAATAAAGCTCTGGAGAAACAGTGTGCTCTTCTCTTCCAGCCCAATTTGGGGAGCCAGCAGTGAGGTATGGCTGTGCACTGACTATGAGCAAGACCTCCTCTCCTAGCACTATTTTCTCTCCTGGAGAGCAGCAGGCAGCCACCAAAGCACAGGCAGAGCAGTGCAGCTTAGGCACAGGGTGGTAACGGTGGCTTGGGTGCAAGAGTGAAACTGGCTATCCTTCAAGCATCTTTCCTAGCTTCTTCTTTTCCCAAATTAATATCTCCCCCTGATCCAGATCTATTTGAAAGATCTTCTGTGCAAGCAGCTCTTAGAGTATGTCTGGTACTGATCAGATGAGAATGTGTTTTGAACTCCTCTGTCAGGGAAGTCCATGCCCCAAGACAGAAAACACCTTGCATGTAGTTCCCACTGGTCTCCTTTTGGGCCTTAGTCACCTCAACAGCCCCAAAAAGGACCAAGGGTACTCCTCAAGCCCAGAAGAGCTTTAAAGTTAGATTCGAATTGAGGTTAGCCTCCATTCCTCAGATGACCTGTGACACACTGGAGGGCCAGATGGTCATGATGCCCTTCGGAGGAACCTTGGAAGGCTGGAGAAGAGGTCAGAGGGGAACCTCAGTAGGTGACAATGCAAAGTCCTGCCCCTGCAAAGGAATAATCCCACACACCAGTGCATACGGTGGCCAACTGGCTGGAAAGCAGCTTTGCATGGAAGGCCCTAGGGGTCCTGGTGGACCCAGCTGGATGAAGGCCCACACAGCTATTCTGCCTGCACAAGGGGCTGGACTAGGCTATCTTGAGATCCCTTCCAACCTCAACCACTCTGCCATTCTGGCATTGTTAATGGAAAGGGAAGGGA
>VFFE01006516.1:210237-258237 GCA_008921705.1 Burhinus oedicnemus | reverse complement strand
GAAAAGAAAAGAAAAGAAAAGAAAAGAAAAGAAAAGAAAAGAAAAGAAAAGAAAAGAAAAGAAAAGAAAAGAAAAGAAAAGAAAAGAAAAGAAAAAAAATAGTAGTTCTTGAAAAAGATCCTCTTGAAAAGCCCACCTGAAACACCTCCAAAATGAAAAAAAAAAAAAAAGAAAAAAAGAAAGGACCACTTTGTGCTCTTGTCAATAATATGACACCTCATCACCTTCTTCTAATTGCCATGACACATTGGAGTTGCTACAGGATCAGCCGCAGGGCTCCTTGCTTGCTGCCAGTCCTCAGTGCTTGCGCGTGAGCCACGAATCATAGGGATGGAGTGATGGCAGACCCAAGCGAGTATGGGAATAGGCGACCAGCTGCTGCGTGTGACGTGCTTGATGGCCTGTCATCTCTGTTGGTGGTGGCACAGAGTGACTCAGTGCGCCAGGCTGGGCCCCAAGTGAGTCATGGCCCAGGACCCTCCCCTCTGTCCCCATTCTCCAGCCATTGCTGGCACAGGTGGATCAGCAGAAATGGTGGTTCACATAGCTGATGCTGTCTCCAGGGAAGGCTCCCCCTCTCCTTCCAGACCCTATTCAGAAGAGGGCTGATATTTGTCCACCTCTGCAAGGTGCTTTGGAGGTCCTAAAACAGGACCGCATTTCTGTTCAATAGTAACATGAAAAGTCATATTCATGTCCTTTCTAAGGCTCTTCTGTAATTACAATACCATGTGCTGCTCCCTTCCCTGTCTCCCATAATGGTTGCCCCATCAGGCCTCTGACACACTGTAAGCAAAACAGGTTGTGTTTCCCACTGGTGCCTCACCAGGTCTCATAATCTCTCAGTTATTCTCCCACCTTGCTGTAGGTGGTAGGATTGCTCATGGGCAGGTTGGTCTCTGGGCTTTTATTCTTGCTAGCAAGACCTGAAAAGCAAATCCCCTTCTCCCAGAATCCACAGCTGTGCAGGACACTAGAAGTGCTTTATTTCTGCCCACTTCCCATGTGCATGGCTGAAAGAAATGCCATTCTCACCTTTTCTTGGGAAGTGGTCACCCAGAGATGTCTGGGAGATGGTCCTGAACCTGAAATCTCCTTCTGAGGGCCAACTGGCCTTAAATCGGAGCTAAAGCTGGTCTAGAAACCTTCTCTGCCTACTTTGTATGCAAAGCAGATTTAAAGTCCTATAACCACCTCCACCCTGCCTTTTGGTCAGTGATACCAAAATTCTGTTAGGTCTCAAAGAACTGTAATCAGAGATGCGTGTAGGAAGAAGAGAAATCCAAACCGGCCTCTCAGCTCCCTTCTCCAGTGTGACTCACCGTCCATTAAAGAAATTGGTCATAAATGTGCCTGATGTTGCAAGTCTCTCCTTACCCTTCCTCTGAAGCCTTCCCTGTGCCCCAGCATGGGTTGCTGGTGGCCAGCCAGGTGTTGAACCGGGAAGCAGAAAAACGAAGCTGCTCCCATGGGTCCTCATGCCAGGCACGCTCTGCCGGGGGGATGGACATGTCAAAGGAGGATTGCAAAACCTCAGCAGCTCTCAGGTCTGCTCCTCTCCTCCTCCCTGCTGACAGCCGCTTCTACCAGGAGATGTCCATAACTAAGAAGTCGTTTCCTGAAACAAGAGGGGCTTGGAACAGCTCTCCTCCTTTTCAGTAAACACTCATTTGTTTAACGGGTGGAGATGGGCACGAGGGAGCCTGAAATCTCATTCCCCTGCCGAATTTCCAGGAAGCTGAGCATGCTGACTCCAGCTGGATGTGCAGCCCCAGCCCACAGAAGCCTCCTGTCCCTTGTCTGCTCTTGACAGGATATTTGCTTGCCCTCCTTCTCCCTTGTTTTTACCCTTTTGTTCGGATCCTGCTTCGCTTCAGGGTGATTGTCGATAATGTCTGCAGATGTACTCCTGCCACTCTCTCCCCATCAGCCCCTCCTGCAGCCCTGGGATATGTCACAGCAGGGGACAGGGAATGGCTCCAAAGCCAAGCATGCCCCATGGCGGGGCAGGGCTTGCAGCCTCTCCACTCCCCTTTTCTGCAATCAAAACCCAGACCACCCAAAAAGGCTTCAGTTCAGACACCTGTATTGAAGTGACTGATCTGGGCTTGATTTTCAGAAAAGCTGGGGTCACAGGCTTCACCTGAAACTGTTTCTAAAACGTCTTAAAGCTCCTGTTCCTCTTAATGTCTTTTTTTAAAACTGCTTTTTCCTTTCTTCCCTTATAACTGGAGGCATGGGGCAGTTTTCCTCCACTGCATGTCTTTTCAGCATTAAATAGTGACCTCCTGAAGTGGCTCGGGGATGTGCTGGCATTTTGCAGCCTTTTATTAGGCAGAGGTCTACTTACCGATGCTGAAGAGGGCTTCACCACTGCGGTTGTCAGGAGGCAGGGAGAGGCGAGGGAAGGGTAATTGAGGGTTTAGACAGCGCTTCGCTCTGCGAAACACCTACCATCAAAATCAGGCGAGTCTATCGATCGGCCTCTCAAGTGGTCTGCCTCTCCTATTAGCCCTTTCCTGGGTGATGCACAGAGTATTGAAGAAGTATAGATTTTTGGTCGCACTTTGCAGTGACACTAGAGGTAGCTGGAATTAGGAGGTGCAGGAAAATAAGAAGACGTGATTTCTTTATGGGAAAAAGACAGGGTTGCTACCCCGGTGCAAGGGCAGGTCTTCATTGCACCATGACCTTGTGGGGAGTAGCGTATCCAAGCTGGTCTGGGGCAGTAACATGGCAAAGCCCTTTCAAATAACCTAGTTGTAATTTAAGGTACTTCAAATGACAGGCTGAAAGCTTTTCTGTTTGGGGAGATGAGGTAAAATGCAAAGAAAAGTTAGTCACGCAGTAAAAAAAACATGGAGAACTAGCCCAAAGGAAAGCATGCTTGGTAAAAAAGAGGATGGCATTCTCTCTGGCCAGCATTGTTTGATATCTTAACCAGTGGACTGAAAGAAAATTATGGTAGCTGGTAAGCTTTGCAGACAGGGAATGAACTGGTGGTGCAGCGAATACTGATTCGTACTGAGATTTGTAGTTTTCTGTGTAGTGTGTTTTAAGGCAGAAAATGGATTAAATAGATGACCATTGCAAGATAGTCTCTGCATGTCTGAGACTATCAGGAAGGAGTTGGCTGTGATGAACAAGTGACTTTCTAGCAGAGTGCACCATGAGGGGCTGCGAGGTGCAGAAGAATGAGGAGGGGTTGGAAGATGCCATCCCAGCAGCAGTGAGACCTTTGCTAAAACCCTTCTGCTCCTGTGGGCTGCTCCCCTTGGCAGTTACTCCCAGCCTGCTGTGAGGCCAAGGTTTCTGTGTGAGTGGTCTGTGCTCTGCTTTGGGGCTCCACCGCCAGCACCTGGACCTCACACGCTTTGCCTGGGTGGGGCTGGACAAAGGCAGAGAAGGCATGGGCAGGAGGGAAATGCTGGGGCACAAAGGGGGAGATGTCATCATCTTGTGGCCTCCACGTGGCACTGAGTGTTGGGACGTCTCAGTCCCATCCCTCATAGCTGGCGAGCTGCGTCCTGTGTGCCTCAGCATCCCCGTGGCAGAGAGGATGCTGCGGGTCTGCTGCGGCAAAGGCTGTTTGACCCTGGGGAAGACGAAGCGGGGGGGACCGGAGTTACGGGACGTGCGGTCCCGGAGGCTTCCCTTGGTCAGTGGGGACCGCCCGGCGGGGTGCCCCCGGGGCCGGGCCGCGCCGGGCGGAGCGGAGCGGCCGCAGTACGGCCTCAGTGCACCGGGCGGCGCTGCGGGTCCGCCGGCGGCCCCGGCATCCTCCCCCCGCACATCCCTCCTGGCGCTCCCCCGTGCCGCGGGGAGCTGCAGGTGGCTCCGAGGAGGAGGGAGGTCACAGGCAGGCTCACTCCTGAGAGGCAGCGGTGCTGTCCCCATGCACCCAGCCCTGTTAATGACAATCAAATGGTAAAAGAGCAGTACAGCGTGCAGAGTTAGGGACAGACCGGGGTGACAACGTCTGGGTCTCCCTGTTGGGAGGCTGCAGCTATTCTTGCTGTTGGTGTAAGGGTACGGCTGCAAAGCCCCTCTCCAGGCCCGCACCAGCCTACAGCCAGAGCATTTCATGGTTTACTGCAACATACAAAGACAATGCTTTTTTCCTTTGAATTTACATGCTGCAAATGCCCGAGGGCACAGCTTGCAATCGCAGAATTATTTTTGCAGGGAAAATAACCCAAGGAATGAGTTTCTCACTTCAAGAGTGACAGCATTCTAAAATACAGTCAAAGTATCGATAATCCTATGGCAGTCTCCTGAGGTTGGCAGGGATTTCCTGTTTGTGATGATCTGCCTTAAAGTCTCTGAGGAATTTTGATCTGAATTCAGTTTAACCAAAATTCCTACAAAATTCAGCCAGTTCTTCTTCCTCTGCTCTCCCAGCTCCCCAGGCACCCCATGCCATTGCTGGGTTCCTGCTGTTTCTGATCTGCAGAAAGATGGGTGGTATACAGGTGACAAGTTGTTCAAGAAGGTAGTGGGGCAATGATTTACAACAGTCCCTCCCCCAGATGCCCAGTGACTCCTCCATTATCCCTGAAAGGGAAGATGGGGTTTTTGGCACTCAATGGATCCCATCGTGGTGGCCTGACTCCCTTCCCTCCCTTGGTGTGGGTGGCTTCAAGAGACCAAGCCATGACAGTCAACAGTTCAGGCTCTTAGGAGGTGGGCACCCATGTCTACCTCTCAGACACCCCTTAGTCCCTTCCTGTTGGCTGTCACAGCAAAGTCCCCCCCAGTAAGGCTGTCCCTGCCGTTTTGCCACTGGTTGGCGCTGCCCCCATGAGGCCAGCTACCTTACCCTTGGCCAGCCGCAGGAGAGAGCGCTGACCTTGGCACATCCCCGAAGGACAATTTAGTGATGGTCATGAGCCATGCCCAGGGCTACCTCTCCTCTTTTGGTGCTCTCAGGCCCTCGTAACCCAATCATCTACTCTCTGAACCCCAAAACAAAGCAGCCTTTGTCTGGAACATGGATATTCCTGGTTTCTGCTCCCTTTGGGGCTACATGGCCGCAGCAGCTCCCTCTGCCAACACAGCGGGACTGGCGGGTGCTTTGTAAACATGCTGGGCAGACGCACCCGCCCAAGAGGGCACGTTTTCGGCCAGGACGCTGGCAGAGGCGCCAGGGCTACTGTTGGCTTCAAAGTTTTGGGGTTTTTTTAAAGAGGCTTCAAAGTTTTCAAGGCTGTGTTAAGGGTTTGGGTTTCAATCCCAGCAGTCAGCTCTAACCATGCACCCATTCTGTCCCAGCTGTTGTCACCACTGAAGGATTTGAGCCCTTCTCACTCACTGATGCATTTCTCAGCCCCTGCTACGGCACCACACACCTCTGTTCCTTGCTGGTAGCAGCGTTTCCCAGTCTCAGTCCAAGTGCTTGAAGGATTGTAGGAAACCCCACTGTCATTTTTGGCAGACAGACAGGCTCGCCAGGCTGTGGCAGGCATACACTGCTTCTCCGCATTTCTTCTGTTGGAGCTGCAGGGGGGAGCACAGCCAGTTTCCTGAGATGCAACTTGCAGGGACGTCAGGCGGGAAGGAAGGAGGGGAAGCAAGAAAGGGAAAACTACATCAAATTGCCGCGAATGCAACAGTGTCACGTTCCTTTCTGCCAAGCAGAGGGCCTGCCTGGAAGCATCCGGCTCCCTTGTCACATGCCCAGGAGAGGAGACAAATGATCGCCCCATAGCATTAGCTCCAACTGATGAACATGCAGCTCCTCCAGGAGGGGTGGCCAGGGTTCCCCGCCACACCATCACACCCTGCTCCCGCTACCCCCAGCATGAGCTCCTTTCTTTTACCTTCTCTATGGGAGAGCAAAGAGCTCAGGCGCTGCAACCGGCTTCCGATAACAGAGCAAAGAAAAACCTAGCACAACTCAGGGCTCACTCTTACTGGATGTAGTGGCTTTAGTCTGCTGTAGAAAAGGCTGGGGTCCAAAGATAGCCATTGCCCTCGCTCTGCTCTTGCTGTATCTGTTGTACATAGAGTATCTCCATCCCAGCAGCACTTTCTTTGGATGACCAGAACAAGACCAGAATAAACAGGTTTGGAAAGTCTCAGGCAAGCATTGACAAGGTCTTCTTATCTGTGACTTGTTCAGGGAAGTGGGAAACAGAATCTGAAAGGAGGCACATGTTCATAAAGCTGTGTTCAACAACTGTGTTTTGCCAAATTGGCACCTGCAGTCAATTAGAAGCACGACCAGTGCATTTCCAAGTCAAGGAAGACATACACCCCCAGCTATCAAGGCTGCAGGGCAGAGCCTGTCCTGTCCCGTGTGTTTAGGCATCATCTCCTCTAATGCATCCCTCGAAGGCAGATTCTAGGTAGCCCCATAATAAAAGTAATAGCATTAATTATTATAATGAAGGTTAAACAGGACCTGTTCACTTTAGAGTTGGAGGGGCAGGCAAAGTTTTCAGGTCCAGAGAGAAGTATGTGGCGCACAACTAAAAGAAGTGGGAAGGCAGCAGAGGCCGTAGCGAAGGTGCATGGCAGGGGACAGTGTGCCGGTTTGGGGTGCCAGGCGTGTGTCCCAGCCCTGCCACTGCTCCAAGCAAGGACGCGATCCAGCTACGTTTTACATAGCCAGATGCATGTGCATCTTGCTGGGCATGAGGCTGGGATCTGCCACGGGGCAAATTCCTCTCCTGTGATGGAAAATGTTTTTAATCTAACTACCAACCCTGCAAACTCATCCTGGATCTCACAGGCATTTTTTACAGGCAATTCCCTGTAGCGGGTCTCCCGCAGCACTGGTACACCATCTTCCTCACCACCTGCTGCTGTCTATACCCAAGCAACATGCTCGTCCTCACCATTTGCCCCTGCTTATGGTAACGTAAGCCCACTGGCTGATCCATGCCATGGGTTGAAACCCAAAGGTGTTGCCTTTGCAAGGCTGGGGAGCATTACATGTCACTGCTGCTACAGCCAGTGGATGTGACTGACAGGCAGATGCAGCAAGACCTCTTGTTTCAGAGGTGCCCCTTTGCAGAGACCACATTGCAGAGGACAGCTTTACCTGAAAGAAGGGGAGGGTGAGAGCAGGGGGAAGGTGAGGGAGGTACTAATCCCACCAAATCTCTTCCAGGCACTCGTGCAGCTCCTTTGAAGTCCCTGGGAGCCCTCTTTTTGTAGCATATAAATGCGTTAGTATGGCCATTGCTGGTGTGGGATGCTCTGCTTCCCACCAGCTCCAGGTGAGCTTCCCCTCTTCTGCCCAGCTACAAGGGTCCCTGTGGATATACAGAGTGGAGGGCTCCTCTGCTGCCCAGCCACTTGCTTACTTGCACAAAAAGCCCAGGGCAGCAGAGCCACCTCCTTACCTGCTTTCCATCTGGAAAGAGACAGCTCTTCCATCATTTAAAAAATGAGACTTGGGTACCCCAAAGCAGTTATCCATCTCGTTTTCCATGGTCTGAGCTTCTTTCCAGCACTACTCTGCCCTTGCTCTGAGGGACAGCCTCCGTATCACCCTATGGCAGATGGTATGTGCTCACATTGGTCTCTATATGACTCAATGCAAACAGCAAAAAGCACAGGAGATATTTTCCTGCCCCCCAGTCGTATCATCTCTGCTTGAAATGTCTCTTTGGTGGGATGTCCCTGGCACTTGCAAATGTGCCAGGGCAGCTGAGTGCCACTTCTGGAGATTGCTCAAGCAGATGCTGTGCATAAAAGCATCTTATGGGTTAAAATAGCATCCTGCCTTCTTGCCCCTAGGCTTATTGGGAAGGGCTCACGCTTCCAGGTAATCCGGCAGACCTTTGGGCTTCAAGACTTTCTGCTGGTAATGTACAGCTTTGCACCAGAGCAAACCCAGCTGAAGGAGCACAAGGATGGCAGGAGTTCGGTACCTCCTCTTGGGGCTTCTGGTAACTGCTACCTGCCAAACAGAATATGCATGTTACTGAATCCATTTTAGCTTTCTCTTCCACATCATCATTTCATGCCTTTGTTCCCCTTCAGAGAGCTGCTGAGAACAGCAAAGATTTGAGAATATTTAGTTTTTACCTCCCTTGGCCCTAGATCTGAGCTAAACCAGGATTCACAAGGGGTTTTCCTTGAGGACTGCCTTTCTTTTCTTCTCCGAATGCGCTCCCCACTCCTTCACAGGCATCTTGCTGCAACTAAACTACAACTGTAGCACCAGCTCTAGCAGCCTCTGAAAAGGAGGCAAAAGGGCGGAAGGATCTGTCCTCCAGGAAGGAGAAAAACATCTCAGCATGTCTTTCTGGCTGTAAATGGTTAAGCACTGAGAGAGCTTGGAAGCAGCTTGCAGACTTGCCTAGAGAGCAGCACAGGCACAAAATACGATGAAAAGAGCAAAATGACAGCTTGGCACTGGAGGGCTTCAGAAGCTAGAAGAAATTATTTTAAAAAAAATAAGTATATAGATCCATGAGGAAGTTCCCACAATGGCTGGGAGCGAAAGCCTGATCCGCTTGCAGATGGAGGGGTTCCCAACTGCTGTCATCTCCATCCCCCCACCCTGCTCTGCCCCCATTTCTCTTACTCCCTCCCGCCAGGCACAGCGGCTGTGCTGGGTGCCCTCCAAAGCACTGCAGGGGACAGGGAGCTTGGCAGATCCTTGGCTGGGCTGAGAAGTGACACTTGGAGATGGAAGAAGAAGGGGAAATGTCAGGGTGTCACTCTCCTGGGGCCTGGGGACCCAAGGGAGCACAGGCAGCAGGGGGAGCTTGAGCAGGGTGGCAGCCTTCTCTCTGCCTGCCCTTTCCACTGCAATGATCCCAGAGCAGCTGGGGCTGCTCAGGATGCTCAGAGGTGCGTGCACGGCATCCCGCGCCCAGGGATGGCTGAGTCAAGCCAAGGGACACCCATGCACAGCACTTCCCTCCCCGCCACACCATTTCTTGGCTAAGAAATGCTGTTTTGCTACCAAGCATAGGAGGGGACCTCCTGGAGTTGTTTCAGAGCTGGGAGGGAGCCCAGGTCCATGGCCAACCTCCTGTTAGGAGTCCCTGGGGGTTTCCCACTCTGTGCCCCATGCCCTAAGCACCAAACAGCTTGGGGACCATGCACACCACTTACTTTCCTAATGCCATGCACCTTTGCAACATAAACCAGTGAAAACATCATGTTCTCTTGTAAAATTGTATATTAAGTCCCACGGGAAGGGTCCTAGCAGTTTTAAGGAAAGAAAGTGGGTGCTGCTGGAGTATAACAAGTGCTTCTTGCAGCCTGCAAAATGCATATGCTTAGTGGTTACTCTTGTCCCAAAAAGCTGCTTTTTCCCCTGTCCCTCACTCACAGGCAGTGCAGGCAGATTCCGAGCCGCTGGCCATGTGCTAACACCAGCTGGCTGCTTGGATGCTCCTATTCCCAGAGTGTATCTTAGAGGAAGTTTTGGACTCCAAAGAGGTCCTTCCCATTGCAGCAATTCTTAGGTATGTTGCCCAGCCCACGGTTCAGCTAATATCTCACAAGCAAATTTCCAAGTTCTCTAAGGCTTTTCTCATCTTTTAGTGAGAATGTGATTCTCTTGCCGATTGCGCTGGGGTTGTCAGAGCGGGTGCAGTGATGCACCCCGCGGAGAAGTGCTTTGGCACCCAGCTCCTGCTTGCTGGCCCCAGTGGGGCAGCTCTGTACTATGGTGGCAGGTGCTGTCCTAGGGCCATGGGGGCAGCCTGAATTTTGGGGTGTTCTCCCTGTGCTCCAAACCCTCAGTGAGGAAGCAAGGACACAAGCTCAGGGGCTTCCCAGGCCATAGGGCAGCCAAAAAGCAGTTTTCCTTCTTCTCACCCTCCATAAACTGCTGGTTGTGCAAGGTCCTCGAGGCATTGGGGGGAAGAGATCTTACTCCCAGGGGCAAGAGCATTCCTCCCTGCTTCACAGGGCACGTGCTTTCCCCTCGATCCCATCAAAACCTCTGCCCACAGCCCTCCATGCCAACACATGGTTGGAGTAATAAAACCAAGAGCTGCTTGTGCCCATTACCTTCCAGCATCACTTCCACCATGGTGGTGGGAGTGGCACAGAGACCTGACAGGCAGCATCCCTGCAGGCTCTGGGTTTAAGGCTCCCCATCTTTAGATATGTTTGGGTTGTTTCAGGTGGTACTTGGGGAGGGGAGCGCAGTTTCCCCCTGCAGCTGGTGGGCAGGTGGATGCTCAAGTGTTCCCCAACTGGGTGCATGAAGCCTGGCCCCAAGCTGGAGGGGGCTGCCCCAGCCAGAGCTGCTCGGATCAGGGTGAGACACAGCCTGGCCTGGGGCAATGTGTTTTTGAGCCTCTGCCTGCCAAGGTACATCCCGTCGCAGAGCTGCCGGAGGAGAGAGGTGGCTGGGGAGAGCGGGTGGGTTTTTTTGGTTTTCTTCTGAGCCAGCTCCGAATTTGGAAAAGTTATGTCTGCATTTCAAACCTGAAAGCACCCCCTCCTCTTCTCTGAGGGCCTGGAGTGCCCCTGCATTAACCTCTCCTGTGCAAGGAACACCCCCCCGGTTTGAAACTTTAATGTCATAACCTGTTCATCCTGTTTAAAGCACAGGGTAGGGCTAGGGAGCTGACAGATCCTGAGCAAGCTATGCCTCCAGCTACCCCGCGTCATCATGGTTCAGCAAGGGAGAAAGAGAGGGAAAAACAATCCTTAAAGCCTCGCATTTTTCTGTGTTGGGGTTGGGTTTTTCCCCTTTCAAATACAGCAGCAAGCCAGCGTTCAGATGCAGGTCTTGGCTCTGAGAGGGCAACTCAGTGATGTGTTCAGCAGCGTGTTCATCTGAAGACTTTGCTCCCAGACCTGAGCCTGTGTGTGAAGGCAGCTCACAGCGATCCCTGAGATGAAAAGGCTCCCTCCCTATCTCCAAAATCAGGCTGGCATCTCTCATCCTGACCCATGTCAGCAACTTCTGCTTGCACACGTGGAGCTGTGGGGTTGCAAGCACTCCGGCGTACCTGCAGCCTGGCTGCTTGGCACTGGCATGTCTGCCTGGGCAGAAGCACAGGTCGACAGAGCTGGATACTGAAAATCCCCTCCTTGCTTCATCATCCGGCTTTGCATGCGCCTGCCACTGCTCATCCTCAGGCAGACCCTGCTAAAGAGCTTAAAGCACGTGAGTTTTTGTGTTAGTGCAGACTGTGATGCCCCTGATCGCAACACACCAGGTGCATACGTGTGCTGTGTTGCTTTGCTGAGGGATGCTGAGCTTTGCTGCTCAGCTGAACATATGCCTGGAGACACACACTCTTTCCATATACCATGTATTTACACTCCTTCAACACAGGTATGGCATGCTTAATAAGGGAGGTAGGCAGTACCTGGATGTGATGTTGTTGGTATCCACAAGATAAACAGTCAAAGGAAAGATAAATCACATTTTTCATGTCACCGGTGCTGTGTCTAGCACATCTTCTCCGCGATTTCTATCGCTCCAGATCTCTGAGACGTTGGATGCAACTTACCACTTGAAAAAAGGATGTGGCTTCAAAACTTTCATAAAAAACCAGACTTTTCATCTGTTTAAGGTATGACAGAATTGGTCAAGATTACTTTCAAATAATTGAGGTCCTACATATTTGTAATATATTTATAGAAATAAGGGATTTATATTTTGTTCTGTTCTTTAACAATGAAGATAGTGCCAGTGTATTGGTTTGTGCCTGGATGTGATAAAGCCTGTGCCAGGCTAAAAGACAAATGCAGTTAGGAGTGGGCCACCACTGAAGCCCTGGATGGTGTCCGGGCTCCCAGGCTGCAGGACTCGGTGAGCCCAGAGGTGAGGTCAAGTGTAATCCTCTGCCCATTCCCTGGTCAGGATCTGGCCCTGACCTGGTAGGAGTAATGTATGACGTCTGAGGAGTTGGCCAGAAAACATTTAAAAACCCACTTGAAGTGGCAGTGGGCACTTACATGTTACCACACCTTGTTTTCCTCTGCTAGCCCCTACGCCTCCTGTTAGAAACATGGGTTTAGCCCAAGTACGGATACAAAAGTCCTTTTGCGCGCACACAGGCACGTAGAGAGGTGAAGCCGTAGGACTTGGCACCTCCTGGAGAGGTGGCGTGCAAGACTCGGTGGCTCAATAGTTGCACGACACGTGCCCGAAACAGTGCCAAGCGCCTTCGCCTTTTGGTAGTGGCAAACAGAAAGCCGAGCACCCCGGGCACCCGACAGGAAACATCTGCAATCAGTGAATCATAAAGCAAGCCGGTCGTGTTTTATCCCTTTTCTTTTTTTTTTTTATGACAAAAATAAAACGATAAGTTCACTTTGAAACTCGTTCTTGACTTTAGCGCCTAGGAACTTAAAACAAACTGGTTTATGGCCCCCCCTCTGATATCTCTGCTTGCAGGTGGCAGAGGCAGGCTCAGCCTGATAAGATTACTGATACGGGGAAAAACTGCGGTACGCAGCAAATGCGCTCATTAAGCAGGAATCTTAAAAAGTTGGTGATATTTGCCTAATGCCCTCCTCCTCCTCCTCCCCATCATCTGGGGGGCCAGGCAGTGGTCGGTCACACAGGGAGGGAGAGCAGAGGGGCCAGGGGCAGAGCCAGGTTGCTCCTCGCCCCGGCTCGGCCAACCAGGGGAGCAGGATTCAACGGGTCCCTTGTCATCAGGATTGCAGCCCAGGATGGATGCAGGTCCCAAAAGGTCTTCAGGGCTGGTCCAGCAACACTGAGCTAAGCACCTACATCAGGCTGGCTTTGGGACTGCAGAGTACTGCCAGATTTAGGGTCATCGTTGCTCATGCAAAGCAATAACTTGCTCTAGGATTACTGTGTGATAAACATCTTAGTCATCGTGAGCAAAGAGGGGAATGGGCCTGCAACAAGCACAGCTCTGTTCCACCTTTATTTGAAGACCAGCTGTTAAGCAACCGATTTTTGTTGGCCTTTTTAGTGGTTTAGTGGTTGCACTAGGCATGTTTCGCTCTTGCCTTTTTCTTTTCAGGAGGGGATAAAACTGTCACCGTGAAAGGAAATTAGTTCCTCGAACTTATTTCTCTCTGTTTTCTGCTTTTTGGCCAAGCATTTTTGTATGCCTGGATTTAGAACTTCCTTCTTCCTTATTTATTGTTAATTAAAATAATAGTAACTGATGGTTGCTGGGGTGAAAATAAGGGAGGGGAGGCAAAACATGACTGCTTATCAGGGATGGGGTGTCCTCTCCCTCCTTGCTCTGCTCCTTCCCTCCCCTGACGGAGCAGGTGAGACATCTGGGGGCCCGAGGGCTCGAGATCTGCTCCACCTTCGGCAGTTTGGGGTTGGAGTTTTACATGCCGTTGGTGAGATAGAACCCTAAAGAACATAAATGTGGAAGGTTTCAGCCAAGCTAAAAGGGTCACAGGGAGAACAGCTCCGGGTCAGAGAGGCCACAGGTTTGGGAAACTCAAAGTCCTTCATGAAAGAGGATTTCTGGTGTCTACAGGAGTTTATTTGCTAACCAGCAGTGGTAATATCACCAAGAAAGAAAAACCTGGAAATTTAAAGTGAGACTGCTACAATTTGGTATATTTATAACTTAGTTTGATTATGTTTCTCAGCTTGGCTCCAAACTTCCTTTGGCAACTTACCCAAGGACAAGGACAGGTCTCCATCTCCATTGCTGCACCCCTCTCCATGCAGCGTGTCCTCTCTCTGGGGCAGCCTTCTCTCACCACGTCTCATCTGTCAGGTCCATTGCAATTACTTAGGGCAAAAGATAACATGCTGTTAGTATTCAAAGCACCCTGCAATATCAGCTCGCGTAACCGCTATATAACAAAGCACAAAGACCGCAGATTACAGCCCGTGACACCGGGCATTGCCCAGCCCTGCAACTTGCCTAGGGAAGCGATACCAGATGTAAACATGAAGGCAGCACGATCTCTTTTGCATGTTAACCGAGCAGCCAGGGCAATCACGGACACGGGCACACCAGCTCGGTTTCAGTGAGCCTCCTGGTTTGCTCCTGCGGCCCATACTGGGAGATGTTTTACCTCTGTGTCTTCCAGACCTGGGAGGCTTCTCCTCATGCTGGTTCAGGTATTTCTTCTCCTTCACTTGCACAATCAAAGCTACCAAGATTTTCCCCATCACCAAGCTCTCAGTGCAATGCACTGTTCAGTGCTCTGCAGAACTCACCTCCATCAGCAAGACGTGGCTCAAGTGGACAGGAGGCAGATCTTCACAGACCCCTTACCAAAAACTGAGTGGCATTTCTTTACGTGCCATGCTGAGGGTTGTGCAACTGAGTTTCCAGATGACAAGGCAAGGTGTCATCTAACATAATGCATAACCCTGCAAAGATAAGATGCGAATGGGGAAGGATGTACAGAAACAGAGAGGGCAAGTGAAGGATGAGAAAGGGGGTTGGTCTGGCCCGGAGGGATGGAGGACTGGATTGAGGGGGGCAGGGGAGCACAGGGTAGGACAGGATCGGAAGTGCAGGGAGGAACAAATGGCACAGACTGGCTCCTTCCCTTGCTAGAGTCCCAATCACTGCCTCTGCATAGAGCTGGTGAGGGAAGTGATGTGCCTCCTGCAGCAGCGGGGATGTGGCCGAGAGCACTGCAGAAGCAGACCCGTTTTGCTCAAAAGAGCACGGTGTGCTGGTCATACACAGGGTATCAGTTGGGCCCTTCCAGAAAACAAACAAAAAACCACCCCAAGTGAAACTCTCTGACATTCCAGAAATAACAAATCTGCATCCCTCAGTGTCTAAATCACACAGGCGGGAGCTCAAGCTGGAACACGCTAGCTGGTTTCTGCCCTGTGCCGTGTTTTAGCCAGCTCTCCAAAGCAAACCGAAAGCCCCAGCTCCTCCTCCCAGGGAGCTGAACAGCCAGCAATAAAGACAGACGCCCTAAATTACTGCGAGCAGAAGAAGTCTTGCTCAAGGCTGTGCGGTGCCTCAGTTGGGATCCATGTAAAGCAGCCGGCATGAGAGGACGTGACACGACCTGCCGCAGGAATTGTACTGAAACTCGGAGCGTGTCAGAGCAGGAGAGCATCAGGGCAATGACTGATGAAGATTAGCCTAGATAGCAAAGAGGAATGGTATGTCAAAGAAGGAGGGGGGAAGCGATATGGCTACAGGGAAGGGAAGGCAGGGTGGAGCCAGCGATTCGGGCTGGTGCCCTGCCAAGGTACATATATGTTAATTGAGCAATCCTGTTCCTCCGCTTCCCTGGCAGGTAACAAAAGGCATGCACGCCTCTATGGAAAGGGTGGATGAAGAATGCTCCACTGGCAGTGTGGAGCTGGTCCCCAGCAAAGCCCTCATCAGACGGGACGCCCCCTAACCTGGGCTGGGCTAGAGTTCACTGCAGATGCTGCCAAACCATAGGGGAGCTGCCTGAAATGAAATTAAATTAAATTAAATGATAAAAACTAAACTAAACTAAGCTAAACTAAACTAAACTAAGCTAAACTAAACTAAACTAAACTAAAATAAAATAAAATAAAATAAAGAAACACAAAAAGGGCCAATAAACCAACAGCAGGTTGGTTGAGAGGGTCTCACAGCCACTCATGGAGGGAGAGAGGTGGAAGGGCCCACAGGGGTTTCTGGGTTGCTGAGGATGAGGGAGCTGGTCAAGCACTCATGCTGCAGCTAGGAGAGGCTGGCCACTGCTTCACCCAGACACCTTTACACCCATGAGAGCAGACCTGTGTTCCCATTGTCTCCATCAGGCAGCAGGATCCTGCCATCCTCTTCCCTGGTGGCCTTCAGCCCCAGAGCTGCTGCCTCCACGTGTCAGCTTTGGCTCTTCAGTCCAACATCTGCACCAAGTGATGAGTATAATTGTGATTTCATGACATAGAAGAGGAACTCAGGAACATGCCCTCTCTAAACAGAAGCTGTGTTCTGCTGCACTGGCAGGCTAATTGCTGTGCTCTGGCATAAGGAATATAAGAGGCTGCCCAGGGAAGTGATGGAATCACCATCCCTGGAGGTATTTAAAAGACGGGTAGATGTGGTGCTTAGGGACATGGTTTAGTGGTGGTTTTGGCAGCTTTAGGTTGGTGGTTGGACTCAGTGATCTTAAAGGTCCCATCCAACCTAGGCGATTCTATGATTCTATGATTCTACTTATCACCCCTCCATTGCAACTTTTGGTTGTCCAGGCTGCAACGCTCCTCTTCTGACACACCTTTCTCTGTAGGTTGGCTGCTGACATGTAGGAGTAAAGCAAAGCTGCTTGAATATCCCTAATAAGTAAGACAAGGGAAAGGAAAACCTAGGCAAGGCTAGAGATTCATTATATAGAGTTTCATCAGGACCAGTAGAAACCATTGCAATCATTGATGCTCACCCTGTACAAACCATCTGAACAGCCAGCCCAAATTCATAAGCCAGCACATAAAAGATTAGCAAGGGAACCCTTTCTTGCCTTTGTAACTTCTGTGTCTTCCTATATACTCAAATCTTCTTTTTAAAGTCTTTCTTCATCTTCATTCATCTTTGCATGGTCCCCAAAGGTGCTGAGTGCCTGGCAGGAGGGTTTCAGAGCAGCCCAACACCTCTCTATCACAAAGCTGCAGTGCTGGTGCCCTTTGGGACCCAGGCTGTCCTCCCAGAAGGAGGACCGTGAATGTCCCCAGGGGTGGCTGAGGTCTAGGGGTGTCCTTGAAGGGCTCTCACAGTGTGCAATGGCACATGAGCCATGTTGTTGGTTCTCCCTGGTTTTTGTCGCTGTTGGTATCGTTAGGTTTGTTTTCTCATAGAAAATCCTGATGGTACCATTAGGATGCTAGGAAACACACCCCTCCAAGGCAGTGAAGAGAAAGGTATTAATTTGCTGTGTTATCTGCCTGCAGCCCATACATCACAGCTGATCTTTTCTGATGGAAACACAGGACTGGGGGCCATGGAGCAACCAGGGGCAGGTCCTTCTGCTGGGCAGCAGCCCTGACTGCAGGAGGAGTGGGGCTGGGACCAGCCGGCGGGCTAGTGAGTGCAGAATGAATCCCCGGGGACACTGCTGCTCCACCAGGGAAACATGCCACAAAGCACGAATTAATCCCAAGTAGCAGGGGTTCAGGTGGCAGCTCCCTCTCCATCCTCCCAGGGATTTCTGTGGGTGTCTGCAAACTCTAATCAGCTCTTAAGGGCACTTACAAAATAGGAAGCACTTGTACCTCTCCACACAAGTATATAATCCTGACGAGAGGTGTGCAGGGCTCGGAGAGCCTCGCTGCCTTTCCATGCTGTGGGGAAGCACCAGGATAGCTTTCAAGGAGAGAGACTGCATCAGGCTCAGTCTCCGTTTTGTTGTTTGCCCTTGAATAAGTAGGGCTAAAATACAAATAGGGCACCCAGAAATGAGGCATCTGCAGGTTTGCACTGCTCCATTCCTAGAAACAGTGTAAATCAGGGCTTTGTTGGTGCCTGGCATGGGGAGGCTGAAATGAGTAACACATTGCAGCAGGGCTGCCCTAGACCAAGGGGAGTCACGGGCTGGGAGCCCTCTGACTGTGGTGAGAGATCAGTGTGGTCCCAAGTCCCATCTCTCATCCTGTGTGAGTGTAGGCTGCCAGCTCACTTGCACCCACAGGCTGCCAAAAATATATCCCCTGGGGGAACGGGGAGATGGAGGTAGCAGCGTGAGTTGCACTCAGAATAAGACACGACCAACCTGTACATTACGTTACTGGGTATCAAGCACAGGCTGCACGGGGCCGCTGGCATCTTCTCAGCTATCCCAGGTCTACCCAGAGCAATGTCAGCTGTGACTCGCTTCCAGGACTGCACCCAGGATTTCCACTGTCCTTTCATCAAAGCGCTGTGATCTGTGACATCCAGGCAATGCAAAATGCACCTTTTGCACATGCATTGCAATTCTTGAGGTTGCTGGCGGGTCATCCATAGGTTATAGTGCCGTTGCACGTTTCAGCAAACAGCACCTTGTCCTTCTATGAAACGGCCACCACTAGACACAGCTGACGCCCAGCATTTGCATGGATTTGATTACGTGGCAGAGTAGACTTGAGCCTTTCTGTTGAGAAGCCATAGAGAGAGCACCTCATTTGCCTTCTCCTCCTTTTCACTTCCTGCCTTTGTGCAAACTAAGGGTTTGACTGATGGTGCAACGAAAGACCCCTTGGCAAAGCATAGCCCAGAAGGAGTACAGACTAGGGGAAATCACAGGTTTGCCATTCATGCCATTTCTTCACGGTGGCGTGTTGTGCTCAGACTCCTTGGTGGGGGTGTGCAAGGCAGCCAGCAGCGCAGGTTCACAAGGTCTCTGCCCAGACAACAGCATTTCTACATACTCCTGACCCAAAAGCAAAATGGTAGCGATGACTTGCCAAGAAATAATTGCATGAATTTTCACGAGCCCGGTTTTCTTTCCGTTCTCGCCTATCTCCATTATTTGACCCTTGGGGAAGAGGCATAAATGAAGATCCCTCAGATAGCTCTGTCATGCCGATGGATCTATTTTGCCATCTGAATGCAGAAGAGAACTGATGCTTTCACAAAGATGGGGTGAAATATGCTCTTGTCCTTGAAGACCGATGCAAAAGCAGAGCCCCTGAGCTTTCAGTTTTGAACAGCTATACAACACCAAAACAAAGGGGAACTGACCCTCCTCATTGTCAATGTAAATTGTGCGATACCGGTAAAACAGAAACACTTCTACAAGAAAGATTTTAGCTATAAGCAGGAAAAAGGCTTGTTTGCTGGGTGGAAAGCATGAGCACCATGGCTCTCCTTAGGTCACGCTTTGGTTTGACACCAACTCTGCTCTCATTGCCTGAACCTCTGATTTCCCCCACAAACATCTTTACTCTCCATTTGGTTTTCAGCTGAGATGAACAACAGTAAATGGCCACAAACCAGCAAGGTGAGAAGGGAGAAGGAGAGAGGGCATGCACACTCTGGGGTGGTGAAACAGTATTAGCGTGAAGGAAGGTGTAAAAGGCACCACTGCAGACCTGGTAGAGGGAAACCACATGCTGAGACCTGTTTAGGTTTAGAGAGTTGTTTAGAGCATCGGTGCCACTATTAGCCCCGCATATCCCATAAACAGAGAAATAGTGTGGAGCAAGATATTAGCAGGTCACCATGAGGGGAAGAAAATGCAGCAGGACGAATGATCATTCTCATCCAGGGACCCAAACATGCAAATCATCCATACAGCAAGTGCAACAGAGACACAGAAGCAGTGAGAGAGGCATTGGATCTCTTATTAAAGTAACATTCAGCAAAACTGTACATTTCAGAGAGAAGCTGGACTCCGAAGGGGTAACTTCAAGTGGCACCAGACTTTAGGCAGTCAAAACAGCAATGCAGGTTGTGTGTGCACAGGGCCCAGTGCTTGCTGCACAGCTCTCTTTTGGGATGTGTATGTTTTGTGACCACATTTGGGATACCTGTTTTTGAAAACATATCCCCAGGGCTTTATTTTATAGCTGCCTTTGGTGATAAACACTACCACCAACCAGCCGAAGAATGCAGCTATGATTGTGGCCAGCTGTGAGCAGAGCAATAGCTCATGAAGTGTCTTTCTAGAGCATACTCTCCCAAAGATCTCCAGCTACTTTGCAAGCAGAGATCAATCCTATCATCCCTGTCGGTACAAAAAGAAGCCAAGGCAGGGGAAGGTGGAATGAAGTCCCAAAGGTCGTGCAGTAGATTGGTGGCGTAGTGTGGCACCTTGCTTGCAGACCAGTGACCCGTGTGCAAAAGAGGTCTCAGGAGACACCCATAAGGCTGGATTTTTCATCGGGCACCAGGCCAAGTACAGGGATCTTTCTGAAACTATCCCACTAGGAGGGCTTGAGCACATTTATAATACAGCTGCCTCACCCCTTTGTAGAGGGGGTCCCATCCACCAAATTGTACCAGCCTAACCAAGCTGCTGGGGCCTTTCCTTAAGTGCCACAACTCTGTGCAGTGAGGGAGTGGGACTGGAGCTGCGCCCAGGTGGGCAGCGCCGCCTCTCTCCAGCCTGCGGGCACAGGGATGCACCTGCCTCTCCCTCAGCCCAGCAGGACACACGTGCAATGGGAAATTGCCTGGGTTTGGGGTTAACTGGAGGGAGATCGTTTTAAAGGACTTCTTAAAATTCTAAAACTGAGTCATATAGGAAACTTTATATATGTGGATGCACACACAACAAAGCTTTAGAAGCCTTTGGAGCATTCAAGAGAGTTTTAAGGGTTGAAGTGCTGACTTGGGTGCCTAAAGATACAGACAAGTCAGTACCTAAAACTGTAGATTATAATCTAGCACGCTTCTGAAAAACTCAGTAGTTGCTCAGGTGCTATATGGGCCTCAGTCAGCTAGCAGACCCAGCCCTTGGTCAGCACTGCTAATACAGACTTAGCCAGTCTAACATGTCTGAAGAAACCTTTTCATCCATGTAACACTCGGTAAAATGTTACAGCATCAGTATAGTTCCTTTGAAGAGATCCTTTAAGGACACAGGTAGCATGTGAAGCAGAAAATGTATTTGTTATTGCAGAAAAGATTGGTGCAGAAGAAAAAAATGACAGATGTGTGTTAGTGGTCCTCTGCCATGACAATGAACTGCAGCTGGGGGTGACAAATTTCTCTTCTCTGAATCATTCCTGGGTCAGGTTTGCTGAGATCTCAAATCAGAGAAGCAGAAGCTCAGCCCATGGTGAGGTTCCTCCTGTTTCTTTGGTTTGCTTCGCTCACACAATCTTTCACAATCAAAACTTCTGCTGGAAGAGCTGCATGCTCTGCTTTGAAGTGTTTCTTATGAGTAAGCTTTGTCCACTTTGGCAATGGGGATAAAAAGCAATGCTTATTCTGGTCTCATTTTAGTCTAAACTGAATAATAATTTCAGAGCAGTTATTACGGTAAATTAGTAAATGCATTCGAGCACATATTTTGGATAAGTAGCTTATGGTATTCATGCTGTCAATAGGGCTTTCCACTTCTGTTTCCAAAGAAAGCTCTCAAGATAGGTCAAGGTGCATTTTGGGGGTTCAACCTTCATGCCTTCTTGCAGGGGTTCGAACTGGGTTTGTAACAAGCCACGTTGCACAGGTGAAGCAAATGCCAAACATCTTTGCTGACGACTAATGAGACCATAGTGGTCCAGCATCACTCCAGCAGGGACAGCTTATGCTACCATGCACCAGCATTGCAACCCATCTTCCTCCCACCTGGAATGGAGGCGACCTATGAAGACTGGAGACACCTGCAAACTCAGGGGAGCGGTGAGGGTCATCGGGACACCAAAGACCATGGACCCCTCGCCTGGGCCAGGGAGAACAAGCGGTCAGGAGGGCCAGCAGTCGGGAGGCCCAGCCGAATAAGTTAAAAACACACACGGTCTCTCCGGCCTGACTCTGTTTCCTGGAAGAAGTTTTACTGCCACTGAAATGCTTCAAGCTCTGTGAAGCCTTTGCCAGCTGGAATCGTCTCTTTGCACCTGTCTTTTTGTTTACACAAATCCCTTCTCTAATAGAGCTAATCACTCCGCTTTGATAAATCTGCCAGGCCCCTGATAGGAGCTCCCTCAGTGCTAAACAAACAGACCATTGTCTCGGCGGGGCCAGCCAGCCTGTTAATGGTTAAACTGGGAGCGGAGGGGATAGGGGGAAGGAGGCCTTTCCCCGCCCCCCCCCCCCCAAATCTGCAGGTTTCCCCACCCTTTTCAGGGGCTAGAAGCTCTGCATGGGTCCCTGCTGTCAGCTGGGGGCCCCGAGCAAGCGTGGTCTCTGACTGCTTGGGGACGTGAAATTCATTGGGGACCATCTAGCACCAGGGTGTGGGGTAGAACGGCCACCCCGGAAGAGGAGCGATGGGGCAGGGAGAGGCGTTTTTAGGATGTACAGATGAGGACATTAGGCAGGAGAGAAAAAAAGTTAAGGCAGACTGAGGAGCAGACAAAGAAAGTGAGTGTCCTAAGTGAGGATGGGTGACTATCAAAAGAAGAAAGTTGGAGATAGAAAACTGAAAGTTTGGGCATAAAATAGCAAAACCTAGTTTTGAAGCAAGGATGCTGAAACCTCAGACTAATGTAACACCAACAGAGCACTACTGCTCCCTGTGCTCTGCCGCACCCATGTAACCCTACATTAAGGTGGGTGATGCCACCACGAATACAATTTTGCTGCAGATTTCCCTCCCCCGAGGAGGCACTGTAAGCACTCCCAACACCACAGGGCCTTGGCTGGTCGTGTTTCAGCTTGTGTTGCCAAATCAGACTTTTTGGACAGTTAGCCACTGCCAGTGACACAGGTTACCCAAACTCTTCTGTATGCGTAAGATGAGCAAATGCAGCGGTTTTGATGTGCTGTTTCATGGCAATTGAGCGATGCCTGTGAAATTCGGTCATGCAGTCCAGCTCCAAGGTAGAGCAGCAAAGCACTAGCCATTGGCCCTTTGCTGGTATTAGCTGCATCTGTAGGAAGATCTTTGAACGTAACAGACAGGAAAGATTTTTAGCAAGTTGTAATCAGCCCCACAGTGTTCAGATGAAGCCAGTATACTGTTTACACCAGCTAACAAATCCATCAGCACCAGCAGATGATTTCTTGATTGCTTTGCTTGGGCCTGCTGTGTGCCTCAGGCAATCGTTATTTGTGTAAGCAGGGAGACGAGATGCCCCGGAGGCAGCTCTGGCAGCCCTGGTTACACTCCAAGTAGTGGACAAGGGTTCAGCCCTGTGCCCAATCTGTGTTTGCGTCGTGTCCAGCCACCCACATCCTTGCTGCCATCACGTAACCCTGTGTGCCTTGGTGTCCTTCATGGCTAAAAGGGAAGAAGCAGCTCCCAAATTATTGTTGCTTGGAGACGCTGTGAATAACTGGTGCCCTTCGGGTCTCAACCTAAAATGCGTGCACTGGTGTGTCAATGCTTTAGGTCCCTGGAGCCATGCTCTTGAAAGGCGGACAGTTCTTCAGCCGAGACTGGCACAGGTTTTGGGCTGGAAAGGAGGGGAGGAAATGACACCGGAGCTGCCACAGTATCATTCACCCCTGAGCCCTGCAAGCACTGGTGCTGCTTGCCGGAGGTGCCACGCACTTGAGACCCGAAGAGTAACTCCCCGCCAGGAGGGATGAGGTGGCTCACCGAGAGATTGCCAAACTGGATGATTAGGGACTTGTTCATGCACGGTCTAATCCTTCTCCACTGCTTGTGTGGGTGCAGAAGCCTTCCAGCTCCTTTACACCCACCCCCAGAACAGGACAAAACTTGCGCCTGAGGAACTCGGCAATGCAGAAGAGCCGTGAGGTCAGGAGCCTGGCAGCATCCAACAAGGTACACGGAGAGAAAACAATAGTGGGAATCAAGAGCGATACAAGACGCTAAGAGGTTTAAACCACCAAGAGCTTTAGAAAGCACGCACATCCTCATGCATCGCCCAGGAATGAAGCAGTAGGGGGAAGACAGAGCAGATGCGGGGCTGGCACCCAGTGGGCTTGGGTGCAAGGGCGGGCTTTGCTGCAGCACCCACAGACTCACTCGCACGCTCAGCATCCAGCATCGCATCCCCTCCCGCCGCCACGGGCGTGCAGCACCCACCACGATGCAGCCCCGCTCTGGCTTGCCTCCCCGGCTGCTCTGGGCACGGGCACACAGCCGCACACGCGGCAAGAGGAATTTTTTTTTCTTCTCCTTCCCCAAACAATTAATGTCAATGCGGAGAGGCAGGTGCTCTTGGCGCGATGCCCTCCGTTTTGTTTACAGAACACTCCTTGAAGATTATTTGTGTTGAAATCTTTTGGCTTTTCTCTCTCGCCCTCTTTTTTCTCCTCCCGTTTCCCTCCCCCCATCTTGTTAGCATTCTTCCAGCCAGTTTTCGTGCCCCGCGGGCCCTGGGCGACAAGCCCGGCTGCAGCCTGCGAAGCGGCGGGGAGCGCCGGCAGGGCTCGGCCCCAGGCCGGGGGAGCGCGGAGAGGGGCTCCTCCGGCAGCGTCCCCCCATTTCTTTGTCGCCGGCGGGGAGCGGAGCAACGGGGGCCATTGTCCAAGGGCTGCTGCTGACCCCGCCATTTCCATCTGAAAAGCCGTTTTCATGTGAAAGGAGCTGTTCCTCGAACCCTCCGCTTCGCTGCGCACCCCCACCTCGCCCGCCGGACCCCTTCCACCCTTCTCCTCTCGCTGGCTGTGCGCTCAGGCTGCCTGCCCCTCCTGGTCTCTCCCGCCCTTCCTCCTCTCCTCTTCCTCCAGCCCTCCATCCCCCCCGCACCAGCATCCTCCTCCACTCCCCCTCCTCCTCCAGCTCGGGAGCACCAGCGCGGGTTGTCCTGGGTGAAAGAGAGGGGAAGGAGGTGAGAACAAGCGGGGCCAGCTCCAGCCAAAGCCTTCGGGGGGATGCGGGATGCTCGTCTCTCCCTGGAGCATGAAAAAACCCAGCTGTGGCTCTGCAGAGCCTGTCACTTGCCTTTGTTACCCATCTTGGCCATGGAACTCTTTCAGCAATGTTTATAAAGAGATAGCACAGGGTCAATGGAATAAGCACGGCCTCTTTTTCTTCGAACCCTCTTATAAAAGCATGCCTTTTTAACGGTAAAATGCATGAAAAATTAGATAGCTGGCTGTATCACCTTCCTGAGAGGTATGTATAGAAAATGTAGGTATTTACCAAAAGTAAATCACCCAAGTTGCTGCATTAAAAACTTCTATTGCCTTTCAAATCTGCTCGCTTGGGTGCACATTTCTACCCATCACTCGCACCAGGTGCCCGGTGGATGGTTGTAAGACTTTGGGAGCACCCCTCGCTCCTGTCTGTCCACGCCTGGTCCTCACTCTGGGTCACCCTTGGGGACCACAGACACTGCCGAAGGCCTGTGGCATTTTGGAGTGACTCAAGTGAGACAGACAGATTATAGAGAGCTCTATGGTCATCTTCTCACCGTTTCAAAACAGAAAGCAGCTAAAACAGGTTTGAGGCAGTGTTTGAAGGTTGCAAAAGATTGAGACAAAAGACAACAATGTACTCATTTTTTTAAAAAAAGGAAAGTAGTTGGCGGCACTGAAATGTCTCATAAAAATTCCCACCAAAATTTCACCCCATGTGCTGGCGATGGCTCTGCTCAGCAGCAGCCCGTGCTCCCCCCTGCAGTGCAGAGGGGGGCTTCCAGCAGCTCCCTGTCTGAAGGAGCCTGTCACTAAATGCTGAGCGAGCATCACTAACACTCACTCACAGGGAGAAGGCGACCTTGAATGGCATCTGCATCCACTCAGCTCCTGCTTCGGGCTCCCAAGCAGCGGTCGCGGGGCTGAACTCTTGTTCCACCCAGTCGCTGAGCTCTGGTAAACAACGAAGGATACTCTGGATAAACTGTTGCAGCAGTATAGCTCAGCCAAATGTTTTTCTGCCTGTAAAATAAGCAAACAAACAACTGTTTCAAGTTGATTGGTAGGAAAAAAATGGAACATTGTAGAATAAACTCCCAAGGCATTAAGAAACCACATGGAGATAACTGCCCAGCACAAAATGAGATGTGCAAGCTTTTATGCTTTGCAATGTATAGCCACGCTGTGAGCAGGACAGCTGGGTGTAGTAACGGTGAAGAGATTTACACAGACTCATATAATATTTCCAGCTGGCTCTGTAGCAAGAGAGATGTTTAAATCTTCACCTCAGAATGACAGGCCCAATGACTTTCTGTCACTTTGTTATGGTCCTGTTGTTGTCTCTGCTGCTGCTGCTGTTGGTCCTAGCCCAGCAGCTAGCATTTCCGACAGCAAAGGAGGTCTAGCTGTGTAGCGCTTCATCCCATTTACCCTGCTGAACTGGGTTCAACATCTCTGACAGGTTTGTCACGGCAGAAATATTCCAACCAGCCAGGCAGTGAGTGCAAATGCCCTGCAAGCCATTAGGCAACCAGCAGCTAAGGTAGCCAGCAAAGAACTGCCCAGCAAGCTGCAAGTGGCTCCTCCACTTGGCCAAGGCTCTCAGCCAGGCTCGCAGGCAGGGAAATGGCTCTCGAGCCACCAGCAGCTCCCTGGAGCCACGGTTCCTCCCTGCCGATGCTGGGCAGCACCTGAATGTGCAATTTCATGGGTCAAATTATTTTCTTTGGTTTTAGCTCTAAGTTTCATTTCCTACTCATCCTGGAGCATGGTGGGCTGTGCCTTTGCAGGGGATTACTGCATGGCTCAGATGCTCAAAGTCTGGTGCCTCCAAACACTCCTGCAGCAGAGCGAAGCCCCCGGCAGCAGCACACGGCTTGTCAGGTCGTGTTGTTTATGCAAAGCACATGGTGTTTCCACCCACCACCACCAGATTTTCCCTGGCGAGAGCAGTGCACTGCGCACAGGCACAGCATCCCTCCTCATGCTGGAGCCAGCGGTGCCTGCCCATCGGTTATGTAGCCTTACTCTTGCAATCTTCGCCCTCTTTTTGCAGAGAGCTGGGGTTTGAAACAGGCCGGTTGCAATGCAGAAATATTTCTTGCTGAGCAGATAGGTTCATTTTCAGACCAAGATGTTGGTCCTCATTGGGGAAGGCAGCTATAACACCTGGAAGAGAGACCAACAAGGCAGGCAGCTGCCATGTCACATCTCCCACCTCCTCGGCTGGTCACAGCAGGGGAGAGAAGCAGCCGTGCCAGACCTGATAGTGCTGCCCATGGGCACACACAGAGGGAAACGACAAGACTCGGCCTCCTCCATAGACCTGTGTGACAATGCAATGGGGACAGGGACTGTGCCCCGAACACGGGGTCTGCTTCTCTGCCCGGCGATGCCAGGGGAGGTGCATCACATATATATAGTATGTGCATCTGTCTGTTTGCATGTTTGTATGGGTGTCAGTGATAGGTGTTTTCCGGGAGGAGAAGCTCTCAATGTTGTGAGGTTTTTCAGGGAGCTCCCTCCACCCTTGGCAGGACCATAGGGCTCCTCCAGGCTGCACCCCACAGGCGGAGGCTTTAATCCTGGGGTCAGACAGTTGGGCAAGTCAGATCTATGCTTTTGGGCAGCTGTCTTGCATCTTCTTCAGACATGTCCATGACAGTGCCAGGATGGAACGGGAGAGGTGCCCATTACAAGGCTCTCCACAACCAGGCAAGCAACTGGAGTGTTTCAATAGCGGCTTCCTTTTGAAAGCAGAAAAAAAGCCAGCGAGCAGTTTCAGCTAATCCTTCCCTCAGCGCGTATGTTGTTTGTGTACATGCATGGCTGGCTGGCTCTCCACATGTGCACGGGGGAATGGTAAATCCCCCCCAAAAAGAAGAAAGCAGGGCAGAAAACCAGTCCCCAAGGAGCAATGGAAATTGGTGGATGGGTTTTAGCTGCGCATTTTTTTACCCAAGAAAGGCGGCTCTGCAAAGGACTTTCGAACTCATCGTCTGGGACCAAGACTTCCTTGTAAAAGGCTGCTGGGCTTGTTGCAACATATTCCAGGTGTGTAAGTGATGCCCTGCCTTGCGCCTTTCACAGTGCAGAGCCCGAGGCCTCGACTCGAGCAGGGAGGAGGGAGGGAGAGGTGTGTGTGTTCAAATTAAATGAAGCAGAAAGAGAAAGCTGGAACCCACAGCGCCTGGGGCACCACTAATTGAACAGGTTGAACCTGATAGCAGCAAAAGGGAGGCAGCAGGAGGGATCTTCCAGCTCCCAGGCGGTGGTGCGGAGCCAGGCACGGGTCAAGAAGCCGAGCTTGAAAAGCTCAGGTGGTGGGAGAAGGGGACAAGGTGAGGAGGTGGCTTATTTGGGGCTGGAGGAGCGAGACTTCAAAAGAAAAAAACTAATTCTCCATTAGCATGACAAAGGGAGGCAAAGGAGATGGAGGGCATGCATACTCTTACTCCACTTGCTCCTGAGGTCTCTAGCTATTGCCCAGGACTCGGTGCGTGCCCCCCTTGCTGGGCATCAGCTCTGTCCCACCAGGGGACCTGGGGGTGCAGAGCTGTGCAACGAATGAGCGCAGAGCCACTTGGCAGCCCCGTGCCCAGGGGCCCTGGGGGCTCCTCCCTGGCCCTGTCCTCCACAGATCCCAGCTACCACAGCATCCGTGACCCTTGCTTCCCTGGTAGTGCCCCAATTGCAAGATTGTTGTCCAAAAGCCAGGGCGCAGGGACAAGCCATATTCTCCTTCCTAGTCTTAAATCAAATAAAAACCACCAAAAATCAGGAAAATTCCAATTTTCAGGCTTTTTTTCAAGATGGCCTCACTAGACAGTTGCCTGAGTCTTGCCAGCTATTTATTCTGGAGGGAATCACAGTACAGGCTGATAACGTTTTCCTCTCGGCTCGGATTTGAAGAGTCAGCCAAAGGGGCTGACGGGACCCTGTGGGACAGAGAGGTCCTGGGGCAGGAGGGCTTGCCCTGGGAGAGAAGGAGCAAGGTGGGGAGCATCCAGGCAGCCCCCCAAGGAGGGCAGTGGCAGCAGGACTTGCATGTGCCTGCATAGCCCCAGTGCCTGAGTGTTGCCAGTGCCCTCCGGGTCCCTCCGCTGACCTGGGCGCACCATGAAGGCCATCACCTGCTTTTTAAATGTCAGCAACTCATTGAGAAGCTGGGAGACAGGGAAAGAGGTGGTCAGAAATACAGGAGCTTTGCAATTCAACGGTAATTCTCCATCGCTGCTCAAGGGTGCCAGGCAAGGGCTTCCCTGCTTTTGCAGTGGTGATGGATGGCAGCTGGAGGAAACACTCCCAATTTAATTAGTGATGCCCAGGAAATTAGAGAGCAGGAGCTCTGGCCTCTGCCATCTCCTAAGCTCTGGGATTGCTATTTCAACCTCCAGAGGCTGCAGGAGCCGTCACTCATTGCCATTTCCCAGGGCTACAAGCCACAGGCTGTAAGGCTTTACTCACTCATCCCCTGGCTTCCTCTTGCAAAGGAGCCGCATGGCCACTCTCTCACCTGCAAGGTGCTCCCTGTCACCCTGTCCTGCATGGGAATCAGTGGTGATGGGACACTGCTGGGGACAGTGCCGGCACTGCTGTGATGCCCTTGCATCCACTCCCACTCTGCTCCTGTCTCAGCCCTGTTTGGAAAGAGAAAAGGCTCCCTTGGTGGGAGAGAAATGGCTCCCGAACTTGCAATGTTTGCAGGGCCTTACAAGGTCACACCTCTTTGGTATTTCCTTTTTCTTTTTTTGTTGGGTTTTTTGTTGGTTTTTTTTCCGCTTCTCCCTCACTGTGTTTTCTGTGTCACAACCCAGTGAAAAATAGACTGAGGGGAGAAAACATTGCATTGAGGAGGTGAGCCTTTTGCTACTAATGACTCTGGCAAAAATAGGTGACGTGGTAGCTCAGTGTCCTTTCTGGACGTCGTTCCCAGCTGCTCAGTGAGCTCTGCAGGTCTCCTTACCCTGGGTCCCCACTGGTGGCCCCATGGCAGAAGTGGTCCAGCACGGTCCTTACGACAAGATCCATGGACACACCTCTGTCCCCCACTGCTTAAAACAGGACAGTTGGGTGCACCCCAAGGTGCAAAGAACAGTTTGTGGGTGGTTTGTCAGGATCTGGGCTGAAGAGCTGCATTGAGCTCACGGTGTTTTTGTGGGCAAGCTCTTCAGGGCAGGGTCTCTGCCCGCCTGGGCGCTTGCTCACCGAACAGCACAGTGACTCCACGCTGCTAATTCAGACCTGTAGGCATTACTGCAATATAAACTGCAAATAATCACCATAAAAATTAATAAACATGCTGGAACAAAAACATTCTCCTCGTTTAATTAACGTTGATCTTCAGCAGCTTTATCTCAGGGTGAGTGGCTACTTTGTTGGTGCTCTGCCTTTGCACCGTGCCTTGCCCTCTCTGGCTGGGGTGGGCAAGTCTTCGCTCTGCAAATGGGAAGGTCTCTTTTCACTCAAGCTCCTACCACATGACTTTGAACCAGCATCTTGCAGACTGCCTCTCACCTGAGAGAAAGGCTACAGCAAGAGAAATAGCAGCCAGAGAAGCCCGGTAGCTATCTTTACCTTGCTGAGAATAGAGGCTGAGTACATCCATGGGCAAGCATTAGAGCTAAAGGAAAACAAGTGCAAAGCTTTTGGGTGAGCAGGCTTAGAAAGAGGCTCATAAAATAATGTGTGGCTCGAAGAGAGAAGCTGGCAGCCCCCTGGAGCAAGGGACATGTATTCGTACGCCGTACATGGTTTCCCTAAGGAGCACAGCACTGCAGGGGGGCATTGCAGGTTCAGGAGTGGGGAGTGGTTCCCTGCAGGCTGCAGAGCCTTGCCAGCGTAAACCAGGCACTGGCTGGTGATGTCCACAAAAACTTCAGGTATAGCTGGGGAGCCACAAGCATTAGGTGTCGAGTCCTCACAGCCGGGTTTCTGAGGGGCTCTGAGCAGCATTTGGGTGAAGTCCCCGGAGCAGGAGACTTGCCACCCAGGTGCCCCATGCAAATGTATTCCCAGCCAGGGACCAAATGCCGAGCTGAGACTGCTGGAAGCACACAAGGAGCTCCAGCCTTGCTCGCAACTCCCTCCCACCCCACTTATCGGGGCGGCTGAAGGTTCAGCCCTTGACCCCTTGCAAGCAGATGGGGTGGAAAGGCATCCCCGCGGGCTCGTGCAGCCCCGGCGGGAGCAGGGTGGACGTTTGCCTACCCCACGCTCCAATCTCTGCTGCTTTGAAGAAGCGCATCTGTAATCTTTACAAGGCCTTGGAGATAGGAGCGCTCTGGGTACATGCTAAACCATGCTGGCCATCTGCTCCCCTCTCCCTCTGCTTTCCCCCAAATCCCTCCCTGCTGACCCAATCTGAGCCACAGCCGTTGCCATCGCAGTGAGGGTTTATAGGGCTGTATCTGCTGACAGTGAGCCAGGTACATTCAAGGTCCTGGGCTCTGTCCTAAGGCAATTGGGAAGGAGGTAACAAAGGGGAAGAGAGGAGAGGGATGGCCGTGTCAGGAGTGCAGGCAGCATCCATGGCCAAAAGGGTGGCAGGACAAATGGACAAGCAAGGCGAGCGCTCAGGTGTCTCCTACTTGGCCTCATCTCATTGCCCTAATGCTTTGCACCTCTGAGAAATGCCGTACTCTGATGCAGGGAAATTGGGGAAATATGGACCAGAGCGGCCACCAGAGCTAGTGCCAGGGTCTGGGCAAGCATGTAGTTCCCAGGGTCTTGTTGCTGCCAGTTCAAAAAGGGATGTAAATCATAAGCAATGTGCATTATGGAGGGAAAAATGGGGAATATAAGGGAAAATAGAGGGCTCTTGACACCTGAGCTGCCTGGGCACACTGGGCTCTCAGTCCAAGCTGGACACTGCAGTGGTCCCAGAGGCATTTCCCAGCAGAGCTCACCCTGGGCAGCACAAAGGGTTTGGGCTTGCCAAAACAGGGCCAGGACGGGGGTGCTGGGGACTGGTGTGGTGTGGGCAGGCTCCACCGGTCCGCCAGCCGTGCCCTCTCCCTCTGTTGAGATGCAGGAGATAGGGCAGCAGCTCGCCCAGCCGCCTGGGTACACCGGGATGCAGACGTACATGCAGGCTCTTGCAGACTCAGGCTTCCTGATGGGGATCTGCTGTCCTCCTGGTTTTTTAATGAGAACTTCTTGTAATCGCCCCTGTAAAATTCAGGGTGGGGAGCTGTTACTTATTAACATCCGTTGTCTCCAGGGAAAGTGGAACAGGGGATCTGCTGGCAAAATCAGTGTCAGATGGGCTGCAGCACACCGTAGTATAGCAGAGAGGTATGCACACCCACAAGTGCATGTAGCCACACACGTGCACACGCTTGTCCTCCAGCTGTCTGCTGTGAGATGTCATTGCCAGCCCACCTCTGCCACCATGTCCTTGGGTCTCTTCTGGTCCTAGAAGTCTTTTGCAGCCGGCCGCAAGGCAGGAATGATAGCAGAGGTGCAAAAGTCTTTTCTGGTGATTAATACATCATGTGTACAAAGAAGGCCTGTGGTAAACGGAGGCTGGAGCCGGGATTAATTGCATACCTTGAAGTGGAGAGATTTATGTAAGGAAACAGACTTGGCGGGCTGCCCCACTCCGGGCTGTGTTTACCTGCCTGCGCCTCCACACCTGTCGTGCTGCAGCAGCAAAATATTATTTAATAACATTTGAAGGGAGATCTTAATAGCTGTGCACCCTCCCTGCCTCGCCCCACCTCGCTGGGTGCCATGGTGAAGCTCGGCCTCACTTTTCCAGCCTCGTTGGCGGGCTCCTTGGGCGGCAAGTCAGCCCGCTCCCCCCCAGTGCTCGCCTGCAAGGGGCAGCCCCATGGCACCCTTGAAGCACCCACGATCTGGGGTGAGGAGGGGTGGGGTGGCCGGAGAAGAAGATGAAACAGCCTAATGCTGGAGGCTGTCCCCTGAACTGATGCTAACCCAAGTGGCTCCCCCAAAATCCATGAGCAAAGCGATCCTTCCTCCTCCTGAGCATGAAAACACCGACTGGATGCACAAACATTTGCATGCATGCAGGACCACATGTGTACATATATATATATATATGAACAACACAGTTCAAAGTGTTCATAATGTCCATTCAAATAAGAGACAAATAATTGGTAAAACCCTGTTCAGAAATGCTCAAGCATGAGGCTGTTTCTTGAAAGGGATTTGGCTATTAATTGCAGTTTGTTTGTTAATTTGCATACTTATCAGCAAGGGAGAAGACCAAAAAGGGCCCCGAAGGCCTCTAATGGGAGCACATGCAGCTTTATTTCTTACTAACAAAGCCTCTTGGTGGTTATAAGCAAATGAAGGAGCACTAAGGACTGTTGGAGGAGGGAAAGGAGAAGTGTGTCCCACCTGCCAGAGCATGACCTGTCCCACCAGAGATTTGCTTCTGGGATTACAAACCCTGGGTTGGTCTCTACTGAAGGCGCTGCCTGTTTCACATACTCCCCTTGTGCCACAGCCTCTGTGTGACCCATAGGATGCTCGCCCCGAACCAACAGCCTTGCCTGCCTAAGAAATGCAAACCCCAGCAATGAGCCACCACCACGCAGGCAGGCAGGCAGGCGAGCAAACCCTTGTGTAAACTTTGGCCTTGAAAACCTTCAAGTAGAAAATACCCTGCGTTAACACGGAGCATGGCAGTGAAATGCTGGGTGTTAAGTGCAGGTGTAGTTCAAACGGTCTTGTCGGCTTTTCCTCCTCAGCCTGCCGCAGCGTGCCAAGCTGCATTGCCTGGGAGCCCTGTGCACACTGCTGGGGCTGAGCCGAGCTCAGGGCAGTGGCTCCATTTTAACCAGGGACCTGAAAAATATCACAGGAGACTCGTTTTCATATGGACACGCTACCTCTGTCATGACAGCACACGAGGTGCGCCATGCCGTGTCAGTGCAAGCCACACTGATGTTTGCAAGGACATCAGTCTGAGTTCAGCCGAGCAATCCCAAATATAAGCACTTGGCATAGGCAGAAATGGGAGCAACTGCCCTTTCCACCCGTTTCCAGTGGCAGGGATGAACAATCCCAGCTGAAGACTTTAAATGGCATTGTAATAAACTAAGAAATCACTGCCGCCATTTCTTGAAAGCAAGGACGATAGTTCATCCTGTGTTGGCAGAGCACTAGCAGAGCCAGGGCTGCCTGATACTACCCAGACAGGAGGGAAAACGGAGAGGTCAAGTGAAACTCTGTGCCCTATGATAATTGCCCCACGATTTTGTACTTTCTCTTCTCCAAATAAATCTCACATCCTGCACAAGGCAGGCGAGATGACTCCTTTCATCACCACCATTGCCACTAACCCCGACTGTCCCAGTCCTGGTTCCCTCCTTCATTATGGAAGGAGAATACTGGGATTTGGGTTTTTTTTTTAGCCCTGCAGAACAAACTTAAAAGGAGCGATTGAGACCTTGGCATTTCAATATGAAAAGACCAGGAGACCTGTTCTCCAGGGTTCAGTACATACGCATGCTGCCTCATTTCACCCGATAATCTCAGCGGGGGGCTCCAGAGGGGGATGGACGGCCGGGGGGGAGTGGGGGGACAAGGTTCCCCAAGGTTAATCACAAACTGCCTGCCGCATTCATCGCAGCAGTGCCTGATTGATGGGCACCATTAATCACTGCCCAGAGAGGCTGGAGGTAAGGCAGGAACACCAGAGGGGGGGTGGGGGGGGAGGAGCGTGCTGTGAGGACAGGGAGAGGGTACCAGGACAGGAGCAGTGACACCCAGCCACCGTGGGCTGGGAGACATACAGCCGCCACATCTGCTCACCTACAGAAAACATATATGATAGGGCTTCTTTAAAGGTGGAGAAGTGTATCTGTCCCTTCACCCGTTCTGTGGTATATACATGCCCTCCTGCCACGCAAAGGACAGAAGCAGAGGCAGAGAGGATAAGGTCTCTCCAGCCCTTTGAAATTCTCTGTGGCTTTCCGTGAGGGATCAGAATTTGGGATTCAGGCAAGGAAGAGGGTTCAGTGAAAGGTAAGGGTGGGCTTGTCTCACAGCCGTAAGGCAATTAATAGAGTTTCCGTCCTCTTTATGGACGGAAATCTGTCTGAGGTTTTTATAGGAACCATGAGGGCAGTAAAAGCCACCCAAGTGAGGTCAGATGAGGAGCTTGTGTAGGCAAGTGGCTCTATTTAGAGATGGGATACTGGCATGTGATTTTTCTATCATTCCTGACAATTTAATATACTTTTTCTTTCATTCTGGTCCTAGCTGATGCTCACATTTCTAGACAGGCTGAGGCTCTGCCTGTAGTAATGAAATTTGCATCGGTGCTAACTACCTGGCTGCAAATGATAGCAAGGGCTTGCAGCAGGGCTTGACACACTGCAATATGACCTGCTGCGTTATGGAAGCAAGCCGTGATTTCCACTGCAGAGGTTTGAGCTGTGCTCGGGCAGCTGTGCCAGGACGCCTGGGATGATTTGCTCGTCCCAGTGCAATTGCTTCTGACACAGGCTGCAGGGTAACTCATTTTGCTAAATGACCTGACATTTCTCAATTTTTCTTCTTCACCCCACCTCCTGATGTCCCTGGCCTTGGCCACAGGAGTTAGTTCCTCAAGAACATGTGCAGTGCTTCTCCTAAGCCTCTTGTCCAAAGCAATGAGAAGGAAAGTGTGGTTTCCAACAGAAATATTCTGCAAGTTGACTTTTTTAATTGTTTCACATGAAACAGCTGTGTAACATTTTCAGGTTTTGCTCTTGCAATGTCAAAGGCAGTAGCATTTGAATTCCATATGACTGCTAGGACATGAAAAACATATTACCTAGCTTTTGCTGGATGCATTTAGTGCCATTTAAAGATGAAGGCTTGATAGCCAGTGGATGAGGCTGTGGGCTTTTTCAGTCTGATCCATGTTGTAGATCAGGTATGGTGATCACCAGCAATAAAGCAGAGTCCATTTCTGATACTGCCTCAGATGCATTACTACAGACGTGATACAAAGGCCACTGAAAGCTACAGCAACCTGGACATCAGTGAACTGTGGGCTAAATACATGTTATTTCAGAGATGACTTTTTGGATGGGGAGAAGTCCTTCAGCCTCCATGAGCACTCAGTTATGTAGGGCAGGAGGCAACTCATCTACCCATCACCACCTAAAGCTGGCTGCAACGGATGCATCTACTCACCACAGACCCACCTACAGCCATCAGGAGGGACAGGCATCACCCAGGGGCGGTTGATCCCACGTCAAATAGTCATCCTATAGCAAGCAGAATGAATTGCTCTCAGAATTCTTCGTGGGCTATTAAAGTAGATGACTAGTCAAATGAGTAACTTAAAGTAGACACCACACTCCTAGATGGCCAAAGGGAGATATTTGGGCTGGATTTTTATCCTCTCCAGTTGCACCCAAGAGCACTTCTTTCACCAGAGGCTGTTGACTTTGAAATGGAGTTTCTGCAGCATCCACTGACAGAGAAGAAATCATCAGAAAATGTGATTTTCTTTGATTTCACGATATTCTTTCCATAACTAAGGCTGTCGGGCTTGTGGACATGGTTGTTTTTTAAGTAAAGCCATCTCTGATCCCCAGGTAGGGCTCTGTAATTCAGGAATTATGCTGAATTAACCTACTCTACGTCAGCTACCTCCTTCCAGCAGCACTTCTTCCTTTCTCTTTGCTCCTGGCTGTGACTGCATATAGTTCTTTCACAAAGAGCATCTTTTAGCATAAAAGTTTTCCCCCAGAGAGTTAATCATCAATAGCTACCTTACTTTAAGCCCCTATTACAATGTGAATAACGTTCCTCGTGTAGACCAGCTTTATAAAAAGCTAAGACATATAAGTCCCTGTCAAAGTGAATGCCATCACTGCCCAGTTGCAGTGGGTCTGGGCACTTCCAGCATGGTCCACGGGTCTTGGGAGTCTACGGGAAAATTCAGCTCCATCGGGAACCTGCGCTTAGGCTTGCTCACCGGCTCGGGCAGCCTGGGTAAACTGACATCTTTTACCATCACCGCCTCTCGTTTACTTTTGGATCTTAGTCCTGCCTTACGAAATCTGCCTGTTGAACTGCATCAACAGGGATGAGGGTGGGCTGGGCATCTCGGAGCGGGCGGCTTCTTTGTGTGAAGGGAGGCATGGTCCTTGGGCCTGGAAACATCTCTAAGTCAGGGTTGTTTTGCCATCCTGGGTGCATGTTTCAACGGCAACATTATTGTAAAATAGCTTTGTGTTTACTTTGTGTACAGAAAAGATAAAATCAGCATTTATATGCAAACATGAACCAACAAGGAATTTCAAAATCCTGCCATTTCACTCCTCTGAGAAGGAGAGCCAGGGTTATTGTGTAACCAGAAACATCTGAAACCTGGGGATTTTCTGGGTCTAAATTCAATTTAGATTATAAGAGGCTAATTTAGGATCTGACTGTATCACCTTGGGCAGCCAAAATAGGATCTGAAACATATGGAGACAAGGACTTTGGGGTGGAGAGTTCTCCGTTTTGGACAACCTGGGGCACTGCATGGATCTGAGCTCTCCCTTTACAAATAAAGAAGGTGAAGAAACACGAGCCAGCTGCTCAGCCAGGGTGAGCCACCCGAGCCCGCTTTGACGTCCCTGTCTGTCCTGGGGGACAGGGGTGCTCATGCGCCCACCCCAGCCCTGCCTTTCCAGGGCAGCCAGCATGCACAGCTGGAGCAGAGCTCAGCAGAGGCACGGCCGCTTGAATGTCAAGGCCTGAGAGCATCAAACATGCAGAATAAGGGCTTTTAGTGGGATTTCATAGCTGGAGAATCCGTATCATGCCTCCACGAGTTTGTGATTGCTCAGGGACACATGCTGAGCTTGGGGGGGAGGACTGGGAAATACGGGGTTCAAAGCAGAGAGCTGCTCGTGGTTTTCTATCCACAGTAAAAACTTCAGGGCACAGGTGTTATCCATCTCTTGGAGGACTTGGTCCTTGTTAAGCACCCGGTGAAAAAGGCTGACACGGAGTTTAACACGGAGCTTTAGCCCTAGGCATGCAGCCTCGGCAGCGGGAGTCTGGCCCTGCCTCTGGCTGATCAGAGCTGTGTGCCTCTTGCTCCTCCGGTGGAGCTACGCCAGGCCCAGGGCACCATTTCCAAATACCTTCACTGGCTTTAAAAATCATATGCAAGGAGAGCCCAGCATGATGGATGCTGAAACTGTGTTCAAGGAGAAAAATAACCCTGTGGGAAACACTTGTGAACAAGATCATCTTCCTCACCACGTCTAACGGTGTGCCAGCAGTGGGTTCAGCTTCCCATGGGCTGATGCATCCCTGCGTGGTAAGCAGGAAAGCAAGGTGCCCTGCACCGCCTCGGTGCCCGCCTGCAGGGAAGCGAGGGGCTGGCAGGAGAGGGGGGTGTTTCTCAGGTGACCTGAGGGTGAAAAAGAGGAGTGGTGGGACTGTTTGCGGTGCTCGCTGAAGGAACCCCATTGCATCTCCATCCCTCATAGCCAGCAAAGGCAAAGCTGCCATGCAGGGCCACAGCCCTGGCAGGTGGCTGAGCTCCACCAAAGTGAGCAGAGACTAATAAAGATTGATAAACCAGCAGGAACTGAAGGAAAACAAATGCAGGGGGCAGAAAAGCCAGGAGAGAAGCGAGCAGCCCACAGCCACAGTGGGACAAGCTGTGGGTAGGCTTTTGCTGCACCCAGACCAGCAAATGCTTTTGTTTCTCCCCCAGCAAACGTTTTTGTTTCTCCCCCAGCAAACATCCCCAGTGTGGGCTGTGGATGGATATATTTGCTCCTTGAAGGCCCATGCCTGAGCGCCCTAGGCCACCCCAACGTGAACCTGGCTCTGCCCCCTCCCACAGGGCCGGCTGCCGTGGGCATTTGTATAAGGTGGAAAAAGGGATGCGCTATCTTTTGGGTCCAAATCTGCAAAAGCTCTCTGCACTCCTTGGTTCACAGTGGGATGCTGGACAGGTTGATCCACCCCCGGGCACCACTTCTCCCCTAATAACATCCCCACGCTTGTGGCCCCGGTGCCACCCTTGCCCAGCCGGGGCAAGTGGGGGTGCAAATGGGAGCATCTGTCCCAGGGCTGCCCCCGCCCTGGGGGCGCTCTCCCTCCCAGCTGCCACCCTCCCCTACCCCCAGGGTTTATTTACCCGGGGGCTCGGAGATAAATGGGGATAAGGAGGTAGAAAAGGTCGCCTGGGTGGTGGCCACAAAAGGGGACGTTGTGCCTCCGGGGAGGGGGCGGAAAGGCCCGGGGAGACGGGGGCACTTTGATGCAGTCTGGATGAAAGCGGGAAGGGGGGCGGGGAAGAGAGGAGGGGGAGCAAACAGGGGGCGGGGACGACACCGAAACCTCTCCCAGCTGGGACACAAGTCAGGACGATCCCTTTCTTTAGATGGATAGAGCCGGGCAGAATGCGGGGTGGCCGGGGGCTAGCCCGCCCCTGTCCCCCCAAGCCTTTTCAAGCCCTTCCTCCCCTCTCCCTCCTCAGCCTCTCACTTTCTTTCATTTTTTCCATTTTCTTTCTTTCCTTCACTCCCTCACTCCACCTCCCGCTTCCAACTCTTTTCTGCCGTGGTGAAAGCACCGAGAAAGAAAGTGGGGAGATACACAGTGCAGTTGAGGTAAAGGAGTGGGGGGGGGCGGAAGGTCGAAGGAAGCGGTGGAGAAAAATGGGCTTGGGGAGCCTATGAGGAGACCCACTGCATACACACAAGCCATGACGTCAGTGCTTCAGCACATTTTTTGGATCCCGGTGCAAGCTGCGGACTGTGAATCCTATGGCAGGGCTGAATCCTGGGCGGAGAGTTCTTGGGGCTGTTACGCCATACGGACCCCTGCCCTCTCAGATGCTTTAGGAGCATAAAGCTGGAGCACCAAGGCTACGCCCATGGCTGGAGGAGTTTGGGAACAGGCTGTCCCTCTACAGATGCCCCCAGCTGCTCTTACAGGGTTTGCTGGGGGCAATTTCTCGCCACGGGGGTGGCTCCAGCTTGGGGCATTGCCCCTCAGATGCCTGGGCTCACTCCTGGCTTGAATCTCCTCCACTTTTCTAGCCCCTCAGTAGGGAAGGAAGTCCAAAGTCCTACTGCCTCAAGTCAAGACACAAGGCAAGCAAACAAAACCAAAACCCCACCAAACATGTTATTTCTTCCAATCTGCCAGTTTTCAGCTGGCCACCTGACTTTTTCCAACACAGACTTGTTAGCACTTTGTTAAGATAGAGGCAGAGCCCAGGATTTTTCAGGTAGCTCAGATGTCATCGCTGTACTTTGATGCTACAATTCAGAGGTGCTTCAAAATCTCCAGAAAACTGAAATTTTAAAATAAGCTGATCCAAAGTGGGGTCTTTGCTTAAGCAAATGATCTGTTGTACATTTTGACCATGCAGAACTTTGGAGATTTCAATAAAGTGTTTAACATTTTGCAATCAAAAGTCATTCCATCCAAACAACTCCCAAAATGAATAATTTTGTAACCCAAATGCTGCGCTTATAAAATGCATCTTATTCACTGCATCTTTTTTACTAAAAGAAAAAGCTACATGGGAAAAAAATCTCCAGTCAGACAATAAATTAGCAGGGGAAAGAAAGCAGCAACAAATCCCCCACTTAGTTTATTTTCAATAAATAACTTAATCAGCTCTGGCAAAATAATAGCTTCTATAATGCTCAGCTCAGAACTTAGTTGGAAGTTCATTACTTGCTTTGTGGCATGCCGACAAGCAATGCTTTAAGTGAATTATTTTAACTCTCCAACAGAAGTCTCAACTCACTTATTCAAATAAAACAAAACAACCTAAATGGGCATGAATAAATTAACACACTAAATTTACTTTGCACTTATCTTAACTTTTCTGGCTTATAACAATTTGCTAGGAAAGAGCTATACAGTATTTAGATTGCTTCTGTTCAAGCAGGCGTGCATCCCGACCCACTGCCTGGCTATGCATAGCCCACTGCCCTGGCTATGCCAGGGCTAATCCAGCCAGGCAGCATAGCATGGCTTTCTTGTGGGATGAAGTAGCCTACATTGAGCTCCTTCAGCGATGCCTAAGCTGCTCCTTGCTGTCTCTGTACCAAGTGCCCTCCACAGTGGCTGAAGACAGCAGTTGCAAGACCCAGTTATTGTATCCTGTATGAGGATGCAGTGATGCAATGGTGCACCGACACAGTGATGATGCTACTTCATCAGGTCAAGGCTGACGGTGGCGAGAAACTGGGGTGGGAAGGTGGCAGCACAGTATAGGTGGTTGTTTGGTTCACCTGCAAGGAACGGTCCCCAGTCCTGTGCCCCCAAATGCAGCAGAACCAAACAACTTGCAGGCAGCCCACCTCTCCTTCCACCCCAGCCTGTGCCCCCAGCAGCCTCCAAAGTCCTCGTCCTCCGCTCCTTGTCCAGCTCTGGGTGATTTCTGCCATGTGCACACCAAGTGCAGCCCTTGTCCTTTCCCCCAGATCCCAACCAAGGGTCCATGTAGCTCAAGCCCAACCAGCCATGGGATGTACAAGACATGGACAATGTCCTTGCTTTCTCCAGCAGGTTTTGCTGCACTGAGGGGGTTGGTTATGATTTCTGCTGGGCCTGGAAGAGTGCTCAGAGGTCACTTTAACAAGTTGTGTGCTTCTTTTTAACGGCAAGACTTGCCTGCTGGCAACCATTAGCTCTCTTCAGCATCATAAACAGAGTCAAATTCAGTTTATACCACGTCTGAACTTGGCTTAGGCATTAGTTTTTCTGCCAGTACATCGCTGTTTTCAACTCCAGTCAGCACTGGTTTGAAGTTATTACTGTTTGGTGGTTGGGGTTTTTTTGGTGGTGTATGCATCCTAAATGAGCTTTGTGGTCTCCCCACTTCAAAAGCCTCTCTACTCTCACCCCTCTTTACTGGCTGTCCTCTAGCAAGACCAAAGACCAAAGGGTATAAACTATCTCAGTAGCGTCCCAGATCCGTGCAGCACATGGGGACGCAGCCTGTGGGACAGCCATCCGGGCTGCTGGAGAGTGGGTTTTGGGGGAATCGGGCAAGGAGACAGTGCAGAGCCATGCCAGGGCACACCGAGACCCGGTCCCCATCCTTGCTTCCATTCAAATCAGACCCAAATACAGTGCACACTGCAAATTTCAAGCTGCTATCAAACATTTCACCCTCTCCATTGCCCTGTTCACTCTGGTGCCGGGTGTCTCCTGGGAAAGGAGAAGCAGTTCTGGTGGCCGGCTGGCCGGCGCAGAGCCCCCTGGGCAGAGAATCACGCGCAGGTGCTTCACCGAGGGGAGCAACCGCTCCCACTGACACCAACTGGCTTTCCTTCGATATCAGGAAGCCCGTGCTGGTGCCAGGGATGTGGGAGCCGGCAGCCTGTGAGGAGGGCTTTGCAGGTAGTGTGCTGGTAAGAGGATGATGGTATTTACTAATATTTCTAAACTAGATTTTTATTTACCCAGTGGGTTTCACCTGCTCTTTCTGTGTATGGTTCTGCTAAAGGGACTGTGGCTTCTTTGTGGAGCCTTGAAGGAATTGTGTGTGTGAAAGTGGGAAACGGAGAGAAAGGGAAAACGTGTTACAGTATTGCAAAACTTCCTCCTAGTATTTAATATCCTGACAAAATTAATCTTTTTTTAAAGAAAAAAATCTTGAAGTGCTTCACTCAAGGGAAAGATATTTGCTGTGTTATAAAAGTGTCAACATTTCACTTACAAATTGGTCATTCTTTTGGCAGGGACTTTAACAGAAAATTCCCCTTGGGGCTATCATGCCTCTCTCTGTTGGTTTTTCTTCCCCTTTAAAAAAAACAAACAACTTAAAAAGCAAGCACAATTTACTGGGTCTGGTGACTGGATAACTATTGTACTGCAGGCTTTAAGTGGTGGGGCTGAGGCCAGGAGATGAAAAGAGATCAAGAGGGGAGAAAACTGAAGCTTCTCCAGCAGCAAGGTGGATGCTCGTAGCTCAAAGCTTGAAGCGCTGCCCTGGTCCCTGCAGCCAAACAATCATCTTACCAGAAGTTTCTCCTTTTCTGCTGTTTATACCTCTGATCTTACTAACATCTACCCATAAACAGAAGCATTTACAGAGCTGGGGGGGGGACATGGACGGACACACAGCCTAATACTTGAAGTCATTTCTCTGTGCTCCTTGCTCTGATTTAATGCACTATGCCTTCTACTGCCGACCACTTTCTTGTACTTGTTTCTCCTTCTCATTTACGTGTTCCTCTACATGACTGTTTATTTCTCCTCTATTGTAAAACAACACTGATAACTTGGGCAGATATTAAATGTCTGCTTTGTCTTGGGTTTTTCCTGCTCATCGTGTGTAGATGCTGGTGTTGGAGCCTACCAGCTGGCTGGGGTTTCTCTGAGGATCTCTCTCCTGCCTCACCTGTATGTAGCACAGCCATGCTAGGACTTGGGTGGATCACTTCACTTATTCTTTTGCCACCTTGTTGTGCCCTGGGACAAAAGAGAGGTGACAACAGGAGTGAAGAGGCAGGCAGCACTGCAGAAAATGAAGATTTATTCATCCTGATCTGAACAATGATCTCTGTCTGACTGTAGCCTCTCAAGAACAGTGAAGAATCTCTATTTAAAATACAGTGGAAATCCCAGTCTGATGTTTTTGCCACACTTTCCCTAAGCTAAGGATGCTTTTGTTCCGCTTCAATTTTCCTCTCTTGGTGATGGTGACAGCAGAGGCGCAAAGCAACTCCTCTTACTAAGAAGTGCCTTAGCTATGCTGCTTCTCCCGTTCTTGTACTAACTTTAGCCTCTTCCTCAGTAGATCTTTATTATGGGAAAATAATGGATAGAGGAAATTACTTGGATATAATAAAAAGACTGAGCACTGCTAAGCATAAAACCTCTCCACGTCCTCACTCAGCTACAGGAGCATCCGCTCACTTCTCCAAAGAGCAAGCCCCAGGGACCGCCTTGAGAGGACCAATGGTGAGGTCCCAAGGGATGCTCTGAAAGCACCTGGCAGAGCTCCTCCATTCGTGTGTGCCAGGGCATGCACAGAGCTCAAAGGAAACGGGGCTTCATGGTGTCCCCAGGATTTGAAGTCATTTGTTATACTGCCTGATAGCCTCTTAAGGGTGCAATGTTAACTTGTGATTACGGCTGGTGCTGCTTTAATATTGTTAGTCACATCGCTCCCAAGTATACCTTTGGCTAATGCTTTGTTGACGGTAGTTTCTGGGAAGAAAACCGAACCCTTGTTGGCTGATGCCCAAACTGGGCAAAGCCAGGCCAGCTCTGCCTGCTGTTGACTGTGCAAGGGGCTGCCTTTCTCTGTCAACTACGCACACTCCCAGGCTCCTGGCCCACCGCCAATCCAGATAAGAAATGACTGAAAATTGTTACTGTTAGCTGGCTATTCTGTGACCTGCATGAAAAGAGTGAAATGACCTCTGGACTTGTCTTAGCACACAGCCGTCTGCCCACAAACCGTGGCAGGCGAAAAGCCTTGGTACGCAGACCAAAGGCTGGCAAGACAAGTATTTTCCTGGCGGCTGCTCCCTGCGGACGGGAGGGGAGGCAGAAGCAAGCTGATACGCACAAGCTCGCCTCGCTGCCTGCTGTGCTTGGTCTGTAACAAGATCTTTACAAGGTGTTAATGTAAAAGTGAGTTGTTATAAATTGGAAACCAACCCTCGGCTGTTCTCTGCAGCAGGATCTGTGGTAAAGCTGGTATTTGCTGGTGATATCACGTGGTGGTAGGAACAGGAGAAAGCCCTCTTCCCTTGGACTCTTATCTCTTAATGTGCTCCGAGGCAGTGCTCTCCTGGAGACCCCTGCAGTGCTGGGGCTCTGCTGCAGGCAGACAGCAAGAAGGACTAGCAATGCCATCCAGCCACGGAGACGCTGCAGGGCACGCTCATGCCTGCTTCCCAGCACTTCTCGTGGTGCGCAAGCCTTCAAGCAGCCTGCATAGCCTGTTCCTAGAAATTACTTTCTTAACATACGAAGAAATTTGGAAGGAGCGTAGCCACGGAGCTGAACCTGAGGTTGTCCATGAGGGGTGACAGCATCATTTAAACACTACAGTGCAATAATGCATGGTCCATGGCAAGCAACTATTTTTACCATATGCTGGGCTGTATCTGCTTTGGGGAACAAGAAAAGCTTCAGCCCGAGCAACTCAGAATGCCAAAGGAAGGGACTGTGGTTGAAAACTGAAGAGTTCTTTCAGCCTGGGGAGGGAGGCAGCTAATCCCGACACCATCCTGCAACTTGTTTCTGCTTCATTAGACATGTCTGTGACCTGTGAAATGCTGCACAGGAAAATGGGAACCCGTCGGTGGATGTAGATATGAGAGGTTTACAGAAGCGTGCTTTGTAGCTGCGCATTGACAAGCCCATGCCTCCTGGTGCCCTCGGCTTGCTGCTGCCTTTTTTTTTTTTTCTCTCCTTAATTCTCAGAATTCCTCAGTGTATTTCTTCTGCCTGAATCTGACTCTCCTGCAGCCCTGTACCTTAGGGCTGGGTTTGTTTCTTCTTGGGGAGCTGGAGTTTCCATTTTAGGCACTGCATTTCTAGTTATACATCTAAAGAGAAATGCCGTGCTCATCAGAGACATTCCCCATCCCTGACACAAGTGTTTCAGGTAGCAGTTTAGGGAGGCATCCAGGCTTCCTGGAAGGTCCCGCAGCAGCCCTTGGTTGATGGCAGCTAACCCGGGCACTGAAGGTCGCACCATCATGTGGAGGTGGCTCCTCCAGGCAGGAGAAGCACCTGGCTGAGAAGGCAGATCTGGTGTTACTCTTGCTGCTTATAGGTGACTCTCACGGCCAGAGGGCTTTCATCGCCAAGTCTTTGCTCCAGCGCTATTTTGCATAAATGGAGCAGAGAGGTCTAGGTGTGAGCTTTTAGTCGTGAATCTTCTCAACTTGGTCCAGGAAGTCTTCAGGTGGCTGCTGAAGAGAACAGGAGTGAGTTGGGCTAGCTGAAGGTACCTGCTGTCTCTGCAACTGCCAGAGAACCTACCTTGAATCCTCCCTAATGCTTTCTCAAAAGGGCAGAACGATTCAATACCCTTCTCTCTGGTGTAGCGTCTTTAGCAGCTTGATCTGGGAATCTGCTACTGACTTGTGGTCACCATGACTGGGGAAAGAAGACCTCTGTCCATCGTGTTCTAAAACAGGCATACATCCTTCTCCCTGCACCCTCTTTTCCCTCAAGTGTTTGGAATACTCCTGATCAGCTTGGGATTTTTCAAAGTAAATTGTAGATTCCTGATTTCACCCTAGTTTTAGTTTCTACTGAAACACTGGCTGACAGTGTTAAGGTAACTTGTGATGCTAAGCTCTTTTTTTCCCCCTCATATTAATATTGCTTAAGTGAAAACTGTTCACAGCTATTTTCTTGCCAATACAGTTACAGTTGATGCTGCTTTAATGTTACTCTAACAGTATCTTGATGTGATGAACCTAGTGACAATGCTGGGAGTTACTTGACTGAGAGCTAAATATTGCTCTTGGAAATACAGAAATGATCAGTGCTCCGAAGGAAGGAAAACAAACATCCTGCCAAGTAGTAGTAAAACTCTCTAAACAAATGCATTCTGCCATAATGGGACACTGCTGCAGACAAAAGCGGCAGTTCTGATTTCTAAATTGCTTGGAAAAGACGGCGTGCTGTTGTTTTAGGCTGAGAGTAAGTATGTGGGAATCTGCATGGGTTTATGCCTGACTGATTTTTTTGCAGGTCATCTGTGAGGATGAAGCCCCTAAACCCCCACTGGGGAAAGGTACCGTGACACCCCCCAACCCCACCAGCCCTCTCTGCTGCTGCCAAGCATAGCAGATCCCTCGACACCCAGGTCAGCTCACAGCTCTCACTCCTACCTGTCGGGCTGATGGAAGAGCCACACAGCACAAAATCTCTGCAAGTAATTTATTAAGCCCTTCAGTTCCCAAGGCCTTTGAAATGGGCCTGTTTATTACAGCAACTTTGATTAGAGAATGAACTTGAAGCACAGTAACTATTGCTCTTGCTTGCAGGCTCCTAAATGCTACTTGCCGTTAGAGCCTGCATTTTCCCATGGTTTTTTTTTTTTCTCTTCAAATGGAATCATGTATGTGGAATACTCTTACACATCTGGATTACAGAGCACCTACTGCAATTAGTGAATTTGGTGCTGCTGAGTGACCATACACCTGAAAACTTCTACCTTCCCAGTACTAACACAGCAGAGAGATTATACACACAGCCCCTGCAAAGTAGGTCAAGTTTAATAACCCTTTCTGCTTTGTGTTCGCTCAGCATATTCTATAGGCCAGCCCATTTCACTCCACTCGACTGGTAACATTCACTAGAGCTATTTAAGGGAAGTAACAGCCTCTGCTATAGTTTTTCACGCCATCATCACTGTGTTTCGTTTCACAGCAATCTGTCTTACCTCTGGCTCACCTCCACTGAAGCAGGTCTTCAGTACGAGCCCAAAAGTAATGGCCAGACCTTGGGAGTCTCTGACAATAGTTTCTAAGGAAAAATTCGTGTTTGCTTATTGCCTTTAGATAAAGTATATGTGCATGCAGCTGAAGTTAGAGCAGGTCAGAGTGGGACACTGTTGGTTATGTGTGGCCGCTGAATGACAACACTGTTCTCGGAGATGCTGCTCCCCTGAATAAAGGTATCCCAGCCTAACTCCTGAGACTAGCTGCCAGGACACAAAAAAACTTCAGATGCCCACTCCCTCCTTACCTTCCCATGACTCTCCCGTCACTGCAGGCAAGGGCAGCACAGCCCGCAGCACCTTCTGCATGCCCTGGAAAGGAGTTATCAGCACGGAACCTGCCCTGTCTCCTATACACGTGTGTGCCTCCCATCCATCATCTCTGCAGTACCTGCCGCAAGTGCTGAGTTCATAAAACTTGAACGGGAGAAAAAAAGCAAGCCTGGAGGTTATGCTGTGCTGCTCCTTGTTCCCTTCTGCACGTGAAACCTCGTCCAGGAGAACTGCCTCTCTGCAGTATCCCTCATTACTCCCCTCTCCCACCCCCTCAGGCAGAAGTTCCCTCCGGCATTTCTGGCAAATAACATGCACCTTACAGCCCTGAAGCCATTTATAAATAGATTTTTATTTATAAAGTCAATTTACATAAAATATGATACTCTTTTAAAAACTGCATATGTACAACTTAAGAAATCCTAGCAAGTGCATACAAAAATGCCTTCAATACATTTTTTTTAAAAAAAAAAACAACAACAAAACTTCAGTTTTCAGAGAAGTGGACCTTCACACCAGGCAAACTCAGACACCACATTAAGACGCAACATAATTTTACAGTCTTTTACTAAAGTGTTTGGAGAGAAAAAAAAAAACCCACCTTTTTATATAAACCATGTATGTTCCCAAAACATTCTAGCTGGCAGTGTTCAAAAACAAGGGACTAGGACTTGCTAAAAATAGAACTATCTCCTCACCCCTTTTCTCTAAGGTTTCTTGTACAAAAATAAGTCTTCATACACCAGTGTTCCCATAGGCAGTTCAAGTTACATATAAAATAGAATCTGACATAATAAAAAATTCCCTCCCCCTCCAGAAACAAGGAAGCATCCAGTGTTTTCAACTTTTTTTTTTTCCACCCCTCCAAAGCAACACCGGGAAGCAGCCGTGGGGGGAAGCGGGGTCGCTCGGGCCTCCTCTCGTCGGCAGCTCCCGGCGGGCTGGTGGAGCCGCTGCCCCGGAGCAGGTAGCGGAGCCCCGCCGGTCCTTTACACCATTGCACTTTCCACAGCCCGAAGACGAGGGGTGAACCCGGCGAGGAACGCAGCCAGCGGG
>VFFE01006516.1:130707-209814 GCA_008921705.1 Burhinus oedicnemus | reverse complement strand
GGCCAGTCGTGGGTCCCGTCCCTTCAAATGTGCCGTTTCCCTCCCAAAACCGGCCGCCTCGGGGGTGACGCCGTCGGGCAAGGCGGCGGCCCCGGGAGCGCGGCTGCTCTCCCGTGTGCGCGTCCTCCCCGCGGAGCGGTGAGCGGCAGCAGCCCTGCCGTCGAACCGCGGGGCCTGGCTGCCGGGTGGCGTTGGTTTGGCAAAGCCAAGGGCTACGCCGGGACTCCGCTTTGTTACGCGTCCCAACAAAAATAAAATAAAAAAGTAAAAATGTATAGCAGTCACGTGAGTCATCTTACGAAGGCCGTTCTCTGCAGGCCGGCTTTTCAGGCTTAAATGAGAGTTTCAAGGAGAAAGGCGCGGAGACGAGAAGAAAAATGCGAAGCTTTTGGTGGCCCAGGGGTTGCGCCCGGGCTTCCCTTTGCCGTGGCAAGCAGTCCCGCTTGGCTGTCCGCTTCCGGCTCCGGGGGAAGAGCGGCAGGGTAAGGTGCTTTTGGAAAGCTGAATTTAATGGAGAGGACAAAGGAGCTGCTTCTTGGTGTGCGGGGAGCTTGTGGTGAGAAGTGACTTGCACGCTGTTTTGCTCAATAAGGTGGGTGTTTGGGGGCGCTGCTACGTGCACCCGCTGCCCAGGGGCTGCGATCCCCCCGCGGCCTCAGCACGGCTTGCGGCGTCTGCTGTCTTGGGGCTTTGCTCCTGCCCAGCCTTTAAAAAAAACAACCAAAACAACAAAACAGCGTGATGCTAAAACATCTCCGACAGCCCCTTTCCCCGGCTTCGGTGGGGTCGGCTCAGGCCCTTTCTGCCTCGTCCCCCGTGCCAGCCGCCGAGCTGGTGCTTGTGCAGCCCCTCGGTGTGACACCTGCAGGAGGTGGAGGGTGCTCACCCACCCCAGGGTTTGCAGCAGCTGTTAGCTGGGGTGAGAAAAGTGCTAATCGCCTTCTGCAGGGTCTCCTTCCACCCAGAGGTGTGAGGGCAGGCAGGTGTAGGGGAGTTCAGTTATGGGGCCTCATTTTTTGGCAGGGAACGTAACCCCTTCCCAGGAAGATGCTCAAAGCCGGGATTTCTAGCAGCAACCTGGTGGCAGGGACGTGTGCGTGCCTGTGGCAGAGCCATCGCCACACAGGTAGGTGCCAGCGAGGCTCTGCCGCAAGACGCAGGTATCAAAGTAAGGATCTGTATCCCCCAGGCTATCCTGAACCACTCTGGTGCTGCTCCTAGGGTATGTCTAAGCCAAAATTAGTAACACAGTCCATTATTTCTGGCTGTGACACGGACGAGGCTTTTTTCTACCTGTGTGGAGTATTTAGGGAGCAGCACAAGGCTCCACCGTGTCAGAAGAGAAATATTTCTCCCGGGGATTGGTCGCAATGGCAGGGGGTTGAAGGAATGAGCCCCACTGCAGCGTCACAGGCAGCCGGGCTGAAATTCCTGGAAGTGACAGGAAGGAGCCTGCGAGTGCTTCATGTGTCTGGAAATCCCACTCAAGCACGCATCAGGCTTAGCACCCAAATTCGGTGGCTTTCAAGACGTCCTTGGCCATGCCGCAGACCTGGGGGAAAAACCGTGAGCAGTCACGGGGCTCCTCTGAAGGCGGCCCAAAAGGAGCAGCCCTTGGCGTGCGGCGCAGGTGGGAGCTTTTTGCCCGGCGGGTTCCTGGGAAGCGCAGGGGAGCTGCTTGGGTGTACAAACGTGCTTGTGTGCACGAGCGGTCACCGGATGGCTTGCTCAGCTCAAGCCATGTAATGCTCGTGCTTGTCTTCAGCATCTGCAAAGCTGGCTTGGCTGGCGCAGGGGGCTTCCCTTGCCCTCGCTGGCAGTAGCGGCTTAGGCAGAAAGGGCATTACTGCAGTGGAGTAATATCAATGTTCTTTTATTACCCCATCTTTAATTTCTGATGCAAGCCCTTCTCGCAGGAAAGAGGAAGCAGCTGTCTTTGAAGCTCTTCAAGAGAAAACCTTCTGTATCAAAGAGCCAGGCTCAAGAGTAATAACTGGATTTATATCATACAAAAATGACTACAGGGAATTTTTTTTCATTAAGAACACACCGTTCAAACACCAGTAAATCCAGTCTCAAGGGAGAGTGTGCAGCCTCCAGCCCCAGTGATTCCACACTCAGCTCGGCGATGAACTTGACTTGGCCAAATTGGCTTCAGGGCTGCTGGTGGCGGTATGTGTTTCCAGCCAGATGTGGCCGTCGGGTCTGGGCCTGAGCACAGCACAAAGCAACTGCTTACTCTGTCTTAACAGTACAGCTAGTTTCCCGATAGTCTGAAGGAAGATAGGTACATCTTGTACTCTGAGAAATGTAATCTTATTTGAAATCTCTTTATAAAGTTCATGACTATGTAAGATCCAGTAGAACAAGGCAGCATTAACGCTGTGTTCACAATCAACTTCCTGATCGTAATCTGGGGAGAGAGCATCCAGCGATGTGCTACCCATCCCCAGAGGGTGGGGAAGAAGAAATTCTCCTCTCCTGCCTCAGGTAATAAGGCAAAAGTGATAAACGCGTGGTTGGTGTGGACACCTCGCGGCCCTGCGTGGCTTTGGCCAGCACGGTGCGAGGTGGGCGCACTCTGCACAGAGAGAGGGTAACTCTGCCGTGAAGGGCCTCCGAGCCCTCACGCTCTGTGTGATTTCTTGCGTCTGCCAAAGGTGAGGGCAAAACGCTGCCGCCTGAGCCGGCGCATGTGTTGGTGGGAACACGGCAGACGAGGTGCTGGGTCAGTCCCGCTGCACCCCATGCGTTACAAGCAGCTGACAGGAGCTTTGCAGTTTTTTGCCAAAACTTTCTGGACCTCAGCTGAAAGCAATAGAAGTTCTGTTGTGATAAGGCTTGGGGGAGCAAATGCCAGAAATAAATGGCGAGGGGCAGTCAAGCAGCCCCGTTCTCCCTGGCAAGCAGGTGAATCCCCACTTGCCAGGCTGGGCTCTGCTCGCGCTGGTTTTGCTGGGAGTGGGACTAGAGTTGTGTCTTCAGGTCTATCAGCAGCACAGCTGGTTCCTGGGCAGTTATAGTTTGCAATTAGATACTATGTGGAAAAGAAAAAATAATTTAGTTTAAGTAGGGGTGTGTGCTTTAGAGCTATGAGTACAGTTGTTTCACTTTTGGAGGGGAAAGAAGTTTATTTGCGTTTATTCTTTGAAGGGAACTCTCTGTCTTCAACTTATGCTCTTTTCAAATGTAATCTTTCTTGGGCCTGATGAACTTTTTTTAATAACTCTTCTGCCATTTTTTTGCACACCTACAATTCATTTCAAAATGCCTGGGAATGACTGAAGGATTTCTGAGACATGCTTTGGAAATAATAATTATAAATAGAAAAGTCCTTTGGAGATTTTATGATTTCTCTCTCATTTTGTTTCTTCCAAGGCAGCCTCTGGCCGGCCTTGTTTCCATTCACAGCGCAGTTGTATGGTGCATCTGAAGCTTGGCAAAGCCCAGCACCTCCCCCTTTTCTCCTCTCCTTCCCTTCTTGAAAAGAGGCAGCCCCGGGTTTAAAAGTTGATTTTTAGCTTTGATTGTGCGTATGTGCTATATGAATGCCAAGCAGCCTTTACAATGCATCCTTGTGATGCGCCCGGGAAGGCAGACGGGGGCTGTGAGGTCTCCCTGGCTTCCCGTATTCATACGGCTTCCGTGCGGTTTGATATGGGCATGTTTTATTTACGAGTGAGCTCTGAGGTTAATATAGCCGTGTTACGGGCAGTAGCTGAGGGACCACATGGGCTAAACCAGTGACACCTGTAAATCTGCCACATTTGGAGCTATTTTCTACTGTGGAGGAGAGCTATTTTCCCTAAAGGTTGTGTGGACTGGCAAAGGAGGACGCTCCTGAGAGGCAGCAGGGACCTGGCACGGATGTGTCCTGCCTGGAGGATGGGTGTAGTTTTATGTCCTAGGGCCACCTCCTCTCCCAGCCCTGCCTCCAGCCCATCCCTTTGCAGGGGCACGAGTAGCAGCACCCCGAAGCTGAGTCGGAGATTTCTCTTACCTGCTGCCCGGCTGGAGTTCAAGCAGCTGGGGCTGGGGTGCTGCTGTTGCATCGGGGTGGCTGCACCGACAGAGCGAGAGACAGAAAAGTGGACGGTGAGAAAGCACTAGCATGAATTCAGCCTCTTCTCCTCCATTTATGTTTAGTCTCCCAGGTTCACCCCATGCAGCATCAACACATCAAATCCCCCAGCTCTTTTAGGACGTCCATCTGACAGTGCGGGCAGCATTTCCCTCCAGCTCGGAAGAGGGTTGGAGGTTTTTTTAGCTCTGCAAAAAATGTGATCTGCCTTTGTTCCCCTTTTTACATCAATCCTTTCCTTCTGGACGAAGTGGCACGTCCTTCCGACACCCGTGCAGCTGGGGGTGCCAGTATGTATTTTCACAGCCTGACAGAAGGCTGCAAGCTGCCACAAGGCTAGAGGAAGAGGGCACCTGGGCTCCCCAGGCTATTTTCAGCCTCGCTACCCTCTTTCCGTGCTCCGGCTGATAACCAGAGATAAGGGGGGAAGCCACAGGCAGGAGCTGTGGTCACCTGTGGTTTTTGCACCACGTTTGGGAGTGATAAGTTGTGCGCTTGCGAAGGGAGCCAACTGATAAAACCCAGCAGGGCGGGCAGGAGGCCGAGTCTTGCCAGAAAAGCCACGCTGCCGTCCAGCCTGTGCACTGGCTGTGAGGATGGTTCTCCGGCGTGCCTCCAGCCCTGCCTCTCTTCTCGCTGGGATGGAGCTGGGGGGATGCCCAGCTTCTCGCCAGGGCTCCCTGGGCAGAGAGCTGCCGAGGCAGGCATATGCCAATGACACGGCACCCAGAGGAAATTTAATCCTGGAGAAAGTGAAGTGTTGTAAAAACCTCCTTTCGATGGCCACAGTTAAGATAAGCATGCATGCTCGCCCTGCACTCACTTCAGTAGTGCCCTTGCATGTGCCGAATATGCCTCCCTCAATCAGAGCCTCTTAATGCCCCAGGTCTACTAATGCTCCTACTATTGACTTTCTTTAGGGGGGAGGGAGTAAATTCTTTTGCTCCTTACTATGTTTTGATGATAGAATTTCACATATGTTCTGCCCTAGAGAAATCTTTCAAGCCATACCTATATGGGATAAAGTGTAAGGCAGAGGAAAGAGAAACAGCAGAAAATGCCTCCACCCCCAAATCCAATGCAGCGTCGGAGCAGGTAAACAAGGGAGCAGGCACAAAGACAGAGCGTCGAGCGCTGGAGGTGGGAGAAGCATCTGAAGCATCAGAGGACATGGGCAAACTCCCAGGAACAGGCATTTTCAACCAAACCAGAGGAAACATCTGTTTAAACCCAGGTGTTTAAAGTTACAGACCTGCTTTGAGCTTGGTGAAGCAGTGAAGGTGCCTGTTTTTATGGCTGGAGACAAAAGGAGGTAGAGCATCTTTTGTGGAGAGACTAGGAGCACTTCCAAGGGGTGAGCATGATGATTTTATGACCTCTCAGGTGGTCCTGCAGTGAGGTGCGAGGCTCCTGCAAGGACAGAGGAGACCTTTGGAGAACTGAGAAGAAAACTGCCCATCTATTCCCTTCAGAAAGCCCACAAATCATCCAGGCCTTCGGGAAGGGTTTCTGCTGGCCTGTGGGGACCTCTAGTGTGAGATCTGGCTTTGCACAGGTCTCGGGTAGCATGCATTTACGATTGGGGAAGGAAACTAGGAGGTCTAGGAGAAAAAGATGAGCTGCATAGTTCTTCTCATGTCCGTTGCTGTGCAATAGGCTCCAGGTGTGCTCACGGTGTGCATCACGGCTGTGCCCTCGCTTCTCACTCACCATCGCTCTTGGTCGGGCTTCTATAGCTGGTTTTACATGCGGAACTGTGCTTCATATCTTGTTGCAACCCTTCCAGATTTAACCTGTAACTCCGCCTGTTGACCAACCCTGCTGCCTTTATACCCGTGCCCCTTTGGTGGTCATTCCCCTTGAAAATGCAGGTGACAACACAACCGCCTGTCCCACAGAGCCAGAAGAAATGACAAGTGCTAACAACTCTGCATTTGGATGTAGTACTAACTCCACCACAGTGTTTTATAAGGCACTTTCCCCACCTGGGCCACGGTGGGGACCATGAGGACATGGTCACCTTGCAGCTGTACTCCTGTCCCCGTGGGGTCTGCGCTGCTGTGGATGGTGTCTGGTTCCTGCTCCTGGACATGTGTGGCTGGGCATCGGCTGCCTCCCCAGCCTGTTGCCCTCTCTCTGTAGTCCTCTCCCCACTGCTCTCCTTCCCTTCTGTCCATCTGTTGGTCTTTCTCGTGTGGTTTCCAGCTGGTGGCTGGAGTAGGAAGGTCTCTGTGTGCACATGGGTACATCAGTGTCCACCTCTGGGCATCAGGGAGCCCAGCCTGGACAGGGACCCACAAGCCATGGGGAACACCTGTTTTTGGAAACGGCTGTGGCAGCTCTCTTTGGTATCTCGGGATGTTGCAATCAAGATGTTTTGCAAGAAAGCTTGCAAGAAAGCTAGTGGTGTAGTCAGAAAATCATGACTTGCTTTTTCCTGTGCACACAGCTTTGGGCAACTCACTTTCTCTTGCTTCTCTTTGCTCTACAAAATGCATCTTCCTTCCTGTTTTCACTCCCATCCTTCTTTTTCTTCTTTGTTATTTTCCTGTAGCTACAGGTACTGATGTGGGGTGGTTTTACCTTTTTCCCCCCTTTCTTTGCCACCTGGGGGGAGTGCGACTATTTTCCATTATTCTGTTTCACCTCTTTTCCACCAGTCTAGCTCTGAAACTAAAGATGATTAAGGCACTCAAGTCATTCAGTCTCCCTTTGGCCAGATTGTTCTTGAGGCTTCTTTGCAATTTACTTTTGGGAAATAGGCATCCAGTAGGCAGCTGGTTTTGAAGACCAGAAGTTACTTGAGTCTTCTGTAGCCGTGGGTCCATGGGGTCTTCAGTGCTAGGAGAGGGGAAAGGACAGAGTCAAAATGTCCATGGACAGTGAGGGTCTCCTGAACAGGGGTTTATATTTACATACAGCCATTTTTCTGAAAAAAATACTACCAAAGGGATTTTTTTTTCCCTCGTCTGCAAATAGAAGTTTTAATAGAGTCTCAGCCAAAGGTTGTTGCCACATGGTGGTTTTTAAATGGGGAGGGAAGGCTTTTATGCAGATCTGTTTGGGGGGTTTGATGTCTTCTTTAAACAAGTTATTTTTTTCTAAATAACATTTTCCTAAACTTTTTCCCAAGATGCTATTTATGCACATTTAAAAAAAAATACTTATGACAATGGTCATTAAGCAATACCGCCTCCCAGTGAAAGCAAAAACCAGGGTATTTTGATACTGGACTCTTGATTGAACACTTTCAAAAATTTTTTTAAGAAGCTTTGCTGCAAACTTCATGAAAGGCTGGGTTTTTGTATGCCGTTCCTCCTTTCCCAGCTGGCTGCATGTCAGAGCTGACGGCAGCCCACCGAGAGCCCGGGCAGAAGGCGGCTGCTCTAAACAGGATTTAATAATTGGGCAGGAGGCGGTGCATCAGCACGTGGTGGGGACTACACTTCCCGAGAGGCCCCGCTGTGGCCATGCCTCCCTTTGGTGGAAACCCAGGCTTTATCAAGAGCTGGAGGGAACAACTGCCAGCTCTCTCTGGGGACAAGCAGCCATGGGACCGAGGTGCGGTATGAGGACCACCAAGTGCCAACTTCTGGTGACCAGCCTCTGTGTCATGGTGAGCAGGCAGGTTTGGGGGGATCTCTGCAAAACTGAGGTGAACTGTTGCCTTTTCCATCCCCGCTCGGAGAGGGTCAGGTTTTCCCACGTTCTGTTTTTCACGGGCGGAGGGCAAGCAAAGCCAACAGCCTGGGTTATCATTGCGCCCTGGGTGGTTATCGCTGGCTGCCAGCATCGCCCCCCCCTCTACTGATAGACTTCTGGTTTCTCAGGGCTGTCACGCCGCTGCAGCTCTTTCACAACCCAGCGGCCGCCTTGAAAGAGAAAGGAAAGGTCACTGCTGGCAGAATGGGTGGTTTCCAGCAAAAAGATATTTGCTCCTATTTCCTTGCAGCAAAAGAGGGAAGATGGACCTGCTGCAGTCACATTTGCTGCTGGGAGGGTGGTCGGCTGCAGGTGGGATCAGTGGGGATATGAAACTGCAAGGCTTGGATGGAAGTATATGTGAGACCTGTGGATCCACACGGCAAAGCAAAAGCAGTTGTAGGGATCCTTTTTTCAGCTTTTGATGCAAATTCAAGGGGAGCCTTTTGCCATCTGCTGTTAGAGCTGATGGGAAAAGGTAGAAACTGGGGAATGCTTCTGCTGGATGTTTTTGAGTTGTATGTGCTTGTTGCCTTTTCACTTCATCAAAACTTGCAAGCTTAAAAAATAATAATAATTTGTATTTAGTTCAAAGAGGGTTGGTGGCTTGGAAAGAGTGTAATTAAAAGGTGATGCCTTATTTTGGGTCACATGTGAAATTTGTAGTTGTCCAAATTTCAGTATTTCAAGACCACTGGCAGTAGTGGTTGTACATTGTTCATTCTTCCAAACAGCAGAATACGTCATTTGGAGAAAATCAGAGGAGGATTGGTACCAAAGGTGTTTAGAGGGGATGCTAAGGCACAGCTGCCATGGATGGCAAAAATCACGTTATTGCTGTTGAGAGGATTTTGCTGAGGTGTTTCTCAGAAATCTGCGCTAACTGGTGTTGCACTTAGCATTTTGCTGGGCGTGGATTGAGATACGCAGTAATGCACAGCATGAAGGATCAGTAGGCACCAAAAATTAGGTTATTTATAAGCAGAAAATGCTATGGTTTGGGTGTATTTAGTCTCCCAAACTATAATCTCCAGCAAGAGCTATTTGTCTGCTCTGGAAGAAAATGTCGTACAGTGGGGATTATTTGACACCAGACTGTCACAATTGACACAGGGGTAGCTGCCTTGCGTCTCCATATTGTAAAGGCACAAAATACTGAAACTTTATCTTGGGATCTAAGAGTGGCGTCACATCTTGTATTTTCCAGGTTCATTACACTAGAGTTGCAGCTGTTTTTAACTGTCCTGCTGTGGTGGTGCCTCTGTCCCAGCTGTGCCGCTGGTTGTGCTGCAAGGAGCCCTGCTCTAGAGCCAGGTGCCATCAGAAGTGTTCCCTCTCTGTCACCTGGACTTGCTCTGGGCAACACAGAGGGTGACGTGCTGGTAGTCACCCCATGCCTTAGGCATATCAGTGCTCTCAGGGATGGGGCAGAAACACGGACAGCCCGGCGGCATGTTGCAGAGGCAGAAACCAGCACACGTCGTACACAGAGTAGTACAAGGCTCAGCTCTTTGCACTCTACAATAGGAAATATAGCCAAGAGCAGGCAATGGGACTAGTACTGCAAAGAGCAAAGCGGAGAACATTATCTCTGCCCGAAACCGCCTTTGAAGCTGGCAGCCTTCGTAAGTGCATGTGCGTAAGTGGGGTGGGACTGCATGGGCGTGCTGCAAGAGCATTGATCCTCCGGGCTTCCTTCACGTGGCGGGAGTTTCATCCACGGACACTGGCCAAGAGACCATGGGCTGTGTGGTGTCATGTGCGCTCATTATGCAAGAGAGAAGAGGAGCTGTAGTATGTTTAAGTGTCCAGGCTTTGTCCTTTTATGTGCATTTTGGAGTACATGCAGTGGTCTTTGGCTGATCAAGCTGTCTGCATCTGTGTGGGGCTCAGGAGTATCCAGACACACCTCAAAGCTTTGTGTGCTCTCAGCAGGAACTGCTGCCTTGTCAATCACTTCCTAAAAACCTTCTTTTCCAGCTGCTGGGGTTGTCCATTGCCACGCTGAGCACAGTCACTCACTATGGGCTCCATTTCACCCTCCTCAGCAACATCTCTCTGGAGAGCAACTCCTACAGGGTCATCCACCATGCAGGTAGGTTGCGGTCACATCCCAGTGTGAACTCAGGAGCTGCAAAATCCTGCAGAGCAGTAGAAGGAAATGCAGAGGCATCGCAGAAGGAGGCAGGGGCTGGCTTTTGAAGGATACGTTAGGACTAACACAGTCCCACAGACAATTTTTTTGTATCAGAGCCGCATGCCTGGCACCGAAGGGTGCTGTGGGAGCACAGGGTGCTCAGGTGCTGCTGCGTTCACTCCTGTTCGTCTGTTCACCATCTCCCCATCCTTCCTCCATGCTGCAGTGAAAGCTCAAGGGGAGCTCAGCTGTAGATGGACCCAAAGGTGCAGTGGGTTCGGAAGGGCCCTGGAAGCATGGGGAGAGGGACTGCTACAAGAGTTGAAGCAGAGCATAGAAAATTGAGGCTGGGAGGGGAAATGAATGGAAACACCTGTTTCTGGAGGAAATGTGGGGTTTTTTCTCTACACAAGCGAGAATAAACTGAGTCTCAGGTACAAGGCTAGAGCAAAGAGTTAAGAACAGCCCAGATACTAAAATACTCTGCTCGCCTCTGCCGCGCTTGCATCTGCTGCTTCTCCTCAGCTATACTCTGGGCTTAAACATGCTCATACCCTCTCTAGGTCCTGGTTCTCAATTTCAGCTTAACAAGGCAGGTGTGAGAACTATGTTAGTCCAAAGCTAAGGTACAGCCCTCCCCCTTTCCTACGCACACCGGGGGTTATACAGACTGGCACTTAACGCAGGCTTGCAAGGCTCTCCCTTCCCAGCCACCCCTCTCCAGCCATACTCCCACTGCCTTTGCTTTCAGGCATTAACTCTTTGCGGGGTTAGCCCTGACTGAGGGCTGCAAAGCCCTTCACAGCACTGTGGTGCTGAGCCCTACCCCGGGGTACTGCTCGTGACCCTGCCTTAGCCAGGAGGAAACCAGAGGGCGAGTGTTGCACCAGATTAGCAGCGCGCAAAGTCCCGATAGGGGCCGTGGGACAGCTGCTGCGCATCGGCACCCCAGTTCGGGGGGATCCTTATCGGAGTGCTGAAATAATTGACAGCTTGTGGTCTGTTGGGTGGGCCGACACCCTTTTAGGGTGCTTTGCTCTGCTGGAGCTGTGGGAACCGCTCAGAGGTTTACAGCCCTGCCACACAAGCAAAGCATACGCAGATGGGGGGTATTGAAAAAATTATAAAACAATTTCAGTTCTGCAACCTGGTCCCCTTGGACCAGGTCCCCAAGATGCACTTTTTGGCCTCTTTCTGGGTGAAAGCATCAGACCAGGCCTCTGTTAGCCCTAAAGTCTTGGTGTCTGACCACAGCTCCCATATCCGACTTCCTTCCAGCTTTCTACTTTGGGATCTGCCTCAGCATGACCCTGATCCTTGCAGCCCTGCTGAGCTCTGCCGCCACGGTGCGGGAATCGCAGTGCCTCACCGCCATGGTGCGTATTGGAAGGGACTGGTTGGGAGGGGCTTTGCATAACCTTGGGCTGATACCCTTAAAATGTGGTGCTGGTGGCTGTTTTGCCTTGTGCCCAGGAGCATGCATGCCTGGGGAGGGACATCCTGTTGCTCCACCCTATGCTGCAAGGGGACATTTTTGTAAAAGGCATGACCTTGCAGAGCTCTTCCAGATGAGGACTGCGTTCTTCTGCACCTTGTTTCTTTTGCCAAGGTGCTGTGTGTGCACACACAGAGCGGGGTCAAAGTGAGATGCTTATCTGCCAAAGCAATTGCAGTGATGACAATGCCCAGCATACTTTTTTTTCTCACCAAGTCAACACGTGGTTTGTGTGGGGAAACCTTAGCAGTTTGATTTTGAGTCCCACATTGTTCTTCTGACTTGTGACAGCAAAATTAGTCCCCCTTCTTCCCCCCTTGCTGCAAACATCCACCACAGGGGTGGTGTGAGGCATATAAAGCGTGGCAGCAGGCTTCGGGGCTTTGGGCTGGACCCTCAGTTTCAGTCTCCAAGGAGAAGTTGGAGGGGTGCTGCAAGAGCTGAAATGCCACCTTTCTCCTCTCCATCATCCACAGTGAAATGCCTGTTCAGGCCTGGACCGTGCCGGCATTAGTAAACTGGACTGGGAGCTCAGCTCCATTTAAAAGCGCAGCCTGCACACAGGGCTTAGTCTGAACGGAGCAGCTTCCAGCCTCGGGGCTGGAGGGATGAGCAGAAAAGCGCTGCTCACTGCATGTTTGCCCATGTTGTGTGAAGGGCAGGAGTTAACAGGTAGGTTGCTGTGCATGAAGCTTGTGCTTAATGCAAAATAATTGCATTGCTGTCATATGTAAACTAGCTTTCGAGAGATTTATCTAAGCTATGTAATTGGGGAAAATGATACTGATGGTGGAAATCAGAAGCGGACACCTTTAAAACTTAGTGCAAAGCAGCTACTGAAGTTTATGTTTTCACCTTCTCAATACGCAGTCTTCCTCCCTCTATCTGAGATGCTCAAAGGGGCCTGAGTGACACAGCTCCCATGAATACTGCTAGCAGAGTACGTACAATTCCCCTCTCTTTTGCTGAAGTATACGTTAGTGTGTGCCTGCAAGTACCACATCTCAAACAACAGATGGGTATGTACAGGCTAGGGGACATTGTCAGGGTTGCCTCAAAATATAGTTGAACTTCTTCGTAATGTTTATTCGGTTGCCTTACTCTGTGTGTACTATGGTTTGGGACATGCCACTAGGTAAAAGAGGTTGTTAAAATTACAGCTGTTTCTGAAGGAATAGTTGAAGGAAAACATATCCAGCGAACTCCAGCGTTGCTGTCCCTCCTGCAAGGGCCACCTGCTGCTGCTCTCCTTTCCCCTTGCCAGGAGGGTGAGGACGAGCAGGTCCTTTCCTCCAGCCCCCTGGGCACTCCCCCAGCCTGGCAAGTTTGGTGTAACAGAGCCAAGCTCTGAACACCAAAGAACCCGCTGGCTGGCAGAAACCTCAAACTAGCTATTTACTTGTCGCTGTGGCTCCTAGGGCAACCTGTTCACTTTGCTTTAGCATTCACAGTTTGGGTCCTCTGGGGCAGACGGCCGTCTTCATTTTGGGTCTCTAATGACACCATTGCAGTGAAGACACGATGTCATTGCCTTGTGGGAAAGAGGAGGAAGGGTGCGAGGTGCTTTCCCCGCGGCTCTGGCAACGAGGCATCCATCCCACTCTGCTCTCAGCAGGGGATAACGGGATGCCCCTTGGTGTCCTTTCAGCTCCGTTTCCACGGTCTCCGGCGGCGTGAGGGGCCCGCAGGGCGTGTGAAGGTGCAGGGCAGGGTGCGAGGGGAAGCGGGGGGGCAGCTCGCACCCGAGCGAGGGGCGGCTCCACCGCGGCGCTTCCCCGGGAGCGGCCGGCCCGGCTGCGCCTCCGCCGCTGGAGGGAGCCGCGGGCCCGCCGAGCTCCCGCTCCCCGCCCCGCCGGGCCGTGCCGCCGCGCACCGGGAGGTGCAGGGGAAACGCACTGGGTGAAGGAGAAGCCACCGTAACCGCTGCTGGGGCGGGGGGGGAGTGGCATGTCCCCAACCCTTCCGAAATGAACGAGGGGCCCTGGGAAATACTCAAGAGCTGGTCACCAGCAATCTTATTCTCTGCTCCTCCTTGTTCAAGCAGCTCATCAGCATCTTAAATCCCATAGGGGAGCTTTGCTTATTCCTATAAATTGCATCCCTGTTCTAACTGTCAGTATCTTACAGCAAGGGCCAGCCTGCTCCTTGTTTTCCCTCCAGTTCCTACCCCCTCCCAAGGCTCATATTTAGTCTCTGATCTGCAAGCAAGAAAAGCAGGCAGGGAGACCCAGCCCCTGGTGGCTGCGGTGAGATGTAATCACAGGCAGGAGTGGGGTTCAGCCCTGTGGAGCTCTGGTTGTTGGTGTCGCATCCTGCCCTGCTGATCCCCGCTGGGCTGTAGCTGGCAGAAGTGATCAGCCCCCCCAGCATGTAGCTTTTTTCCTACTTACTAATAGAGAGGATTTTTCACCTCCCCCCACTATTGATTTTAAAGGACGTTTAGAGAACCATTTAATTCACTCTTTAATCAAAGAGGGACGACACCAGAGTATTGGTGCCTGACATCTGTGGCTGTATAGGAAACCAAGCCATGCTCGGGGGATGTCTGCATCGGTGTGGCTAATCCACCACAATGCTGCTTGGTAAACCAGCTGCCCTGGGGGAATGCTAGCCAGGATGCAGACGGGCTCAGAGGAGTATTGCTCCAGTCGCTGACCTGTTGGGTGGATCCCGCCTGCTTCTTGTGCCTTGGTTTCCCTACTAGCACTTTTTTTTTTTTTTCCTATTTAAATTATAAATGCTCGCCCTGCCTGGCTATCTGGAGGTTTGTGTGTATACAGAGGAGGGGTCTCAGTCTTTGCAGGCCTTACTGGTGCTGTCCTAATAACGATAAAGGGTGCACAGTGGTTAGAAACCAGAACAGGTCAAAGTGGTTAAAGCACACCTATCTCAGGAGCTTGTCTTGTAGCTGCATTAGCAGCATCGCTAGACCAAACAGATGCCACTGTGCATCTACCGATGCTTGTGAGGAAGCTGGTTTCTAGAGAGTAACTGAGAACTTAAGGATCAAAAATTATGTTCTAAAATCCTGGACTATTATCCCCAAAGCTCCTCTTAAACAGGGAGAGTAGTGACAGGTTTATTGACTGTCCTCCAGTTCCGGCAAACCCTGCTTTTTGGTGATCTGTGGTCCATCATGCAGTCAGTCCTGAATGTAAACATCCTGCAGCTCTTATGGCCCCTGAAGGCCGCGTCGCTATTGAAGAGGAGGAGAAGGAAGGAAAACTCCTATGTTGCTAGTACTGCTTGTACAGAGGAAGACTCTGGCTCCGGTGGGGTTTAAGGCACAGAGAGGTGTTATCTGGTTGGGTGGAGAGAGGAGGGGAAAAAAAAAAAAGCAGGGAACAACATGCGAACCAGAATATCCCAGCTGAAATTCTTATACCTGAACTTTCCAGCTGAAAAAAATGCTCATCTAGAGCAAAATTTATGTTCAGGATGGAGCAGCTGTTCCAAGCACCAATACCAAACAATTTCTGTGGTAAAAAAGCCTCAGTGAATGCCTGATATAACCCAGTTTTTCACCGAGAGTGATGTGCCAGTAGGGCCAGCACACAGCACAGGCTGTTTGCTTTACTGTTCTCAGGTGTATCACTGCAGGCAAGTGTGTAGAGGGTCCTTAATAACACCACAGTGCAATTCAGCATCTTGCTTTCGCAAAGAATCTGCCTCCCGTGCTCTCCCTCGTGGTGCAGGACCCCTGAGCGAGGCATCCAGGTGCTCCCTGGGGAGCAGGCGCAGGCAGAGCCGACATGCTCACTTGGAGCCAAGGACAGATTCCACCTTTGGACTGAGATCACTGGCTCGTGTTTGCTATGTGGAAAGGCAAAAATGTCACATGCTTTTAAATGAACTGGGTCAGGGAGGGAGGGAGGGATGCAACCTGATAGAGGCAATCTGAAATTAGCTGTCCCCTTCCCCGCCCCTGAGCTGTGAAGTCTGGCAAGGAGCTGGCCCTTGCAATGGCCACAGGGGCACCGAAGCAGCTGGAGCTGAGCAGGGCACAGGTCGGCTCCTTCCCTGGGAGTGCCAGGGTATGGAAGAGCTACCGAACCCAGTCTGAGCTAAAGGGTCCCTCCCTCATCCGAAGCAGACCCCCTTAACCAAAGAGGAAGCATCAGAAAGGTGAATTAAAAGATACCCCAGGCAACAGACAGGACGCTGTTTCTGCAGATTCTGCCAAGTCTCTCGAAGACAAATTGTTCCTTGCAGCAAGGATGGAAACAAAGTCATTCATAAAAGAGTAATTGATGTCTGGCAGGTGACAGCCCTCCGCGGGGCTGATGTGGCTGCCTCCTGCAAAGGGAGCAGGCAGCAGCCCATGGCCGGCTCCAAGGAGCTCCAAGGGTCTGGGAGATGGTGAACCAGCCTTGACCCTTCTTCATTTTGTATGCAAACTCCGCGTTGCCTTTTTCTTTTTTCCTCCAAATGTCTTCTAATGTAATTAGAAAGTTGCTCTTCCAAAAGCCTTTTGGCTGGGAAGGAAAAAGCAGGCTATAATTCATTTATAAGATGTTCTCAGAGCCATGTAATTGCTCCTCACCAGCTGGATGGAGGGGGAGCTTCCCAAGGGGCTGCATCTCAGAGAAGCTAGACAGAAATAAAGGGAGACCTGATGCTGGAAGTGAAGGACTGAGATGTGTGGTGGAGCCCAGAAAAGGAAGATGAGAAGGAGGATTTTAATCTGCTGGGGTTTCTGGCCCCAGAGAGATGGCCTAAGTGCTGGAGCTGGTGGGGGAAGGAAGGGAGAGCATGGGGGGAGCAATCTGGGCGGTGCCACTGGCACGTTGTTGTTCCCATGCTCAGGTTCATGGTGGGTCCTCTTGATTACACCCTTACTGGAATGATGTGTGGAAGAGCTTTCACGTTGCTATCAGTGCTAGTTTTTTCATCTGCCATAATTTTATCTTTTTTTTCTTGACTTTGAGCCTGATTTTGGTGAAAATGTTGACTATTTTATGCTGTTTGTTTGGTGGGGAAGTTGTTGGAGGAGGTGCAAAATGCAGAGTCTGGTCCTGGTGAGGAGCAACCTGAAATGCCCATGTAACTTCACCTCCTCCCCCCTCCAATTTGTGCTGTACCTGCAGGGATTGAACCGCCCACCTCGGCCAGGTTCAGGCTTGGTCGTGCCGTGCGTTGGTCTGTGGCATCTCTCCCTGCATGCTCTTCCCCATCTTTGCTACTTGTATCCCCCTTGTCACATCAGCGTTTGATCAGACTTTCCTGTCCTTTAGGGTCCCATTTCTCGCGTTATCCCATTTCAGCTCCTGGCAAGGCAACAAGTGATCTCACCACCTATGTGGCCAGGCAGCTGCCAAAAAAATAAAAGGAAAGGAGAGACTGGACATACATAATTTAAGGTTTTTTGTAAGAGCCATACCAGGGTTTTCCCCAGCGTCTGATGTAGAGCCTGAAAGAAGGCAGCCCCGCAAAAGTGGGGAAATGCCCACAGCAGTCTTGCTCCTGGAGCAAAGCCCCCAGGCAGGGCATCATCCTGCCGCGAGCAGAGAAACACAGCAGGCAGCAGATGGACAAAAACCGGCAAAAGTCATTTTATTGGCATGTTCAAGTTCATTTCCAGGATTTGAAGTAACACATTTTCCCTTCTTGCTGCACATGGAGGAGTTTGTAGCTTTTTTTTAAATCATACTTTTTAAGCAAAAGATTTTTGGTGAAGCAGAATTGGTAGCAGCAACACTCTTCCTTTCCTTAAGCTTGAATTTGGTAAACTTTCATGAAAGATTTAATGTTTTTTAAGTGATTTCAGCAACATCATACTATTAAAATGCTCATAGAAAAAAATTAGAAGCCAAAATAAGCTGCCGTCAGTTGGGTAATTTCCCTCTGCTACATAACTTTGTGTTAGAAGAGGGACAGTTCCACGGAAAAACTTGTAAAGGCAATCATTTTCATCTGGTGCTTATTCATCATCTTTTGCCATTCCAAGACTCGAGCTGTGGATTCATATTTGATGAGCCCATTTGGCCTTCAAATGCTTTACAGGCACTTTTTTCTTCCTTTTAAACATTTTTTTTTTAATGTGAACAAGATCCTTTGGTCCAGCTGTCACAACAGGCAAGCGCTGTTTACATCAGGGTTTTTTTTTGGATCAAATCTGTTCAAATAAAGAGACAACACATCTAACTTCCAGCTCTGCATGCCTAGGGAAGAAGGCAAAAGTCAAGCCACCTCCCATGTCGTTGCCGTTATTGTTTTGACACTTCAGGGTCAGTTGCTGGCCTTGATTATATTTCTGTCATCCTTTTGTCTAACTGGGATGGTGTTGATTTAAGGAAGGTGGCTTGGCTGGGCAGCTGCCACCTTGCTAACAGGGCAAAGTCCAGCTCCTGTTCCCGAGCAGGTTGCTCTCCATCCCAGTTACTCGCTTCTTTTGTCTTCCCCTGTTTGAAACTGATAGCTGTTTTAAACATGGGGGATTGAGCCCCGTGAGTAAGGAGGTGGTATTCTGGGGCACGGTCCTGCTGCAGAAGAGGAGTGTACTGTAAATACAATGGTTTTCTTTCCTTTTTTTTTTTTTCCCCAGGAGGAACTTGGGCAGAGTAGGTTAACTGCTCTGCAGGAACCCAGGTCCTTTTTCGTTCGATCCCTTCAAAGAGCCACAGTGTAATCAGAGGGCTCCTGATGGAGAATCACATTATTATCTATCTAATTTCTTTTAAGAAACCAGCACTATGAGGGTTATTAAAAGAAAGTGATGTTTAGCTCTAACTTTAACTAAACTTGCTCAAATGAGTGTATTAAATACATCCCAATGGTGTTTTTAAATGGATATTTTTCTCCCCGTGCTGTAACTGATGGTATTTTTCGTTTTTATCCTCAGGGATTTTTCTGTTTTGCTCTGGCCTTCTGCGGATTGATCCCAGCTGCCTGCTGGAGATACACGCACAGCACAGAGGTAAGCATCGGCTGCTAGGAAATACCACCAGCATCTTGTCAGATGGAGATTTTTTTGTAGCAATGCTTTCTCCCATAAAAGGGACATCTGGCGGTAATTAAGTTGTCCATGCCAAGGTCTATCAGATGCATGCTCTGTCGCATCCGTCCTTTGCAAGAACAGGGCTGCCTTCATCAGCTGCCTCTCCAATGGGGTCGTCTGAAGGGAGAAGCCACAGAAACCCTCACACAGGGCAAATGCTTTGTCCTGAAGGCAAAACAAAATGCAAGTCTTGTTTTAAATAGCTTTGGGATTTTTTTGCAGGGGATGGTTTGTTTTGTTTTCATGGAATCACGGAATTTTCAGAGTTTGAAGGGACCTCTAGAGATCATCTAGTCCAACTCCCCTGCTGACGCAGGAATGCCTAGAGCACATCACTCAGGACTGCATCCAGGCGGGTCTTGAAAATCTCCGGAGAAGGGGACTCCACAACCTCCCGGGGCAGCCTGGTCCAGTGCTCTGTCACCTTCACCGTAAAGAAGTTTTTCCTTAGGTTTGAATGGAACTTCCTGTGTTCCAACTTGTGCCCGTTGCCCGTTGTCCTGTCACTGGGAACCACTGAAAAGAGTCTGCCTCCATCCTCCTTCAACCCACCCTTTAGATACTTAGAAGCAAGAATAAGGTCTCCCCTCAGCCTTCTCTTCTCCAGGCTAAAGAGTCCCAGCTCTCTCAGCCTTTCCTTATAAGGGAGGTGCTTCCATCCCCCAATCATCTTTGTTGCCCTACGCTGGACTCTCTCCAGTAGTTCCCTGTCCCGTTTGAACTGGGGAGCCCAGAACTGGACACAGTATTCGTTGTGGCCTCGCCAGTGCAGAGTAGAGGGGAGAATGACCTCCCTCGACCTACTGACCACACTCTTGTCTATACAGCCCAGGATTCCATTGGCCTTCCTGGCGACAAGGGCACATTGCTGGCTCATGGATAATTTCCTATCTACCAGGACCCCCAGATCCTTCTCCTCAGAGCTGCTTTCCAGCAGGTCCACCCCTAGCCTATATTGGTGCCTAGCATTCTTCCTCCCCAGGTGCGGGACCCTACACTTGCTCTTGTTGAACCTCATTAGGTTCTTCTCTGACCAGCATTCCAGCCTGTCCAGGTTACGCTGGATGGCAGCACGGCCCTCTGCAGTGTTTTAGTTTTGCTTGGTTTGGTTTAGTTGAGATTTTTGAAAGGTCATTTCCAGCCAGCTCTAATTCCTGCTAATGTCAATTGGGAGCCTCTATTCAAAGGCGGTGGCAGGTTGTGACCGTTCAGGTTGTCTCCGCCAATAGCCAGGAGAAACACCCAGGAGCAGTGGTACAGTAAAAACACTAGTCTGAGAAATGGTGGTTTGGGTCATTGTCATGCTGGACCAGAAAGAGAAGATTGTGTGAGATTGAATTTGCCAGAAAGTTGGGGTTTGAATTGTTAACGCAGAGCTTGCTGGTGGTGTGGTAGATGGTGTTGGACATGCAAGGTGCCAGGGAAACTGAGGCAAGGCATGCAGAGTTGCTAAGGGACTGCCCCGCACATTGCAGTGGGAACCCTTACCCCAGGGCTGGGCTACCCTGGGGTCAGGGTAGCAGGCTGCTGGGAAAAGCAGAAATCGAACTTAATATTTAGCAGCCTAAAGAAGTTAGGCCCTAATGGGGTTTTTTTAACCCTTTCCTAATCTGATATATTTTACTTTTTGTATATTTATTCCTCTTCTCATTCAGAGGAATTTGTTGCTGCTTGGTCTTAATTGCCCTTCCTGCATCCCCACACTGAAAAAAAAATAAAAATCTTAAGAGACTTAGGCATGCAAAAAAATCATTGCTCCTATTTTTTGAAAGCAGAACACAGATGTTTTAGGCAAGTATCCAAATTATCTAACAGCAATTCAGATAAGCGTTGGGACTTAGACATTTCATGCAGTGGGTTGGTCGCCATCTCCGTTCTGTGCCTACCCAGCCCCAGGCAGGGGCTGCAACCTGCCATGCTCTGGCCAGCGATGAGGCTATGGGTGACATGAAACATCATCCTGATGGATTAGGGTCGCGTTGATGCTGCCAGCTCATCGCTGTAGGGTTACAGACGTTGTGTGGGGTGGAAGACCAGTGTGTCAGGAAAAGAGGATCAGAAGGGATTTCATTCTGTGCTGGAGGAGCACTCCACCAAAACCCCAGAGACTCAATCCCTGCTGTGGCAATTGCACTTCTCAGGGACAGGAAGCCCCGTCCTGTAACGGTTCAGTGTCCTGTGCAAAAATTAAAATCCAGTCATCTTGGAAACAAAAGTCTAAAGGGCAAAGTCAAGGTTAAGGGGATGAGTAAGGTCCTGTCTCTCTAGAAAGTTTGTCCAGAGCTAACCAGTGGCCACAGTGGCTGAAAATCCTTTGAAGTATGCAGATGGCTATGCTGCATCAGACCAAAGGTACCCACTCTGAGACAGGCACACCCGCTGTTGGGCAAGGTAGAAGCATAAAAACCCAGCGAGCACAAAGCAATGCTTTTTCAGATGCCAACAGTTTGTGGCTCAGCTGCCTGCTGGTGGCACCTGCTGGTGCCTTTGCCTTTAATGCTCTCAGTGGATTTTTCCTCTGTGAATTTGCCCAGCTGCTTTGGAAACGTTAGGGTGAGTGCTGATGGCACAGCGGCATCTTTTATCTCTACGCTTACCTGGCTGAAGCAGATTCAATCAGAGCTGAGAAATCTATGAAAAAGTCATTCTACAGCCTCTGCATATATTTTCCCTGGTTTCAGGCAAAACTAGCAAAATTTATTATTTTCACACTAACAATTTAATATGGAAACAATTTTGTTTTCATGACCAACACAGAAGGGAGGCCTTGAGAACAGTTTCCTCCTTCTGCAGAAGTTTGTAATGAGAGATTGAAACAAAAGCTGTGTTAGTAAAGGGCACCAGAAAGTGTGTCTGGTTGGTCTTGTGAAATTGCGTTATCCAAATAGACTATTTAGTTATACTTTTTAATCCACAAACATGGAGTAGGGTGTAAAAAGGCTTTAAGAAAAAGTTGTCTATTGGGCTAATACAGGGATGTGCCATTCAGAAAAATATTTTGTTGAAAATGTTAAAAGGAGAATGACTTTCTCTGTATATCTCTTAATCACTACATCTGTTTTTACTTCAAATTATTTTCCTAGTTTTTTGCTTTGAGTGCCCTGCCCATAAATGTGCCCATGTGTTATGGTTAGCTTTAGTAGCTGGTTGGGTTTCTTTAAGCAAAACAGTTTCCACTAGGCAAAATGAGAGGTTTTTGTAAAATGTTTACTTTCTGGGTAAAGAAAGCCAGCAGTGTTTCTGACAACAGAAAAAGGGAATACAAATGAGGAAAGATTTAATTAGGAGTGTCACTTACAAAACATACGGAAATTCAGTTTGGCTTGAAAGGTAACCTGTCTCAGCAGTGAGAGAAATGCAGATGTGAGAGAGAAATATAGATGAGACAGAAATGCAGGTGTGACTGCTCCTCCAGGACAGAAAGATGGGGAGCGCAGTGGCACAGAAAACCAAACGGAGAAGGGGAAGACCCCTGAAGTTTCATTAATGGAGCTGTTTGTTTGCCCAACTTTCTCAAAGTAAAGAGCAAAATTAAAGCAGGTGTCCTCCCCCACCCTACTGCATGTTAGTACTGTCAGTTAATTGCGATAATACGGGGGGAAAAAGATCCGAATTGATGGATTTCTTGTAAGCCTAGTGGGATGTACACAGCTATGAAGAAAAGAAGATTATTTAGGGATGTAAAACTGAATATGGATGAATATGCCCACTACACGTGCCTGAATCAGTGCCTCTGAGAGCACCAGGGGACTATTGCCCCTGTGTTCATGGCTAAAACAAAAATTTGCATTTTTCCCATGCAAAATACATTGACTTTCCAGTGAAAAGCCAGACAGAAAATCAGCCTGTGTCATTTGGACATGCCAGCTGGGAGCTGACGTCCGTAGACCCCGTCCTCTCCCTCCCCACGGGTGGAGTGCCCACTGCAGGCAGTGCTGAAAGTGGAGCCCTCCCCTCCCTCTGCAAGCCAGGAGATGGGAGGTCCCTCCTGCACCAAACCATGGCAAATGCTTTCAGTGGTTTACTCCTCTCGATCAAAAAAAAACCCCAAAATAATCTAAATTCCCTTCATAAAGCAGACCCTTCTTACAGAAATTCATCTAAAATGGAAAAGCACAATTTTCAGTTGAAAAATTTTGATGGTTATTTTCAAGAGGCAATAGATAGAAATGTCATTTGAACACGATGAAAGCAAGATGCCTTTTCTGCCTTTGTGACTCCTTTAGAGACCTGTTCACAGTCCTTCTTACAGAGATGCTACACAGGACAGGAGAAAAAGAAGAGTTATTTGTAAATATTCTATATTCTCAGACATGGACACTGTAAACAAAATGTGAATCTTCTCATTTCCCATTCTTTTCTGCATTTGTGACCTTCTGTAGCTCCTGAATGAATTCTTTCAGACAGATGCCATGTGTTTTAATTTTAAGTTACCTGCATCCCAGAAAGATTTAGTGTCACCTGTCTTTATTTTTAAAAAAACATATACCAGACATGCAAAAATCTTGACTCGACGGTTTATTGTGCTTTACCCTAAAAGGTTGATCCCTCTGTTCAGCATCATAATTATTCCTTATTCCTGCTCCATTGACCCATCCATGTGGCCAGTTAATGGGTTTTGTGAGGTCCAGGCCTCCCCCGTACTGTCTTCTCAGGCAGCTTTGCATCCATCTGTCTGTGTTAAAGTACTTTTAATGAGGAACTAATAAACTACTCATGAACGAAATGGGGAAGAACAAATAGCAAGAGTAACATCCCAGATCCTCTCCCTGTCTTGCCAACGTGTATAATGCAGCCTTTCTGTTAGGGTCTGCTCCCAGTTTAAAGAAACACTTTGCCTCTTAGCCAACGGCACCAACAGAAAAGGTGCTGCTGTCACTTGCAGAGGTGTGAAAACTTCTCTGGGCAGGTCATCTGCTCAGAGGAAAATATGAAATTAAAATATTTGTAATCTGGAGGTTGTTGAGGGACCTTTTCTCCTGCTAGCTCTAGTGCTGAGCCATTCATGTTTCAGTATTTTCTAGCTCCCCTTGTTCCTGACTCCCATCCTCACCTGCTGTGCCCAACACTCCTCCTTCACCTCTGTCCCATCACAGTCTCAAGCCCACAGCTCCAGAAACACCCCAGCCCAGCCTCCAAGCTCCTGTGAAACTCTAATGTGTTTTTGTGCCTGGCCTGAATCACTTGAGAGAGTTGATCCCTTTCCATGTCCAACCTAGTGCAGACAAGGGTCTCCATGAGAGTGAGGGGCACGTTTGGTTGCCCTCCCTATGGGCCATCTGGCCAAATTGTGGTCTTGTTTGGAAATGTGGTCTTGGTAGGAAAGCATCACAAACCCATGTGAGGATGGACACCAGTGATGCAATCAAAGCGAATGAGAGAACGATGTCTAAGAGAGGGCAGGGATGATGACCCCTACACAAGCACCTTTGATGCAACAGCTGTGGTAACCATGGAAATTATGAGGTTTTCGGCTGGTTTTCAGCCATGTTAGGAAGTCCTGATTTTTGAAGCCAAAGAGCTGAGTCTTGTTTTCCAAAGTTATTTTTATGGCAGTTCCTTTACCACAAACCGCTGCCTGTTTAGGTGAGGTCTTTTAGTCATTCCCAGCGCAGCCCAATGCAGCTGGGACCTGGGATGTGGAGAAGGATGTAGGAGAGATTTATGCCACATCTGACACAGCTGGTGGGGAAGGCTTCTGCTTCCTCCTCCTCCTCCTCATCTTTCCTTTTCTCCTCACCCATTAACTGCTGCTTTAAAAACCTACCTGCAGAGGCTGGAGGAAAGGCTAGCCTTGCAGCTGTGGTAAAAAAGACTTTTGGTACCCTTGCTAGCCAACACAAAATTAGGTTTGGTGTTTCATTGTGGAAAACACTGACTTCACAGCCCCGCTGTGAAAAAGGCTGGAGGAGTTTCAATGTCACATCATCTTCTGCTCTTCCCCTTCTCCGCACTGGCTTGGAAGGTCTTTCCAGCAGCCCTGCAATGCCGGGCCCATTAAGCCAGTCAGGATGGCAGGGTGAATCAGCAAAAATAAAATTGCTGCAATGTGAGAGTTTTGCAACAGAACAAGCTTTTTAATTACAGAGATTCATTTGCAGGTAAACCTTAGCTTAAAACCAATTAAATTATGATTTCGCAGCTCAGGGGAAAATTCAAAACTAAGCACTGGTGCAAATAGTTGCCCGTACTTCTGGCATAAAGGCCCGATTTCCCACGTCCTTTGGGTGAAGGGGTCACTTGGATTTGCACTGGCTGCAATGGCATGGCAACCTCTTAATTTTCCAATGGTCTCTCAAGTTGTTGGGTGATTTCAAAAGGAGATTTCAACACTGCCTTTTGGCTCCATGTGTGTAGAAAAGCATTAGCCTCTTTACGTTGCACTGCATGTACTCAGAGAATAAACATGAGGATTTAGCTTTTTATGGGTTGGGGAACACAAACCACCCATGCACACTCTAGTTCTCTTGAAGTCTTGCTCTGCTTGAAACTTTCTTCGGAGGAACCTTTTTGCTCTCCCCTCCTCATACTGTAAGGAAAAACAGTCTTTTATGCTTTGTTAGTGAGCAAGGTGGTATCTTTTGAGGTGGTGATTTTCTAACAGGGCCTGGGATGCAAAGCTGAGATTAACAGTTGCAGCTGTTAAATAAGGAGCATTGCTCCACCCAAGGCCCGTTCTTGAAAAGAGCAGCTTCCCTGCTCCCTTCCCTGCATATGGGATCAGTGCCCCTCTTCTCTCATCTCCTCCTAACCAGCACCTTTGCAATGCCAGGGACAGCATTACCTGTGTCCACGGGAGGTGAATCCTGTCTTTGCATACTCAAAACCAGCACGTGCATTGCTTGTTTCTGTGGGCGTGCAAGGAGTGACCCAGCACTTCCCAGGTAATTGCTTAAGTGGGATTGTAGAGGTCCTTCTGGTGGCAAACCGGTTCTGTGGTTTTTCCAGGGGGGGTTTGTTTGTGTCTCTCCCACTAGCGGTGTGTGTTGGGGCAAACTCTTACACGTTGCAGTCTGTCTCATCTGAAGGCAATGCTTAAAGGCAGGCTTAAGTCCTAGAGACTTTAATGGGACTTAAACGCAAGCTGAAGGTGTGTTCAGGTGCTTTCTGAAATCAGACCCTGAAGCATACAGGTAGTTTTCCTTTTGTTTTCTGATTCAGTTGGGCTGGATCAGGTTTGTAGACACTCATGGGGGTCTCTCAAGAGCACTTTCAAAAGGCAGTGATTTGGCTGCCAAAACACTGAAAAATCTGATGTCCTCCTTCCTCTTGCTGTTACTCTGCCAGGCACAATCACTTTAAAGCACTGAGCTTTCACAGTCTCTAAAGTCTATGGGGAAAAAAAAAAAAACAAAAAAGGGGGGAAAACCTGCCCCCTTCCTTGGCATTTTTAAAAATCGTCACCCTTTCCTAGCATTTATGCTCCCATCACGCAATAATGGCCCACTCCTCCCAGTGAGACTCTGCTGCCCTTTGTCTGACGTGCCACACAGGCATTCGCACTCATCAGTTTTATAATTTATGGCTGCCCTGATGCTGAACCCACACGGCCCCATTTCTGCTGCCTTCCGTGGCAGTGTTGGCTGGAGCTCCCGTCTCCAGCAGTGTCAGCTGTGGTACCCGAGGCCACTCGGATGGTCACTGTCGCTGTGGCACATTCAACCTTCCTGTGGCTGTGGGATGCTCGCCGCAGCAGGGCAGCCACCGCTAGCTCGGAGGTGACACTGCTGCTCTGAGGCTAGCTCTGTTGCTGATACAACTTTTTTTTAAGCTAAAACTGTTTTCATTGTTTTTTCAATACTTTCCGTTTGGGAAGCAGTCTTGCCTGGCAGTGGTTTCAAGTACTATGGGTGAGAGAGGGGGAATGGTTGAGATAATTTGACCACGATGTTGGGAGGTTCATAAATTGCTGGTTCATGTGTCTGAATGATGGGAGCACAAAGGATTCGTGTGGGCCCTTGCCAGCATGTCGGGTTTGCAGTTCTGTTATAAAATGGACTGAAATACTTAAAGTTTGTTTTAAAAACCAACCAAACAAAAAAACCCCAAACCCTGAAGAGGACCTTGATACACTGAGGCTGGTGTTACTCACAAGCAATGCATCCCCAGATCTGGGGGATTTAGGGGAAAAAAAACTTGTTGGTGTTGATTAACTGCTTGTCTGGGTTTTCTGTGCTTCCCTGTAGAGCATCTGGTGCTCTGCCGCTGTCACAAGGTGATGCTCCTGGCTGCATCTAAGTAGCACAGAGGTGGCCTCAGGGGTTTACAGCTTGGTTGAGCATGAGGCTGTGATGTTCCTCTGCCCGCTGGCTAAGTGGGTTGTATAGCACCCATACAGCTAGACTTTCACTGCCGTTTTGGGGCACAGAGATGGGAAATGAGGAGGAAGTGAGCAGTGTAACAACTCAGCACTTTCTCCTGTTTTAAATGTTTTGTGCAAGGACCTGATGAAAACACTGAGATCAGAGAGAAGCAGTTTTGTAAGGCTTCACTTTTCCTGAATTTTTTTTTGTTCCTCAGTGGTTTTTGTTCTCTCCTTCTGTGTATTTGCTCAGTGATGGACCAAAAAATGGTCAGGGGTTGCTTGGCCCTCTTGCAATGCCAGAAAGTGGGGTGAAGTGCATGAGTTTGTTTCTTTTTTTTTTTTAAAAAAAGAACAAGTGTATGTATGTGTATATAATATATATATACTGGAAAGAAAAGGTGAAAACTGTTTAGCTAAAAGCCTCATCTGGATCTCACTCTTCTTGCAGCCGCGGTCCCCAGTGACCACCAGCAGCCAGAGGGGGAGCAGCACCTCCTTATCTTCTGTAGTTTTCCACAGGGGGCCTCAAAGGCTGCTTTGGTTTGCAGTGCTGGCTGGATTTCTGCAGCTGGGATTGATTGGCTTCAGGAAGGCTGGAGAGGAGGGGAGTTGATATGCTATTAAGGAAATATAAAGCTGCAGCATGTTGTAATGACTATGTTAGATACATCAACAAAGGCCTGGTTGAGCATGGGGTGGGGGGAGACCATCTTACCATGTGCTCAACCCACATGGTGGGAGTTGCTCTGCAACCCGGCTAAAGCACCCGGAGCAGTTGTCCCTCCTCTGCTCCACTGCAGTTGCACCATTGTGGTATCCAAACCCAAGCAGTTGCATCTGCCCCCCCGCTTTCTGACATGCTGTGAACACCTGCACCTCTGCACACTGGGGAGGAAATGGAAGACAGAGATGGCGAAATGCAAAAGTGTTTTTCTTACTGGAGCAAGGAAGGAACGGTCAACCACTTTATTCCAGTTTCACGCCTTAACTGACTAACTCTCAGTTCATAGCTAAGCGAGGCAGCCTGCGGTAGCTGCCGCTGAAGGGATGTTTCTGAGTGGCGCTGATGAGTACATCCCTCTGGGCAACGCCAAAAGAATGCGAAGTGCTGAGGGTGCCGTTCCTTCTCAGGCTGCAGCGTGCGTGCTTGGTTTGGCACCTCAAAGACACAAAGAGCCACAGGAGAGGAGGATCCTCCTTCTGCTTGCAATGCTCGCCTCCCTCCTCTGCCACGTCAAGAGCATTCCTGTTAAGCAGAGAGGAGAGATGGGGGCTTGTCTTTGACACAATCCTGACATCTCTTTTCACTATGTTCTCCTAGAGTTCCAGCTCTTCAGAGAAATTTTTGGCCAGCAACTGTTGCAAAGATGTCTCACTCAGTAGGTCTCAGACTGTTCTTCTTGGTATGAGTCTACATTAGTTTTCCAACATACATCAAAGTGACTAGCTCAGATTGCCTAGGCTCGGGTGTTCACTGGCAGCTGGAGGGGAATTCATTGACACCTCTGGCTTGCAAAGGGATCAGGAACTGAAGACTGACCTCCTCGTCTCATCTTTCTGTTTCAAATCCAGTTACAGGTAAAAATTATCCTTGATAAATAACCCAAGTCAAAACTGTCAATTTTCCTCTTGAAGGAGGTCAGACTGGTTTGCTTTAGTTTCTAATAGCCAAGGGCCAGAACAGCGATGGCTTAGAGTCAATGCCTTCCTGCAGTCATAAATTCTGTTTCTTGGGGGATAAAGGATTTAGAGGATGATAAACAATCTCAAAATTCCTTCTTTCTTTTACTTTAAGTGAAAAATGCTACTCTATTGAGTCAGCTGGAGTCAGCCGCATTAGTCTCAGTGGTGATTTTCCATTTGTTGTATCCAACAGCCTATCGATATCATCCCTGAATGAATGTTTCATTAAGGAATGCAGACAGAAATGGGAGGCAGCAATTATTTGACTAATGTAGAGCTGGAACATTTCACCCAGCATCTTCCAGGAAAAGAATGACTGTAAGGTGTGACCTCCGTATCACTTAACCTGCAGATTTTTCTCAAGCCAAAGCACAGCTGATGCTTCATCTTCAGCTCTCAGTATTTTTTACTGATGAGCATTACAGGCAACACCTCCTTCCAAGGGAGAGCTTCATCCAGAAATACTCCTGCAGCAGTGGGTCAGAGCATGTCACTAGGAACAGGAAAATCCACTTGACCATAATGATCCTATTGTGGGGGGAGTGTAAGACCCTTCAAAAGGAAACACAGACAGACTTTCTCTTCTCCAGCTGTATTGGTCCATTATGTGCTAACTACTGTCTGAGTTAAGGGATGGGGTACAGCTGTGGTTTTCTTAAAGCATGTTATTAACACTATCAGCATAACCACTCAAACTCAAAAGGCATCCTGTTGCTTAACCATGAGAGAAAGCACCCTGATCACTTGTAATATTTTTTTTTTCTCCAACATCTGGTGTAAGAAAAGGAAAAAGAAAATCATTTTGAGGCAATGGAGTGCAAGTCGCTCGTCAGTGGAGATTGTGATGGGAATCTGTTGAGGATGGCACAAAGCAGTGCTGCTGTCTGGCTCTTTGATGTGTTATGTCCCAGATCAAAGGAAAATACAGGGATGAACTTGCGTCTGCTGGATAACATAATGTTGCAGATAGAGATAGGTCATGAAACCACCTGGTGACTTTGTCTCATGCTTTCAGGTTTTATTTTTTATATCATTAGGCATGCATGTGTTAGCATGCCGTTTTGGGCTGGATAGACACTGCCATGCGTGACTGGTGCTTCAGAGCTCAGCTGCAGCTCTGAGTGTAAACATAACCTCATCCCAGGCAGAAAAGTTGCTAAGATGATAGTTCATTACTGCAATCTTTTTTGCTCTTATATGTCTCCTCGTTAAACGAGACTTCTCGTATGCTCTGTGGCACAATCCCCTGCACAGAAGGAAACAGCCAGTGATAAATACTGAGATTTAGTACTTTATACCTACCTCTGAAATATTTAAATGAGAAAGCTCTCTGCAGTAGCCTTTGAAAACAGAGCTCCACATTGTATGAAGACAGCAATTTTCCCCTCCAAAATCAAATGATCCTAGAAAAAATCAGAAAGATGATGTGGAGGAACTACAGTCAATTCACTCTTCAAAAAATAGGGTTTTTAGTTTGATATTCCCTTACCAGGACCTGAATAGCATATTCAGATAATAGCTGGATACAAATGCGAGATATAATTGCTATATAGAAATGCTGAGAAAGACTAATCAGCAAATTGTACTCTCAGGCTTGCCCAGACACACATTCTAAAAGGAAATTATTGCTATAAAACATTTTACACTTAATCCTTTGTGCTTTCAGTTCTTGGAGGCTGCTCGGCAAAATGAAAAAAAATCAGTAAATAACTGAGAAGCCAGCTCACAAGGAAGCTCAGAAACAGGGTGCAGTTGAAGTCTTTAGTAGTCATTATGTACCTGGAGATTACCCTCATGGTCATCAGCACCATCACTGTAGTCAAGCTGGCTGTGGAACAGTGACTGCTTGTGGTTTCTTCCCTTAATGTTTCCAACAGTTGGAATAATTTTCTGCCATAGCTTTGTTATGGCAATCTTGTTCCTTCAGTTCTTTCCTAGCCACTCTTTTCCTTCAAACAGCCTTATTCTCAATGCTTAATGTTGTTGTGTGGTACCCAATAGAACGAGGAAGGTGCAAACGTGCACCACTGCATCAGGCAAGACCTCTCCTGGTCAAATTGATCCTCTCGTGGTTTCATGTAGCTGGCAGAAGCTTGCCAGTCTGGCAGCTGCTGCAGGCTATGGGCAGTGGCCACCAGCTGCCAACATCTGGGCAGCTCGCCTGCCCTCCTCCCAGGTTGCTTAGTGCAGCATGAGCACCTGAGAAGCTGCTGAGCAGGGCATCAGCCTCAGCTGGGCCCTGAGGCTTATTATCATGACAAAACACTAATGAGCATTGACTTCCCTGCATAGAGAATTGGTTCTGGTGCCGTGGCCGGAGCCTGCTCTACTGCTAGGGAGCCTGTGATGGTCTTTGCAGATGAAACATCACTGGACAAAGTCTCATCTTACCTTGGTTTAAGTTGAATACAGTTGTAAATTAAGCAGGCAGATCCGGCCTGAAACTCACTGCAGTCAAAGGCACGTTTTTGCCAGTCTTTGTGAGATTTTTGGGAAACACTCCCAGGCAAAGCAGAGGGCTTAAAACTACCTGTCCCAGCATTTCCCAGCCCAGTGTTCAGTAGACCTTTAATGTTAAACTTCTGGATTGCTTCCAACCCTTGAACCTAGCAAATTGCTTGAATCCAGCAACTTGCTTGAAACTTTTTTTTTTTTGGTCATTGAAATTTAGGCCTTTTGGAGGGAAGCCCAGCATCCTGAGCCTAAAGATAAATATGAAAAGGCAAAAATTGCACGTGCAGCACCATAACCTTACCAAGATCCATATATATGTTGTCACAACACAAAACAGTTTTTATTCCTGCATCTTAGACTAGGGTTGGGATATTCAAAAGGTAATAATCTCTTGGCTTAAGAAGCTGTCTGCTCTGTTCTGTCCTTCCTTCCTCAGCAACATGAGGCCACAAGAGGAGGTCAAAAGATTATTCTTTTTTCAGTATTCTTAATCCAATTCTTCAATAGAAATAGACGCTCTTTTTACTGAATCCATTTATTTAATTGCTGCTGCTGGAAAGCTATTTCATGGCCCACAAGAAGTTAGAAAAGCTTGGTTGTTTTCCTTTTTATTGGGGTTTAAGGTTGGCTCGGGGGAAGGACGGTGCACAAGTCTGCTAGAGATCTTGTCTTACTGCTGTGCCCAGCCCACTCAATGCACTCTGGTACGCGGGGGTGACAAAATGAGCGTCCTCTCTCCTCACCTGTGTGGGACAGCTCAGCATTGTGCACCTTGCTACAGAGGATTTTTTCCTTGTCTCGGAATACCTGTGCCCTGTCCGTCATCGGACCTGTCTTGTGAAAGCTGGGTTGCTGCTGGCTCACCTACTGATTGCTCTGTGATGGAGCGTCCTGGGGGGACAGCAGCTTTGCTGCAGAGAAACCCCCCGAGCCCCTCTACTTCTATGCCATGTTAACAGCCACGGAAAATCTTCCGACGTGAGCCTTTAAACTCTATTCCTGGTGGCATGGAGCTGAGATGGATACAAGTAATCTTCCCAACCTCCCTCTCTCCCCTCCCCTGTTATCAACCTCTGTTAGTTGCTTGCATTTTGGACAGCCAGGCAGGGTAGAGCAATAGTGCAGTGATGGCTGTAATCGGCTCGAATGACCCCGGTTTCACCCCCAAGCACATGGCGTTGGGGTTTTTTCCCTCCCTAGAGTAATTGCCAAGCACAGCCCCTTAAGACTGAGCTGAAAAGCCTCACTGAGAGATGGCACTGCTGCTGGAGCGCCCGTCCCTCCCTGTGTGGCCACCCACTCTGTCTGTCTCGCCGATGGATTTTTCCCTCCTGAAAGCCAAGTGCCGCTTTCAGGTCTGCTCAGATCGATGCTGGTGAGGAAGTGAGAGAAAACAAAAGGAAGAAATAAGGTTTTGACTCCAGGCGCTAAAGGCAATTGTCATATTTTTTTTCCTTTTGAAACCTGAGTGGGAGTTGGCTGGGATCTGTCAAGCTGCAAGTTCTCACAAGTTTGGTAAATATTTAGGGTCTGATTCACTGCTGAATCACTCTTATTTTTTTGGCTCTATTTGGAGGAACTCCTCTGTCGCTGGGATAATGCCAGCTATCTGAGCTCCTTTCACCTTTTTATTTTAGCATCTCATGGTCATGTACGCTTGTGCTCCCAGTCACCTATCAGGACAGGGAGGCAGTGTCATCCCTGCCTGCCAGAGGGACTTGGAGGCACACGGGTCACAGGCATCAGAGTTCTTCTCTGACCCTAAATCCAAAACTGGCCAAAAGCTCCAGCCATCAGCTCGTGAGACGCTGGTGTGATGCCTAAGGGTTCATATGTAGCAGAAGGTGGTACCCATGCAGTATCACAGCCTGTCTCATGGGACTCGCCATGCTGTAGGTGTCCCTTGGTGCATGGTGGGTCATACACCAGCTCCTGCTGCTGCATGGTGGTCATTTAATAGCTGCACTACTTGTCTCGTTATACCTGGGAGACCTTCTGGGGGCATGCGAGAGGAGCATATTTCCCTCTAGAGACAACCGCAGTCAGTGTTTTCCACATACAGATCTCTGCTTTCATCACAGGTGGAAGACAGCATGATGGATGTGTACGATCTTGTGTACGAGGAGGTGAGGAGGAACGCCTCCAGCTTCAGGAGGCACGAGCTGACTGCTATCCACGAAGCAGTAAGATGCATTTCAGCCTTAGCACAAAACCTTGCCCGGGGGTATTTTCCTGACCGTTTCAGCAGGCTGGGGCTGATGCCTGTGCTCTGCCTCGTGGATGCTGCAATCTAATTTTCCCTTGGGAACTGAGTCCTCCGGCCTGCTGTGAAGTCTGCTCCTCCTTCCTACTCTTCCTTTCCTGGGTTTGACCAACCAGTCTCAGGAGGCCCTCTGCCATGCTCCCTATCTGTGGTACGAGAAAGTGAATATACACCTCTCTGGTGTCCCCAGTCAGGTAGAGAAAGTGGAGGAATTCCACATTGTCCAGCAGAAGTATTTGGACTTTGTTATTTCTGTTTACCCTTGAGCTTATGGCTGAGTACTGGAGGTTAAGTGGCCCCTTGCAATGCTGGAGGCTGCTAGCAAGCTCCCCACAACCCTCACCCACGATGCTGTTAGCACAGGGGACTTCTCTGTAGCTCAGTAAGTGGGCAAGCGTCGTTGCTCAGAACACAGGGAGGACGCTTGCTCTCAAAGCTACCGGAGATGAGTGAGGTTGTCCCCTACGGTGGGTAACTCCTGAGTCACCATTGAGTAAAAGGAGATGCCATCTCCTTGTGCAGCAGGGCCTGTTTGGGTAGTAAGTTCATGGCACACAGCAGGCCTGGATGGGAAGGTCAGCTCCACTCACTTGTTTCCAATCGCCTCTCATGCAGCTCCCTTTATCCTTCTGTGTTTTCTTGAATCATCGTAACAAGCACTTCCTGAGGCTGCTTTCATCCATGCTTCTCAAAACACAGAAAAGGGCAAACGTTTCTCATTGCAACAACGGTGGTGGCCCTCAGAGACATGACCAGGCATGGTGGTGCTTGCTCTGCAGGTTTGTGGAGCAGCATACCCGGAGTCCCCCTTGACAAGGAGAACCAGGCACAATACCCAGCTTCATCAATTGCTTATTTTAGCCACTTTAATTGATGCAGCAACAGTCCTTCTACTTCCCACCCCCCCCTTCTGCTAATGCTCCAAGCTGGCCAGTTCACCCTGGCTATAGGAAACCAGTTCCACAGTGGGTGTTGCTGGGGTCACACCCCACCCAAGCCCATAACAAGCACTGGAAACGTAAGTCTGCGCATTCCTGGGTTTTGCAGAGCAGCCACTGTGAGAGCTGGCATGATCATGGAGAAAGGGCTTGGCCCCAGCCCCAGGCAGCAGTCCTGGAGGAGCACAGGCAAGTTTGGGTCCAGATCCATCCACCTCCTCTGAATTTAACCTCCACTGCTGCAGTTGTTGATTGCGTATCTACATGCTTTGCTCCTTGCAGCCCTGGTTGTATAGCCCTGCCTGGGGCAGCAGGGAGGAAGGGTGGCCCATCACCGGCACCTCCTGCTGCAGCAGCTGGCGGTGAGGGGAGAGCCCCGGCAGGCGGCTGGCAGGTGTCTCCCTCTCTTCCAGTTCCTGTGCTGCGGGAAGCACTCTCCATTTGGGGACACAGCCAACGTTGAGCGCAAGACATGCCCATCCAGCCAGGTGCGCGATGCGGGACAGGTAAGGGAAAGGTTTCTTCCACCCCACTGTGGGGTTGTGCTGCTACTTGCTAACTGTTAAAACCTCACCGGTGTTTAAGTATTAATGAGAATTGTGGCTTTTTCATAGTTTGGGGTTGCTATGGGTTGGGGTTTGTTTTGCTGGGAGGTTGTTGTTCCAATAAGGAGGCACCTCACCTGCTGGAGGAGCCCTGGTGGATCAGCAGGTCTCAGACCTGCAGATGTGGTTTCCTTTCCAGCTCTACAAAGCCTTTGAAATGTTTGTGTTTGCAGCCTGTCACTTTCCTCCAGCTTCCTCCTCATTTCCTGCCTCTGCAGAGATTGTGACATACCACGGGCATATGTCGGAGCTCAAAAAAAACTGTGGGACTTTTCCAGGAGACACTAGTTTCTGAGGCTTAAAAAGTGTCCCACTAACAGCAAATGTGGAATTTGCTGTAATTCCTCTTTCCCAGGGCATTAAATAGGTATTAAAATGAGAAACTCATGAAGCAGGATCATGATGTCCAATAGTAGCTTCATCAAGCACACTTCATTCCTCCTCTTTGCAGTACCTCAGTGAGGCTGATGCCACCAGTATTAGACTGCCTTTGTGCTGAAGCCACAGTGTAGACATCATACTCTCTGAGCAAATCTATCGTATGATTATTTTTCTTCCACTGGAGTAGCCAAATCAGCTGAAGTAGCTAAAGCTGCCAGCATCAATATGTACGTTGTCCCTAGGAAAAACAAAACCATGTTGCTACAGCTATACAAAAACATTGTTGTTAGGCAAAGATGTCAAGCGCTAACAGGACGCCGCGGTGCGCAGACACGCGTCAGCCCGCGGTGCAGCGTTTCAAAGCACTGCCTCCGGGAACGTCACATCTTGAAGCAGGGTTGAGCATGGCTCACAGAGCAGGAAGGGGGAGCAGCATGAAAACGGGCACCGTAGGGGTGACTGTGTTCCCCCCTCCCCCACTGATGGTTTACGCTTTCTCCAGTGAGGAGCCGGGGGAGGCGGGTGGGAGGATGCATTTCGCAAACCGGGGAACCTCAGAGTTTGGTAGCTGTGCTACATTCACTCTTGGCTTTGAGCGCTCTTACCTCGCTCTGCAAATCACTTCATCAAGGGCATGCTCTTGCGTTTTTGAGATGGCTCTCTCGGCTAACACCTCCTGGATTCTCATGGGGCTGCTGGCATGCTTAAGGCTAATGTATATTAATGCTTCCAACACCTTGCGAAATTGAGCTGTTCATTAGTATCCCTGAGGAACGCATTTAGCATTATAGTGTGCTCTGCTTTTCCATCTTTTCATTTCCCTCTTTCCATTTTCCAGTAGGTGGAAAGAAAAAAGCTTGTGCGTGACCACGCTTACCTGTGTGCACACACACACCCCCCCAGTCTGAAACGCATCATACCAAGAAAATCTTAGGCATATTGTAGTAATAGAAAATACACTGCAGGCTTTTGTCTTCCCAAGTTGCAGCAAGCAGCAGAAAAAAGGAGAGCTGCCCACAGAGCAGCCCAGCCGTGCGATGCTGCCTTCCTCCCCTGCCTCCCTTCCCATCTGGGGTTGCGGCAAGTGCTGTTGTGGGGACAAAGTCCCCCACCGAGCTGCTGCCGTGCTGCAAGGGATGTCTCTCTCCTCCCAGGACTGCCTGCGGGAGATCCCGGACTTCCTGAAGAAGCAGTTGGACTTCGTCTTCTCACTGCTGGGCATCGCCATCGGCTTCACGGTAGCTATATCTGTTCCTTCCCATGTTGGCCCCAAGAGGCAGGCTCCAGCAGGGGAGGCGTATCCTAAGTTAGCCCCCAGAAGCTAGGATTTCAGATGGTTTTGCAGACCGGCAGCAGAGAAACAAGCGGTGGTAGACTCCACCATGGAAATTAAGAAAGGGCCAGGCTGATGGCTGGAGGGGTTTTCCTGTTCCTGCACAGTTTTTCTGCCCAAACTAGGCATGGCAGCTGGGAGCGGGGAGCAGCAGGAGTGGGCTGCAGCAGTGTTTGCATTTCATCCGCCCAGGCTTGCCTGCGCGTCTCCTCCTGCAAGCGAGAGGCCGCATCGCCTGGCGCAGGGCTTGCGGATCTGGTGGGAAGCCGGCAGCAATTGTGGAAAAGGAGACGCAGTAAAAGCTCTGTATTTTAGGAAACTTGCTGGCTCTCCTTGCCCAGCGCTTGCTGGCTGCCTCCCAGCTCAGCCTGGGAAGTCGCTTTGTGCGGCCAGAGCTGGAAGCTCTTGAAAGTTATTGAGCACCAGCAGTGGAGCTGGAGAGCTGCGCAGAAAGGGAAGGTCTCATCCTAATAATGAGCGCTAATGAACCCGGTAAGGTGCATCTCAGGCAGTGAGTGGGTGAAGCACGGGCTCTCAAGGAGCAGGCTGCAAAGGAGAGAAGAGCGCGTTCCCTGGGCTCCCCGGCACTGTCTTGGAAAGAGGATCCTGCAGAGGATCATCTTTGGAGGATGGCTTGGGTGGAAAGGGTCTGTACTGAATTTGTGAGTCTTATTTGGGGGAGGACAAAAGAAAAAAATGAAATGTTGGGAGGGGAGTGTGTCCTTCAGCAGTGAGGAGGCTTGGTGGCTGCATGGGGATGGTCCCTTCGGAGCTGGAGAGCACCACTGATTAAAGCAAGCCTGCTCGTATTCCCACCCACTGCTTGGCAGAGGTGTGTCACTGTAATTACCTCTACATGAGGACCCTGCATGTGTGGGGAAGCATGCCAGAAAAGAGTACATGCCAGGAGACTCGTTTCTGCACCATGAAGGGAGGTTTGGTCTGCTGTGGTAGCTCCGTGCTGCTCCCCAGCTGGGGCCACCTTTCCTGACTGAATGTGTACTTGGAGATTGTTTTACTACTTGTGTCCACCTTGGCACAATTATGGGTTAAAAGTCTGTCCTCCGTCTAAATAAAACCCAGAGGATCAAACACTTTTGTATTTTATACTGCTAGTAGCACATCCGGAAAACTACCAGGCACAGCTATGGAGCTATAAATGTAAAGTTACATGCGAGTATTTGGTGTGGCTTTCTAATTTTTTTCAGGTGTAGGAGGAATTTCACTGCAGCTATATTCTGACAAAAGCGGGAGTGTTTTTATTATCTATATCTTCTTTCACAGCTTGATGCTATAGCCAGATAAAGCGGCTTCTTTGAAGCGTGTGCGAGAGGAAATGTCTTTGCATAGTTCACTATTGTGATGGCAGGATGCAAAGGAAGCGTGCGACGAGGGCTATAGCTGCTCTGATGTCACTGTCCCGTGGCCAACAATGCACACATGTCCCCACATCAAGCTGCAAGCAAAGGCGCTTGCACGTTAAGGCAGACTTTTAGGAAAGGGCACGTTGTTACAGCCCTTGGTAGGCTTCCCACAGCAGCCTTATCTTTGCCTGTGTAAATCCTGATGTGGGATATGCCAGGCAGAGTATCACAACACGGAGGAAGTATACTGTCACAACCGTGCACGTGCATGGGGTGGGGTTTCGGTTTTGTTAGGGTCTTTTTTTGTTGGGTTTTTTTACTTTAAACAATACATGAGGTTTGGGGTTTTTTCTCCCTACGTTATCTTTACAAAAGGCTATTATTATGAGAGAGATACATTTGTTTCCACAGAGGAATATTTTGTGGCAGGAATTTGAAATCTGAATTTCCTGGTTTCATCTCATTTATTGGTATTTTTAGGACCAGGTTTGAGCTGTACTGTGCTAATTCCAATCAGATGCTTCAACCGCGTGTTGAGGGTTGGTTTTTTGGGAGTTTTTTTGTTCCATGTTGGAACTGGTGTTCACCATTTTACTGGAAAAGAGCTCTCAAGAATAATGTGACGTTCTGATACATAAATTCAGAAATGCCAAGTGGACTACCAGGCAACATTTATGATCACTTATTTGCACAGATGGAGCATCATAATCAGTTCAGCAATTAATTGTGTACCCGTCTCATTTACTTCCTTAGGTTTATGGGATGATCCTGACTTCATTCCTCTGGTTCTCCATCCACTTCAGCAGCAACCTGGACCGAAAAGGCAAATACATCCTGCGAGAGAGGTAGAAACCCGCCACCTGGGCATACCTACCAGGTAGAGCCAGCTCTTGGTGCAGAAAGACATCTGAAGTCACCCACAAAATCCGCTGGGAAGGCTTTGCATGGGGTCAGGTGGTGGGACACGTGTCACGCATTTCCCCTTCCTGCACTACGAGCTGTCGTGCATTTCCAAGCTGGTCAGAGCGGACGATGCTCTGCAGAGGAGCAGTCCCACACCTTCACTGAAAACTGACAAGGACTGAGATGTGGACCTGGGCTCGGAGATGCAGATCGCCTTGCCGGGGGATGTACAGGCTGTAGTTTTACAAGCAGCACACAAAGAGCCCCTTAGGACATAAATGGAGAGAAAAGCCCAGCAAAAATCACAGTGTTAAGCCAAGCTTCTCTTGCGTGGTCATCTGAGCAGTTCCCTGTGACCCCCAAAGATGCAATATTTCTAGGACGATGGCTTTGGTTCACAGCCCAGGACTGATCTTTTGCAATCAGCAAATACATGGACACAGCGTGTCATTGCTGATAGGAAATGTGCTCTTCCTAGCCTGGACACTCGTAATGATTGACTTTGGGCACGTTTCTGATCATGCTTGAGTATGTAGGCATCCAATGACCGTCAACTGTTTTTCCCCTGTTTTCAAATATTGCCAGATTTACAGAGCTTTTGGTAGAGATCAAGGAAAAAAAAAATCAGAAAGCAGTGCATGAGCTTTGAAACAAATGACCGGCATAAGGATATATCCCTCTGTTATTCCTCCTTGCCAATGCAATACACCATTATTTTTTAATTCTTAGGATTTAGTCAGCTTCCTAGAGCTTGATGCCATACTGATTTCACAGGGACTTGTTCAACTTTGAGCCTTAGCGCTGTGTTTATCTAGCTTCACTAACCCACTGCGCTGCTGTGCAATACAAAAGGACTTTGATATCGCACATACAGGCAGGACTGAAGTTTAAATCTATAAGAGAACAGGACTGATCTCCAGCCAGGTCAAACAATACAATGTCCAACTCCATGTCCTCTTTACATCACTTTATCAATAATAAACAGAAATTTAAAAAGCCTCAATCAACTGAAGAACTTGGCTCTCAGTCTAGCTGAAACGACGGCTCCCCGGAGAGCTTTGCCCTCATTGCAAGGAGGCAGAGCTGTTCCTCAGCTGAAACCCGTCATTGCAATAGATTTAGCACCTGCTGGAAAACCCCGCTGTAAACTATATGGCAATGCGAAATGTCTGTTGAACCAACAACAGCTTTTACTCCTCTCCTTCGTTGTGGCTTTTAGCCGTGAAAAACAGTGAGTAGTAATTGTTTATTGAGATAAATGTGGAACGCCCCGCGCTGATGTTCAGGACAGGTCTTGGTCCTCAGGCAGGGGCTGTTACACATACAAGAACAGCCTACAGCACCTGGTTAGCATTTTAACATGACTGCGAATATCTTGCATTGGAAAGAATTGCTTTGGGGGGAGGGAAAGGGCTATTGCTCCTCATCCCGCTCCCTTGGAACCAGCGGAGCTTCAACATTGACTTCACTGGAAGCAGGATCAAGTTCAAACTGCTGCAGAGTATTACTCAAGCTACCTTCTGGCAGTCACCAGCACGCCTCGGTCTAGCAGGGATTTAGTGGTGATACGCATTTGCTAACATACCCACTTTCTAGCAGTGGGGAAAGATTAATTTCTATGTGTGTATATACTATTAAGTATATCGCTCTCTGGAGAGAGACAATCTCCCTTGTGAGCTTCAGCTGCTATTGTCCAAGCCACTGCTATTGTTATTCCTCAGGCCAGCTGGCAGCTCATGTGACTCATGGTTGCTTCAATAAAGATGAATTTCTTGCAAAAGGCCATCGTTCCTTCTCTTTTTCTGCCGTGCATGAGGCTGCCTGCATTGCTCAGGGGTTTGCGTCATGGAGAGCCCTCAGTAATTCTTTCAGTGCTGGGAAGAGATATTCCCCGGGCAGCTGGCGCTCGCCTGTCCCAGCAGCCAGTGTGCCTTGGTACCCAAGAGGGAGAGGATGGCCTTGGTCCTTTGGGGGAAAAGGAGCTGCTCATCAGCCTCATCCTACCCTCGGTCAGCTGCTGGGGCAGCAGGCAGGTACCTCGCGAGGAGTGACGTAAGCAGGGGCAGGCAAAAAAGCTTAAGAACATGTTTAAGCAATAAAGACCGGAGTATTTATATGAAAGAAATCTCTACAGTTTAACTTTTTTAAACACTAGGTAGTCAGGTCTTGCCCACCACTCTGTTGGCTGGACAACTGATGATGTTCTGCTGTACTGGAAACATTGGAGAATCGAGCAAATCAGTCAAGTCTACATTATCTGTGTGGGTTACCTGCTTAAGCCTCATCAACTAGTAGAAAAGAGCTCTGTTAAAGCTTCACCACCAGGACTGCTAAAGCTTTAGGTACTTCTCCTATTTTTAATGTAAAGGGACGATTATGGACAGAAGTGGCATATATATGATAAAGAAACCTGAAAGGCTATCGTATCCCTTGAATCACTTGTGATCACTGAAGCTTCATCGGAAGAAGCAGGCACCTTTCTAGCACTGGCCGTATAGGTGTGTGTAGCTGCTGTTTTCACACCTCTGTAATGACTTCTGCTGCTTGCGGTAGGGATGAGAACATGGCCTGCACAAACCATCTCACAAGGTGATAATGTGCCTGGAGAGTTATCATTTCTTTTTCCCAATAAGCAGCAGATTGGAAGCATACAATTTTTTGTCCCAGGGAGCTGGAAGTTCCCTTTCTCCCTCTGATAGCCAACCATGGGGTTTAGGTAATTTTTTTGGTACAAAATACTCCAACAAACTATAATAAAAAAAAAAGCAAACCTTGTTCTGTATGTATGTGCTGGCCATCTCATGATCTTTATCCCCATTTCACCCACTGCTGGAGTTCCCCTGCAAGGAGCAGCACCTTTAGTGAGCCGGTAGCAGAGCTGTGCCTGGCCGGACGCGCTCTTCTACCAGAGCTCGTGCTGTGTGTAGCAGCAGGGGCTCCTGCCGCCCTGTGATGGTATCCCACTGTCATTTTCAGGAGCAGGACATCAGATACCTTTGACTGCTCAGTTTTCAGAAACCTGTTACAGAAAAATGCAACGTCACCATTTTGTTCACGGTCATAGAAATGGCAGCACCCAGGGATGGCTGGATGGAAGCTGTGAGACAGGCAGGTGTCGAGCGGGTTTTTTTACACCTGTGCCAACAAAAAATCCCTGTCCTGCAGTCAATGTGCTTGCACTTACCAGTTCCTAATTTGCTGCTCATTATGGGCAAATTGCAGCTCTTGTGCAACCAGAGCAAAAGCCCAGGAACCTATTTGTAAGTTCCGCTGCGTTTTACCCGACGTCAGGAAGAGCAAGAGAGAGACTTTGTCAGGATAAGCGCATGGAGTTGAGCAGTGGGGATGCAAAGCCAGCAGCCAGGCTAGGAAACACCTGCAGACCCGCTGAGCCTTCCCGGGGCTCGCAGAAGGGGAAGTGGCTGTTATAAGCATGTCAACACTCAAACTCTAGTAGAAAAGAAATCCTTATTTATCTAGGCATAGCCAAGAGCAAAAAAAAATTAAAGAGAGACCAAAGGTGCAAAGTTCAATATTTAATTGTGAATTGGCTCCAATTAATTGTCAAGTAAGCTCCAGCAATTATCAATTAGTTCCGCTAAGGTCACCTGGGCAATCACAGTTTGGCCTCTCTATGGGTACGAGCTAGCTTGTGCTCATGCGTTACCCTTTTCCTTTTATTTTAGACAAACTCCCAGCTCTATCTGAGGACATGGGAAGAGGGAGTTACCTAAGGCCAGGTGATTACCTATGGGCCTGGGGAGCATCAGCCCATGGCAGCTGCAAGAAACCTTTTGTGCTGCTCTTCTTCCTTCGCTGCCCACGCACCCCTCCGGTCCTGCTCTGCCAGCGTGAGCAGCAGTTCCTCCATAGGCCTTACGTGGGGCTCACCATGTGCCCGTGGGTGGCCCAACCACAGCTTGCTTACGAGCCAGGAGAGCTTTCCCAGCGCCGGCTCCGAGGCCAGCAGATGGTGTTTTTCCTATGTACTTCTCATGCAGAACTGCAGGTGAGCAGGGTGCAGCTTTGCACAGCAGCCGAGGATGCTCAGGTCTTCTGTAAATCGGGTTTTTCAGTACCTGGAAAAAACCTGAGGAGCTCCGAGCATGTGTGAAAAGCACAGATTAAGCAATTTACTGACTCTCTAGAGGGATTTGGTGGTGAGGAGAGTGCGACTTTTTCAGCCTCATGACGTGCTGGCTTGGCTCCAGAATGTTTTGCTGTTTCCTGCCCTTATTGACTGCGTGTCTGCCTGTTCCCACTGCCAGCAAAATATGACTTCCTCATGCAATAGCCCCTTTGCTGTCCCTAAATAAAGGTTCTTCACCTGGTGTGCAAAAAAACCAATCAACACACTGAGTCAAGATACTTGTCTTTATTTCAATTCTGCAGAATCAGGTGCCGGGCATTTAACAACAGCCAACACACCGCACGTTTCTGACAACCCAATAGTTACAGTGATAAGATACAGCTGACTGGTGAGCTACAGTTCCTTTACCATCCCTCATCATACATATGTGTTCAAGTTAATGTTTTCAACATTTTGGGAGATCCTCTTAATTAGCGTGCTCATTATTTACAAGAGGGTGTGCGTTTTAGTGTTATAATCTCCTAAGACTCCTCTCGGACACATTCTTATCTAATTTCCATTCCAAAGACTATACGTCTTGTCATCCTATACTTAGATCAGTGACCGGGAGTGTACTCCCTCCATGGGCCTTGTTCGCCTTCAGTAGGCTCTCGATATGGTAATCCTTCAACAATTCAATTTCTTTGATCTAAATTTCGGTTAATTGTTTCTACATCTAGTCCAGGTGGATGTGTGAGGACACAATTAAGTTTAATTGTTTCTAAATCTAGTCCAGGTGCAAAAGGCCCAATTAAGGTTTAATTTCAGGAGTTCAGCTGAAGTTTAATCAAAGTTCTATTGCAATTGTGTACAAAGTGTTTATGTAACTTTTTAACTGTATTCTTTTGACATCACCTTTGCTGTGCAACTCTGGTTCATACCTGTAGCAAGCTCCTAAAGGAGATACTGCTGAGCAAGTCCTTCCGAAGCCTATTAAGTTGGCAAATTTGGGTGGACCTTTGCAGCCCTGGGGTGGTAAAGAAGCCATCTCCTGCCAAGGTAAAGCTGCATTTCCAAGCTGCAGACATGCGAAGCATCTTTTTAAGAAATAGTTGGCAGACATATTTTTTTTAACCAGGTGCAGAAGCAATGCGTTTGCAAAAGCAGCTGGCTACAATTTTCCTCTAGAAATGCAGCCAGAGGTGGTAGATGTTCCAGGCAGATCTCCACCAGCACAGCTGAAGGTGGGTAAGGTCAGAAGCTGCTTTGAATATATGATCAGATCACACATGCCCTGCAACTTTCACATGAAGTGTCGTTGCAGTTCTCTCTTTTAGTAAAATGCTATATTGGGGTCAAAAGGGATTTTTTTTTCTTGTGTGTTTCCTCTTCTGGGAGGCTGAGAAACCGGCAGCGAGCATCAAGCCCGTCTGCTGGGACACATAGCACTGCGTGGGACGGTGGGGGAGAGCGCAGGAGCAAGGAGGGGCACCCCCGGAGCAGCCTCAGAGGGTGTTTTGGAAAAACACACGTGGTGCGTGTTTTGCAGCTTTCGGCCATAGCTGCCAAACCCCTGACTGGTTGCAGGCCTCCCAGTGAGGCTGCTCCACTCCCGGCCGTGCCGTCCCTCTCGTCTTCAGCACAAATCCAGTGCTATCTTTAGTCACCTGGTGTTTTGGGGGTCCTCGAAACAAAATAATGCCTGGAGGCAATCTGCATTTCTACCCCTGCCAGGGAAAAAAAGCCCACCTCTGTATCTGGAAGAGATACAGGGCAGTTGCTCGGCTTGTGGGGAATCAGCACATCTTGGGAGAAATACTTTCAGCCGAGCCCAGAGGTGCCCACCCACAGTAATACCCTCCTGTCTACCAGATGCTATTCCTTTCGACTCCAGCAAGTGAAAAGGAAAGGTCCTTCCCAGCATTTTTGCCAGGAAGATGCATATCCCTGCATCGCTCTCCCTGGAGTCACTGGCAGGGTTGTTTATGTTATCCCAAGGCAAAAATCCCCCCTCTCTCCCCCCAGCACCGCTAAGTGCTATTGTTTAACTCCTGTGTGCACCAGCTTGCTCACAGACGTGCTCGCTTTCTGTTTAGCCCCGTTACATCAGCAATAAGCTATTCCAGTCTTTATTCACCTACTAATGAATTATACATTGATTATACAATAGAAGCTCTCCGCATCGATGGGCTGGGCTCTTGCTCTCCCACACGGCATCTCGCAAAGCGCAGCTAAGCCCAGCTGCGGCTCGGCCCTCTCTGATGCCCTCAGAAAAATGAACGTTCACTTTCTGGATTCACGAGCAGCAGAGCCTGAGCTGAGAAGAGGGAGTGTCTGGGCTGGATGGGGAAACCCGCTCGGGTTTGCTGTCCCTCTGCTGTAGCTCCAGTGGGAGCTGATGCTGTCCTTCCCCACCGCCCCCTCCTTCCTCCTCCTCTTTACATAACCTGACCCATCACCATAGATACGTTGACATAAATATTTAAAGATGGCAGAGAGACAGACCACGCAGACGGGAACCATTTGTTGAGTTTATTAGAAACAGAAACTTCAGGCGCAGCTACAGGTCTCTGCTTGCCGCATCCTCCCCAAAGGCTGCGAGGCAAACGCGACCCCCCCGGGCTATCATGGTGCTTTGGCTGAATTTACAGAGCTGGGCACAGGGATTTTCAGATGAGCGGGCACCAGCTGCTCCCACTGGGGCACAGAAAAGATATTCTGGAGATGTCACCTTAGATATGTGGATGATATTCTTAATATTATTTTTTCCACTCAAAATTAAGGCCTTGGCTGGCTCTCCAGGGGTGCAAGTAGGCCTCCCCCAAGGCAATGGAGCTCCACCTTCCCACTACCGCAAGCCAGTCCATGCCCTGCAGCTTGCCCTTGCTCAGTTCCTGCCTTGAAAAACAGTATTGCGGCGTGTTGGCTGCCTAGGAAGTTGTTCTTATGCGCTCTGGGACTATTAGCATCCTGCAGGATGAATTTCTGAGCTTCTTTTCATGCATCTCCAAAATGTCCTATTTAAAGATTTTTGGTGAGGCTGTTGTTGTTTGGGGGGTTTTTTTACCACCACAAGTAAATTGGAAATCCAGGCTATTTCTGTCATATTTTCCACAGAAAATAAGATGCGGTGGTTAAAAGCTAACTAGGACCTCACCCGCAAAATGACATGCATTTTATTCCCACGGTTTGTCCATCATTTTTGCACTGTCTGTGAGGTGGGCAGGGGGATTGCCATGAAAACCCAAGCCATGCAGCCGGAGTAGCACGTCAGCAGCCATCCCACAGTCCCCAGCGGACAAGGGACTCCCATCTGCTCTCCCAAATCTCCTGGACACCCTGCGTGTTAGGTGTTTAGAGCCTGCCTTGATGCTAATCGTTTCACATCCCTGTCCATCACCTTTTATAAAACACAGGTGTTTTTTAAGGTAGAGCTGCTGGAAGTCTGGCAGACGTGTTCCTGGGAGAAGCAGGCTTGAAGTCCCGGGGACTGGGCTGCTGGCAAGGGACTGCGGCTAAACCCGGGCCGGGAGGCAGCTCAAGCCGCATCTGCTCTAACGGACCCCAGTGAGTCAGACGCATAGATGTCAGCTATGCCAAAACCCACAAGGATGACACTGACTTTTGTAAACAGGTTCACAAAAGAAACCAACCAACCCAACAACGCAAGCCCAGCAGACAGAGGAAAAACACTGCAAGCGCCTCCGCTCTCTGCTGCTTCACTCTGCCTGCGAACCCAGTTGTGAAACCAATTCAAAGGGCCGCTCAAGGCAGGGGGGTTATTTTTGTTTGGGGTTTGGGGGCTTTTTTTTTTACTCTTTTTTTGAGTTTACTTTTTTCTGTCAGTGATGCAAGGCTTGGGAGCTAGGTAGCTTCTTCACAGACCTGCCTGCAGCTGGCTGCTCTGTAAACGAGGATCGCACACTGCTGAGCACTCCAACCGAGCCCATCCTGCTGAAGAGGGAAGTCATCAGCCCTATTCATAGCGCTTACACTCGATACCAGCATGTGACACCGATACATGAACTGAATTTGTGCAAATTTGTTTTACTTATTTATACAGCAGCATTTTATAAAGAGCTGATAAAGCCGCTGAGAGTCTTTGAAACGTAGTTCTGGTATTGTATGGACTCTACAGCAAGCAGTACAGCATGGCAAATGAATATACGAGATCTGAAATCACACGTAATCTTGGGAAACAGTATATGTTATCTTGACACTCTGCCACAGTGGTAGTTTTTTTCTTCCTGTATGTTAAGGCCAAAGTTTGCAAATGTACCCAGCTGAGCGGCTTAAAAAAAATCAAAACAAACCAAAAAATATCTGAACAAAACTTGAAACCCTTTTCCACTTCCAAGTTTTGGAGAGGACTTTGTTGGTATGGCCAGATGGGTGAACCCAGCTTAGACTGTAACTGGGAGCTACTTGATGCAGGAGATGGTGGGGCTGTGCCCCTGCTCCCCCTGCCAGAGCCACATCTGTACCTGAGTCCTGGGCAGCATGTGGCTCCAACACAGCCTGAAGGAAGGTCCCAGAAATGGGACTGAAAAGATTTATTTCTCGTTTTCCTTTTTTTCTTTTTTTCACTTCCCAATAAAAGATTAAAAAAAGGCAGAAAACAAGAAGAGAAAAGCAACGGTGACCAAAAAAACAAAGGCAATCCTGAGCTCCCTAGAAGTAGTTTCAATGCCAAGTTTGTGGCAGTGATTGCAGCTGGGGTTGTCCGCTCTCCAGTGCGTAAGAGTTGATTTGAAAGTCATTTTCCTTCATAGCCAGCAGGGCCACTGCTGCTGAAGGCCTTATCAGTTTGCAGCTGGTTCCTTCCTCTCCCTCACACAGATTCTCCAAGTGGCATCTCCGAGAGTTTTTCTGGAAACAGCCACCTAATTGCCCCTTGGCTCATGTAGCCTCCTATCTTCAACTTCTCTGTTCGGTTGGGGGGTGTGTGTGTCAGTATTTTTGTTTTAATATTTGTAGCTGGAAAGGATGAAGGTGCAGGAAAAAAGATGTTGTGGGATGCTATGATGTAGCAGGTGAGCAGCTTCGGGATCCTGCTGTTATCCTTTGGATTGATGAGCAGGAGCCACACAGGATTACAGCTATTTCTGTAACCAGATGGGTTGTACTGATAATTTGGGATAGCAGTTACATGCATAAATAGCCTTGTGAACCTCCAGCTTCGTTGGTAAGGCTGGATGAGTGAATGCGGCTTAGAGACAAAGGGTTTATGCATTCGTGGCAAGCCCGCAATCAGGGACGTACTCAGCATAAGTAATTGGGGAACGGGGCCAACTGCTATTCATCCCCCATCCCCGCCACCACGGAGCACCGTGGGCTGTTACTGAGGGGCAAAGAAGGGTTTGACGAACACGACGGAGCCCTGGATCAACTCATCCCTGAGGGCAATGGGATGACTTTGGAACAAGTTAACTCATTTTCAGCGTACATGTGTAGGAAATGCATGCTTACCCAGCAGCACATTCCTGCTTATGGGATGCATGGCAGGGAGGACTCCATCGAGTGTGAAATTTTTTGGCTCAGAAGCTGCTCCCTGAAATGCTTTTGCTAGAGGAAAGTGCCGAGGCAGAGAGAGGGCAGGTTTCCATGTACAATGCCGCAGGCGGGCGCCAAGTTCATATTTAGCATGGTAAGGTCCCAGCCTTTGCTGGAGCTTCTGGCTACTGCCTTTACCAGAAATCCTCTTACGCTCTGATTATGCGGCTTACTGTCCTGCCCCTAGAAGAAGTGAATGAGCTTGCTGGAAGCGTAATGTGAGGTGAGAGCAATTTATATTTGTAGGGATAAACAAGTGGGCCAAAGTGGAGTTTGGCCAAAAGATTGGGATATTTCATGGTGCTTCTGTTGCACAGCTTTAGGGTTTTTTAACTAAAACGTTACTAAAATTTCTAAGCCATAATATGAGGCTTACTTGAACTGTCGACACATGTGACCCAAATCTCTTTGGTGGGCAGACCTGAAGCCCCCCCGATGCTCACGCTACCCAGTAACTGAGGGAAAACATCCTGAGTGGTTCTGCTAAACTCGATGCAATTGCTTGCAGCAATAAAGCCACAAGCTTAAGCAAAAAGTGTTTGAAAGGTCAGAGCTTAGGATAAAATAGGAGGGAGAAAAGAATGAGAAAATGCTTCTCTGAATTTCGAACTGCAATTTTTAATGTAAAAATCCTTTTCTCTTTTTTTTTTTTTTTTCTTTTTTTTTTTCTTTTTCCTTTGGTCACATGCAGTGACGAGCTCTCCAGGCAAGATTTATTTTTGTCCTTGCACCTATCTGGAATATGATGTGTGCATTCCATTAAAAAGATCACAGGAATAGAGAGCATAGGCAATATATTCTGGTCTATGGATGTTGGAATACACTTGAGCAAGCATCCTATGGAGGATAACAGGAGGGCGTAGATAATTTTCAATGTATGCTAAATGTCTCATTTAGTTGTTTTGCAAAAAAGCTAAAGAATTGTTTCTTAGTCTTTACAAAAACATACACATATAGTTAGTTCATAATACTGTTCATAATTTTGTTCTAGAGCATGCTCTGCACAAAGTTTTACCAGTGTAGATTCTTTGATTAGGGGAGTTGTAACAACTGTAGCTTAAGAAATGTATGCATGCGCCTTCCTATTCTCCATACTGTGAATGCACTTACAGGTTGTTCCCTTTCCTCTGTGGGATATAAACCGTTTACAGTCTGCCTGTGCTATGGGGTTATATCCCTTTAGTTATATATGTGTGGTTAAAGTAATACAGCTTCTGCAGCTGGGTAACTGCTGAAGTCTTGTTTAAGAATGAGTCCTGGTTAGTCCCTGTTAGCTGCATGTACAAACTTTATGGATTATAGTGAGCCAGGAAACAAATTGTTGTGGTTGTATCAGAAATTCTTCAATGTATTTCCAGACCTTGTCATTGGTAGAGTATCAAGCAACAGCGAGTGCATTTTCTAAATAGCTCTGTGAAATAAAATTGCAGAATTATTCTTTTCTGTGCCTGTGTGTAGCCATATATAATCATTACATTAAGTTTTCAAAAACTTGTGAGTAAAAAAACCCCAAAACACCAAAACATTTCACACTTACTCAGTCTGAAGAAACGGTTTTGCACTTCTTGGTATGCCATTGTATTTAATTATCCAAAATTAGTAATTCTGATTATTTTTTTTATGTATGTTCTATCTTCAGTTTATTTATGAAGTGTGTAGTATATTTTTACTGTTGACTGTAACTGCTTTACGTATTTTCTTGTCATGATTAAAGTATCTACAGGAAAACTTCAGTGGAGGTTTCACTATGTTTTCTTAACATAAGCTTCAGTTAAATGGTGAAAGGTATAGCTCAATTTATTTCATTCGCAGGGTAAAGATCGGTAGTGTAGAGGCTATTTGCACTGCACTGAGACTTTGAAGACTGGTACTGTTCATTCTCATTGATCTGAGTGATTTTGGGCCATATACTTTTTTGTCTGTGCCTGTGTATCCTTCTCTGCAGAAACTGAATAATAATACCTGTCTCCTATCTGAAGTGGGTCGTTTTATCATGTAGTTAAAGTGCTTTGCTGGACTGGAATTTATCTTGTTACCATTTCCTGTGGGCTAATAGGAAAACCAAGAATTCTCCACATCTTGTGTATGTTGCTATGGTTGGTTGGGGTTTTATTTTGTATTTGGAAGTATCACTTTGGCATGTAAAAAGTTAGTCTAATATTAAGTAACTTACAGCCTTGACTTGTATTCTTTCTTAATCTAGATACAATTTCAAAGATTCGGATTGTGTATTGAACGTAAAAGTAACATTTTCAAATTAAGTCATTGCAATCTTCTATTAGTGCAACTGAAAGGAGTTTAGTATTTAATTTAACTAGAATTAAATATATGTGTTTATTCTAAATACTTCAGTCTTATAAAATGGATATGTCTTCTAGAAGCTGTGCTTTCTTTTCCAGAATTTTGCTTTCCAACTGTATTTTTCTCACACCTTTCCCTGTACTGTAAATGCAGTGCTGTAATAAAGTCATAATAATTCTGATTGCTACCACAGCAAGTTCAGAAGTGTTCAGGAGCAATTCAATTTCCTGGGAAAGAATAACTCTCTTGCTGTTATTAAGCCCTGTACTAATGGCCAAGGGTGAACGATCCACAGAACCACTACCATGATAGTAGAACTGCTTGTTCTAATGGCTCTCTTAATGTCCTGAGTGAAGGGAGATGTAGTGCAAATTGTATTTCAGAATATTATGTAGTGGTCCAGGAGCCAAATGTTACCTCTGCAAAACTGGCATGCATGTGAAACCTTACAATAAAGCAGATTAATATTTTTATTTTGGTGTAAGTAACAGTGAATTATTTTTTTATGTGTGAAATTTAAAATTCCACAAATGTTACTTCTCTCTTGCAGCAGCTGGTTGCTTCAATGTCACTTGTTAAAAGAGTCTGTAGGTTTACAAATGATAAGTCTCTGGGGGGAGGTTATTTTACCACAGCTCAATGCTGTACAAAATGTAAAACAACTTACTGCTCTTCTAAGCAAGAGGATTTCAAGAGCAAAGAAAAAAAGCTACTGATAGAGTTCTTTCCTTTCTTTGCTTACTTGCTGACAGATGTTACCAAAGTATTTTACCCAGACCATTATAGTTCTCCCGAAGATAATCAAATGCTGAAGCATTCGCATTTGTTAGCAGGTTCTTCACTTTTTTCAGTAAGATGTTGTAACTGTAGAACATGGATATCATCAAATGGAACTAGGATTGGGGTAGAAAATAAAATGATGACACCAAGAATCTGGAAATACCAATCTTTATTGTTAATGGAGCACTGGCATGCTTTTATGAAGTTGGTGAAGGGCAGTAACTTGGTTCCTCTCCCAGCAGCATGGGGCTGCCAAGTTGTGTATGTTACTGAAGGACAAAAAGGAAGTTGGTGTTAGAAGTGGAAATAAAACTTAGATCTGCTTGTCATCATGTGCTTGCTTATCATCCTCCATATGAACATGCTTGTTTAGTTTTAATATAGCAATTACTCCAGGCCATGTTCTCAGTTTTTTTCTACATATATGTATAAAAGAGCTATTTGCTGTTAAACAGGAAGGCCATTTAAGTACATGGACAGTCAAAAGGTGATTTTTGAAAGTGGGAGCTGTCTGACTGGGATAAGCATGTGCTGTCCCTTAGCCTGCTATATGTATGGTCTGTAACTGTCACCTTCTACAGCTGACAGTAAATTTGAGCAAAAAAAAGTATATGGTAGCTTACTGCTGGTGTATTAAAAGAGGGATCTGGTTTTTTAAACCACCAATTCCAGTTCATATTTTGTATGTGAGCTTTTGGAATTGCCTGTGTTTTTTCTTGAGGACAGAGGAAGCTCGGAAATGTGGCTATACTTCACATCCTGCTTAGCTTTTTTCAAGTTACATAGCAAACAAAACAAAGGGAAAAGGATATTATAATACTTGCTACTGAAAAATTAAGTCCAAGTCTTTTATATTCAAAGGAAACGGAGGCAATTATGAAACAGAAATTGGAGCATTATACATGTTTAACATACCTAGAGAATATGGGAACGAAAATGCGTGTGCTGTATTGTATGTTTTATAACTAAAGAACTTGAACTTCCAGATTAGTCTGTGATCACTTAATTTATTATGTGTTCTAGCCCGTTTGTGTGTGTTCTAGGCCATGATAGTAGCAATGCCAGGAGTAAGGTTACCTGGTTTTGGGGGGTTTTCTGAGATGTTGTTTTCAGTAGCTTATTTCTTAGTCATACTGAAATTTGCCATGATGAATATGTTTGAGCAGGGTTATTCTTGAAACTTTAAGCTAAAATGACTCAGTATTTTGAAAATTACTTTAAGAGACAGTAAATACGTTAATTTAAAGGGAGGAGAAATGCTTGTTTGGCTTATTTAAGAGCATATCAACACTTCAGTTCTGGGATTTAGCATTGGAGAGGAGAGAGGGGAAGAGAGTATAAACATTCACGTGGAGCATATGGCTGTTCCTCGAAACTTCAACAAATCTTAAGCAAGACTGATCTGGAAGTTCAAGTTCTTTAGTTATAAAACATACAACACAGCACACACATTTTTGTTCCCGTATTATCTAGATATGTTAAACATGTATAATGCTCCAATTTCTGTTTCATAATCACCTCTGTTTCCTTTGAATATAAAAGACTTGGACTTTATTTTTCAGTAGCAAGTATTATAATATCCTTTTCCCTTTGATTTGTTTGCTATGTAACTTGAAAAAATCTTGAAAAGCTGTTTCATGCATGTTACTTAACAAATATTTATTGACTAAACTATCTGAATATTTCACGTAACATGAGTCCTGTCTGTTGGTCCTTGCATGTCTCCTGACTGTGCAGGCATCATCTGGACCAAGTAGTTAAGCGTGATGCACCCCACAGCAGTAGGTGCTTGGTAAGTTTAATCCTACGTAGTCTTTCTTTATCTGTGCTTCTCCCCAACCCCAGAATGCGTAGGCAGCAGTTGTACTCATGGAGGGATAATGACTGGTGTTCGCAGAGAGGTGGGGAACAGAGAATGAAGCTTGATGGAAATGCAGCAGGCCCAGGAACCTGAAAAGGATGGTATTAGCGAAATTATAAATGGTCAGAGGCGGGGTGAACGAGAGAGGGCAAGAGGTGAGAGAGGACAAGCGGTATGTTGGTGTGGAAGGAACAACGTAGAAGGGTGGTACGAGGCTGAAGAGCAGGAAGAACATGGATAGGAAAGTATGGGAGCATGAAGAGTGTTGGCAGCAGGAACAGAAGAGGGTGGAATGCAGCAAAAACTAGTTGAACTGATTGCTTCAGATTCACCATTACTAAAGAGTTATGGATGAAGTGAAGCAGGAAAGGAAGAATTTTTATTTAATCATTTTGAAAAGAAAATAACAGTTCATTTTAGGGCCTATGCTTAGCAGCAAAACAAAGTCGTTCGTGTTTGACCAAATGTTAGAATCAAAAGAGGGAAGATTCTGGAAAAGTTACTGACCGATTGGAACCAGATTTGACAGAGAGTTGCAGGACCAGGATTTTGTGTCACTTTAGTTTATTCAGCTAGTCTGAGTTAATGCTTGGTTCATTGACAGGCTCATTACTTCTGAAATCAAAATGGACATAAATATGAAAAAACTGACAGTGGAACATCTTAATTTGATGAAGTGTTTAAATGCAAAAAATGTGTAGAGAGGATTTTCTTATACATTCAACATCTTAAGTCCATTTTGAATGCAGTTCTTAGTTAAAACTTCATCCTTTGAGTGTACTTCAGTAGCATTAGGTATTCAGTCTTTCATAGAAAGAATCATTAGAAACTGTTATGGTTTTATAATAAAAATGTTGGAAAACTTACATATGCTTACATAAACTGCTTGCTAACATTGTAAAGTAATGCACGTAAAGCAATAAAAACATAGTGAGATTGGTGGTTATTCTGTGTCTTCTTTATGAAACCACAAAATATAAACACAAAACAAGATTAATTTCAGTCATAGTTTATTGGGTGCTGATACAAATCACGATTAAAATGGCATTTCCCATTGCTTTGGTTTAATTTGCCTGGAAGGATATGATAAAATTAGTGTCTCCAGAAGTAACAGATTCATTACATGCTTGTGTGGATATTCCAAAGGCTTCAATGGCAAAGGAATGGAATTGTGTCTAGAACATATGCAAGCCTGTTCACCCATGTGGGGAATGCTGGGGAAATGTGGAGGGTGGAGTTATGTTTTTTGGGAGTGTTTTTGGTTTGTTTTGTTTGTTTGTTTTTTTAAATGAAGCTGTGTTTGAAAATGTAATTAAATATCATTAAGTAGGGAAGTTGTACCAGATTCAGTTCCAGCTGTGGAATTGATACATGCCCTCTGCGATGCAAGGCAGTTTTAGGTCTGAAATGTTATGACAGCACATTGGGTAGATACTGAGGGGGGGAGAAAATACTTCTCTGTCCTGTGAAAAGTAGATACGTGTGAGGCATCATGATGTGTATGCTAGGATTCACAAGCAAGAACCATCATAAGTCCTTCAGTTCGCGGTGTTAAGAATACGGGAATAAAAAACCCTAAAGGAATCTTCATTTACTATGTGAATATTGGGGATGAATGAGGGAGCGATGGGAAGTATTTTTGCTCCCTTGTACCCTAATCCCTCGGAATTCTTGGAGCAGTTAAAGAAGGGAGGTTTCCTTTCCACCAAGTTTTGTTTTCCTTTTACCAAATTTCTGTTTAGTCCCCTTAATTCCTTACTATTACTTTACGGAGCTAATAAAGCAGGGTCAAATTACAGTGTGAAATGGGTAGGAGAAACTGAGATGTTGTAGGAAGTTTCTTGAATTTGAGAATCTTTTAATAGTTAGAAGAATGAGGTTTTAATTTTGCAGAAGGTAGGACAGCAACCTGAGGATTTCCTTCTGCAATGCCAAGAGCTACCTGTGGGCAGGATACCTAGTACACTGAGGTGACATTATTTTATGATTAGCTTGGGTAGGATTTCTCATCTTTCTCATTGTTAAGAAGCACTATGGTAAATTGGCGATTACATGAACCAGGAATATGAATCATGATTATGCATGCTTCCCAAGAAATGTGCTGGTGTAAACAGAAAGGATATATGCAGAATTAAGGAGCTGAAGTTCTTCAAAAGACCCAGGTGCCCTTAATTCTGCTTTTGTTGCTGTGCCTCGAGAAATTTATATTATCTTATGCATCCTTAATACCCATTTTATCGGTTACTGCATATGCAATTGTAGCTTGTAAAGTGGCACATTTTTATAATACTTTTTTTCATGTTTGGTACCTGCAAATAGAATTTCCAGAATTCCTTTAAAATACCAAAAGCAGAGTTTACGCAAAGAGTGAATTGCTAAAGAGGCACAAACCTTTTCATGAAATGGTTTGTTGTTTGTCATGCTCTGTGACATTGTGTGGTGATGCTTGGAAAATAGGCTGTGATAGAAATACTTAGTATGGCTTGTTAAGTTCTGAAATGGGATGATATGAAAAGAGGATGCTATGAAAGATTAATGGAACAACAAAGCAGTATATATAGTGTTGGAGAGGTCTTGCTGAGTGAGGTCAGTGTTACATAGTATACATGTTCAAAATCCTGCAAGCAAAGAAAGGTTGATGACAGCTTGTAGTGTAGCCTGTATTTCTGAAGAAATTTAACCTTAGTGGTGGATTAATTTTCACTTTTCTAAAGTATAATATGCATTCAGTTTTTTTATGTAATCTCATATTCATCAAGATTAATATATAAATAACTTTATTGCACCACCAAACAATAAAGGGAAAAAAGCGACACAAAGTAAATCTCATTTTACTGCATCCAAAAATTGGTTTTGTGGCTTTTCGGGGCTTCTCTCCCACGGAAATTGACAGCATAGCTGGTGCATAATAACTGTTTAGCTGTGTCTGCGTAGTGCAACTCCCCGAGGCTGGTATTGTATTCCTGAACAGGAACATGATCTTTCTAAAAGTGTAATATTCTAAATAATGACTGTGCTTTGTAAGGACATAAGATAGAGGAAATAGAAGCCACCTTGCTGCTGAATGAGGAATACATTCTCATTGAGCACAGTTTTAATAAAGTTGTATGCATCAACTTCATACTGATTTGTTTGTCTTAATTTTACTGAATATCTCTTCGTAGGCAGGTTGATGGAGATAGGTAACCGCTGCAGCAAAGGTAGAATGAATCCCTGATGGCATGTTGTCATATATACTCCACATACTGCTTCATTATTATTATTTGAATCTGTAAAAATATAAATGTATCTTGATCTTAATGTCTGCTAATATTTTTATATGTGAATGTACGCACAGGTCTTTGTTTCTTACTAGCTGACATGCAAAATGAGAGAATGACTGAACAGAGGGTTCTTCTAAGCTTGAATGAACAAGGTCATATTTTACTCTGTAGTAAAAACTTCAATCGTGATAGGCTTTTTAAGTGACAAAGCAAGTTGGCCTTGGGTTTGGATTCGTAGTTAAGTGTTGTCTTTATTATGATAACATGACTTTAAAGCTTGTCTGCAAGAGGAATAAAAGGAAAAAATGAATTGGCAATAGCAATTCCAAGTTTAGGCTCCACAGTGCCTAGGTATTGTCTCCACCCTTTAACAGCTGTATCTGCTCCCTGTTCTTACCCACACTGGGATATGCGAGAGGACATAACATGCAAGCTCAGATCTCTTATTTTCTTATCTGATACGTTTTAGGCTAGACTCTAATCTTAGTTGCTGTCAAGTGTCTCTTGGAAGAAGGCAATATGACTGCGATGTCCTCTGGCTCCTTCTCAGCCAAACCTTTTCCTCTGCAGCATCTTTCACGTGGGCCTGCATTTCTTCAGTACCTCTTTCTGCTCTCAATATCTCATACGCTGTTTAGAAACTTGCCTATTTCAAGAGTTTCAGCTGAAGCCTTTGCAGGCGAGGGCTACTTCTTCATACATGATATATTTTTGACTGACCAGATCTGACTGCAGTTGTTTCTGAATGAAGGGAGCAGGTTTTTCAGATTTGCAATGGTGGAAGTAGTTGTTTTTGACTGAGCAAAGACAAGGAATAGATAATCCCAATTTGTCTGGCAGTGACCTACATTGAGAAGATGCTATGAATAGTGAGAAGTCCTCTGTTTGAAACTAGCCCAGCAAGTTGAGGTGGGTGAAAATGAGTACGAAAATTATAGAAGATAAATAGCATGCGAAGAAAGGAATAAGGAATATACACTGTCTTCTCAGAACAGAATTAAGAAGATGCAAAATTGAGAGAAGCCCATTCTTTGGGGACATAGGTCTTCGACAGTTTAAGAGAAAGTAGTAAGAACTTTCAATGTGTCATCTACCCCTTGAGGCTTCAACACTAGTGTATTGGTTTGGACTGAAACTCCTTCTAGCTCAGTATTTCATCTCTAACGAATGACTGAAGCTTGTATCAGTTTATAACTCCTCAGAGTATCTTCCCTGCTCTTTTAGAGCTAGGTTTCATGAACCAGAGATGGCATCTGTATTGAGTGGCTCTCAGCATTTTGTTTTTCTGTGAACTTGTCTGAAAAACATTACTTCTATACTACGCATGGATAAATCTTGGCTCTCAAATCCAAATACCAACTTCTTTTCACTTTCAGAAATGTTGGGAGTTGCTTTCATTCCAGTTCTTATGCAGTTGGCAAAACTGGGAACACAGGAGCTTTGTCTATGTGATTCAAGATCTCAGCTGTGTGTTTTAGCCATCAGCTCATTTCAGGTGGACTTTGTCCAACATTAGTATCTGGAACTTCCCCAGAGGTAGTTTTGCAGGCTTTTCTTAATGCTTTTCAGCAGTTGTGTTTTCTAAATACATTTTCACAATCTTTGCTACTTTGCTTTCACAATCATTACTACTCTTTAAAAAGTAACTTTAATATATCAAACAGGTGCTATTAAATTACCACTTAAGATTACTTTAATTATATTAAATTTTTTGGAAAGCTTTTTAAAATTGCAGAATAATCCTGTAGCAGAAGCTGTCTTCACAGAACACGTGATGCTAATAATGGCTTGCGCCCCTTCCTATAGCCTGTTAGTTTTTATCATGTAGTAGATTACTTGGTCATAGCTGTCATTAGAATACATTCTGTGGTAAAATCAAAGCATGATTATGAAGGGGACTTAAATTTAAAAAAACTCTTTCGCCTTTCTTAGTTTCATACTTAATTTTTACATCACCAATGACTTATTCCTATTTGCATTTTGTTTCATTTTTGGGATGTCTTGTCTAGTCTAAGCAGACAGGCACTGGGCCAGAGAGTAAAATATAAAGGTTGAACAGCAAGCGAGTTAGCAGTGCAAATCTAGCTTTCTGTTAGAGGTGTCAGCAAAGACAAAGATGAATATGGAGAATGAATGGAATAAGGTGAGGGAAAGTTCAAATAATAGCATGGGATAGTGGGTGTGATTACAGATGCTTAAAAATGCCAAAAAACTTTTGCAAAACCTGCAAAAAAATTCCTGTCAGTTTATTTAAATTTGAGGAGGGAACCACATAATAAACCAAAATATTTTATTTAATCACATTTCTCAGGAAGTATGTTCTATATTGTTGTCTCCTTCTGAATATTTCTCTGTTTATTTTTAGGTTTCTGTCACCCACGTTGTACATCAGTGGGATTCCCTCTGCTGGAACAAAATAATGTCTTCTTCAACCCATTGAAGGAAAGGGGTGAGCACCTTTCTCACAGCCAATATTTTATCTCCTTTAGAAAGCAGTGTGCCCTGGAAGCAAATATCATTATGTATTTTGATGAAAAGTGAAGCCAGTTCTAGGTGCTTTTCATGTGTCAAACAGGCTTGCTGGTTTTGATTTTTGTTTCTGTCTAACTTTGTATGTGAATATAAGGGTCAATGTTACAGAGCAAGTGCCAGGACTAAAGTTAAATAAGAATGAACAAATCGCCGTGCTGAATCTGTCCGTCATCCGTCTCTCTCTGAAGGACTTCAAAGGAACGTGTATAGGGGAAAATTAGAAGGAAATGTTACTTATTAACAGGTCTGCTGGGTAGTTACTTCACAACCCTAAGACAGTGGTTAGTTTATACCCTGAAGCATAACTATTTATATCTCTTACAAAACATCTGTTGTAGCTTGTATATGTTAAAAACGATATTACTGAACTCCAACAGCTTACTTGTACCTTATGTTAACATTGCTGGGTGGTCCCTTCACTCTTAATTATGAAGGAGCAAGTAGAGCAAGTGGGGAGTGATGTATGTTAAGTGATCACTTTGTGTACATGTTTCAGCTCATCTTTAATCTCTTCTCTTAGATACTCCTTAATTTGCACAAAGTCTCCACATTTCTAATTATGATTACTCTTATTTTAGTTTCCTTTCTACTCTACATTTTTACCTTCATACTTATTTTTATTAAAGGCTTGAATTTTTTTTCTTCCACTTTATTTTGCAGAACACAATGCTTTTATGAATTCCCTTTCGTCACAGATATCAATGGAGTTTCTGATTGCAGTTCATGCATCAGCTTCCAGTTTACATGACCTTAAACGTTTCCTTGGGTTTTCCTCACGCTTTGTTTTTGAAATAAATAGCATGAGAGTTAATTCTGTTCTGCATGAAGCAGACTGGCTGACTCTCTCAGCCTTGGGTTATTTTTTTTTTATGTAACTCTTTGAATCTAACACAAATGCACAGTTTTCCTTCTTCTGTGATTTCTTTAACAAAGAATAATTGGCATTTTTAAAGCTAAATTGTCCAGAAGTCATGTGTTCATAGGCCCACTTCAGATACCTTAGGCCATATAGTGTTTGGTATTGCTGTGCTGGTTAAAGATGGTCCTGCTGTGAGTTGATAATCACCACACATGAGCCAGAAATTACCACACTAATAGGTCAGCCAAGAGCAGGGGTTGTATGAGTGCACAGCAATGTGCTTCAGACAAAGTCAGCTGGTTTACATCATAGCCACCTTTAACAGCGGGTTGAACGAGCCTAGCTGACTTTATGTAAAAAGGATCAGAAATCATTCACATGTTCTGTGGGCTCAGTGGTAGAGCTGTGGAAATAATTAGCTCTGGCAGGGTGGCAGTGATGAACATCTGGGAGCGACACCAGCTTCATCTAGTATCGTTGTTTGCAGAATGAACATCTGCTTAGGCTGTGTATCTGCTAAGTAGAACTAGATGCTGTATCCCAAATTAGGTTATAAAAGCCGAATGTGTAAATACCTTTTCAGTTATTTTTCTTAAAGTTTAACATAGTTTGTCTCTTACCGCTGCTGGGTAATGAGAAGATGTTTCTCTTTAGTGAACCAAAGTAATTCCTCAGTAATTGCCTCAATTTAAGTGTGTGATTAGCTCAATTTGTTCTTCTTGATTTGCAGTAGTTGTCTTCACTAAATCTCATCAGTTGCTATCTTGCCTAATAGCTTAATCTTCTTCTAATGTAATTATAAGTCAGAGGGGAAGCTCTTACGGGAAATGAAGGATATACCCACGTAAGATTCTTTCTAGCCATTCCCCTGGGAGACAACAGGGCAAAAGTCCTTCTTGGTGAAATAATCTATGGATCTAGCTCAAAGCTGTGCACCTCTTTCTTCCTTTGTGTGGCCTGAGGGATTTCCAGATGTGGAATGTCTCTTCCTTATGGAAATCTGGAAGGAAGGGTTGGTCCAGCTTGTCTGATTCTCCAGAAATTCTTGCAACTGGTGTCTTTACCAGTTTACATGTGTTATCTTTGTTGCTTCCCTCTCCGTGTTGTTCTTCGTGTCACTAATATGATCTCACATCCTTGCTTAACTCTAAGACAGTCTTCCTCTTCTATGACTGTTTTACCTCTTATTTCCTCCTTTCTGTCTAAGAACTTCATCTTTCTCCCACCGCCAAACAATTTCTTTAACAGCATTTTGTGAGGAACTTCTTCAGCTTCTAAAAAAATCACTGAATAGTGTTTACTCTTTGTTGATCTGTTCAACTGTTCTGCTTTTATTTTGAGGGTAGTCTGGTCTGTGCTTTGGATATCGCAGTCAGAAATTAAATGTGTGCCTTTTGAGAAGGAAGAAAAGCAGCATTTTGTATGTGCTCTTTCACTCTATAAATACAGAAAGACACTAAAGTCATGCCCCAGTTGTAAGCTACCATTTTTGAAAGAAAATAAACGTTTAAACGTAAGGCAAATGCTTACAGGGCTGAGGTTTTATAATATGTCCCATTAAAGTATTTTGAAATGTGGCAAATGCTGATTTAACTTTAACATTAAATGATTCATAACTATAATAAAAAATGTTAAAAGTCTAAAGTAGTTCTATCAGTGAGTGCATTTATGTTGTTCCCCCCCCCCTTTTTTTTTTTTTTTTTTTTAAAGAATATTTGTTCATACTTAGGATGATTTGACATAATTAACATTTTATTAACCATGATGGCAACACAGACATTAAGTATAGACAACTATCAAGATGGACAACAGGTAGGTGTGTTTTTCTTTCTCTATGAACTAAATACAGTTAGCAAGAGAAAAAAAAGGTAGTGACTTCTTCCTTAATGCCTGTTTTGGCATTGTTTAACTATCTGTTCTTGTTTGTAAACCAAGACCTTTAAAGTGATAAGCTGCTATTCTTTAATAGTTGAATACATATTGAAGGCTTAGTTAATCTTTGCATGACTCTGCTTAACTTCTGGAAGAATGGTTAGATAAGGGGTTTTCTTCTGAATCTGCTCTAGATGATTTGTGGGCTGTAATGTTCCTGTTTTTAGGAAAGTCAAATGCGCATCCGTAATACTTTGTGTATATGATACTTCAGTGTTCTTACGTGTCTGCAGATAGATAGACTTGTTGGTCTTGAACAAGTGAAGGATAAATTTAGTTATCTAGAATTACTACTACTTTGACTACATTTAAGTTGATGCAATTATGCTGCAGGCTGCAAGCTGGTAGAATAGTTGAATTCATTATAATGAGGTTATTGATTAGAATTGCTAATTAGAAAGCTGGTCAGTGGGCTTCCAGTTTCTTATTTCTGTTAACAAACAGCTAGAATAATGAAACATACTCAGATATGTCTGTTGTAATGTTTCTTTTTTGTACAACAGGCTGTATATTGCAACAATTTGAATTGCTAAATTATAATACTGTTAAATGGAGACAAGTCATGCTGGTGGCCTGTACTCTGAAGACCTATTTTTATATTACTGTGTGTCAGCCCTAAGCAGTAAATACAAGTACTTCTGTCAGCAGATGGCAACAGTGGCGAACAGTCAGAAGAAAAACAGCAACTTTTCCCATCTTTTATAAAACAATGTTTATCTGAATGCAATGTGGCGTTATTGATTTTTGTTGTTGTTTGCTTCTTTTATTGCAATTCTAATTCTACCTTACATATTTTCCTTTATTACCCCAGCAAATACATGCCATCCTGTGACATGTCAGTGAAAGTAATACATGTTTTTGTAAAGAATGGATTGGGAGAGAGCATTTTCTTTCTATTTGTTTTACATTTTAAGCTCTCAGTGACCAAGATAGGTAGGGTGCCTGCTGCTTTTGTAGTTTGGAAATGGCCCACAGAAAATAGCTTGCAGTTTTAAGTGAGCTATTTCCTCCTTCTAGTGTGAGAGCACCCTAACTGAATATGCTGTCTCCCTTCAAACTCTGCAGATGTATGGCTCAGCATTTATAATCACTTGTATGAGTCATCCCCTTTTATTTTGCTTCTCCTTCTTGTCATTAGCCAAGAAATTAGTCCATTAGTTGCATCTTTTTTGCAAGCATTCTGGCTTAAAAATCATCTATGCTTTCTGAGGAAGCTTTTTGCAAGGCAGGGTGCTCTGTTGGGTAGGTCATGCTGGCATTTTCTCAGTTTCTGATTTTGCTAGGTGATGGCTTGGCTGTGACAGATAATAAAAGCACAAGCCTTTTGGTTCTCCCAGACTTCTTGATGGGAATGGTATAAATTCTTTTACTTATGTTGTGTGGAAATAGATTAAATTCTGTTAGAGTCAGGTTCTCTAGTAGTTTCTGGAGGCCAGCTCTCCTCAGAGAGTTCCTGTGAGTGATGTGATAACGTACAACTCCGGGGAAAAGAAGGCAGAGGATTGCATTCTGTACACTTCCTTTCTGCAGGTGTCAATTCTGGCTGCCTGGCGATATCTAGAACAGTGTCTGTCCTCCACTCAAGATAAAACTTGTTAGGGTTAAAGCAGAAAAAAAAGATAGCAGTGATTTCTTGTCTTTGTACAGATGTTCCCTGTACTCCAAGGGGAGAAACCCAAGGAGTTTGGGTTAGGTGCTGGAAATTGAGTTTCAGAGGTCAGATTCCTTTAAGACCTTTTAGTCTGAATGATATTTAGCTGGAGGTGATGGGAAAACCGCTTTCAACACCTCCAAAGCACCTCAAAGGCATTACCAGCCACCTAGTGCAATTTAGGTGCTCAGTAGAAGCTGTGGCTTGATGTTGTTTTTCCAGTGGTGGCAGATTGTGTAACTGTGCGTTAAATGGATTTGTAGAAGCAGTTAACTGCTCTTTTCTCCAGTAGCTTGATATTCCTAAAATAATTTGTTATTACAATATGTGAATGTGAGTAGTAAAGGTCAGGGGAGGTTATGCTCCTGATTATTGAAAGATTGGAGGGACACAGAATATCTCAGTTCTTTGTAAGAAAATGTGCATTTTAATGGACAAGAAAAACTTCAGGATCTCTTCTTCAGTATCTTGATGTAATGTACAGTAGGAAATAAGAAAGAAAACTTAAGAATAGAAGCTTTCCTTTTTGTTGTTTTCATCCTAAAGGCTTTTTATGCAGACATCCCCATGAATTTTTTTTGAGCAAAAAACCCCCTGTTTTTTGCTAGCCTGTTCCAAAAATAGCCACGTCAGAGACAAAACGCTTTAACAATTTACTAATAACTGTCACTTCCATTTTAAAGCTGAGTGCTGAAACTTGAAGTGACCTTTACGCTACCCATCAAAAAGTGTCAAGGATTAAAAGAGGGGTTTTGTTACTGCTATGGCTTTTTGTGTAACTGCCAAGTCATACCAACCTTCTGGCAATTTAGTAGCCCTTTGCATTGCTATTTCCCTAGAAAACAGTACACTTATTTTACGTCAAGCATACAAATTTACTTATAACTTACTCTTTTTCTACAGATGCAAGTAGTAACAGAATTAAAAACTGAACAAGATCCCAACTGCTCTGAAACTGATGCCGAAGGGGTGAGTCCTGCCCCTGTAGAATCTCAAACTCCAATGGATGCAGACAAGCAGGCCATTTACAGGTAGTAATGGACTTGTGTTCTGTCTTTCGAAGGGTAAAGAACAGAGGATTTATTTTTTTTAATTAATAGTAAGTAGCTTAAAATCAGATGGTCTCTTGGCTGTCTCAATAGTTTGCAGGGAAAGAGTGAGATCAAATTAGCTTCACTGTCAGTTGTCAGCCAAGAAAAAAACCCTTCCCTTTATTGTGGGATTCTTCAATTTCAGCATAGTTTTAAAGGATATTCTAAAAGTGGCTGCTTCTAAAGCACAAGTGAAATTTAGCAAGCTACTCGGACTGTTGAACTATGTTCACTATTTGTTATACTGTAGTTTTTATTGTTAATGTGAGGGTTTGTTTTCCTTTTTTTGTAATTAGGTTGATCTTTACTCCCTTTTCTTTAGGGATAACAATCTGTTGCCCAGTAATTAGCTCAAATGAGATTAAATGTTGATGTATAGACACACTAGTTTGAGATTTTCCAGTGTTAAGTGCTGTGCTAAGCAGTATGCTTGGTTTTGGTGAGGTTAAGCATTCTTTCACTTTAAGTGCTTTATAAAGATGGAATTATTACCACTTTGCAGGTTAAAAAAACCAAACAAACAAACAAAAAAACCAAACCTGAAGCAGAAATATGTATCCACTTATTTACAGACTTGTGCTAACAAAATCATCTTCTCCTCTGAGCATGATTTCACAGGAGGCCTCTGAGTACAGCCTGGATACTATTCTCAGTTCTGTAAAGTTATTTGTGATGTATAAATAAGGCCCACATTGAAGAAGAAATAACTTTTGTCAGACTTTATTTTGTAATTTAAATATGCATACATCCTATTTGTAAATCCTAATCCTAATTTCTAATGCACTGTATTAATGTACCTCTTGCCACTCAATTACAGTGAATCAAATAGTATGTCATATCTCTTTAGCTTGTGATTGTTTTCTTTATTTAAATATACATATTTTACTGCTTTACTTGCCTCTAGGGTTTGTGGTAAATCAAAATGAAAAAAATACCAAACTTCCATCGTGTTTTGCTATAGCCCATGGTCTTATATGCAGTCTCTTCCCAGACTTGTCTTTCTGTTTCTTACATGAGTGACTGTTACCTTACGTGAGCTACGTCTTACTTTTTAGTGCTGTACATATAAGTGAAAATACTTATTCATGTATTTTAACTTTTATTCTAGGCACCCACTCTTTCCCTTGTTAGCACTATTATTTGAAAAATGTGAACAATCTACACAAGGCTCAGAAGGTACAACTTCTGCTAGTTTTGATGTAGATATTGAAAATTTTGTAAGGAAGCAGGAGAAAGAAGGAAAGCCCTTTTTCTGTGAAGATCCAGAAACTGATAATTTGGTAAGTACAAGCTGTTTCTTTTCTTTCTGAAACAATCATCACATTTGCCTCTTCTTCCTAATTTCTGATCTCAAGTGGTGCTTACAGTTTCTCCTCACTTTTTTCTTCTTACCAGAGAATCTTCTTTATGTTAATGCCAAGAAACTTTTTTTTTTTTTTAATTTCTTCTGACCCCTTTTTTCCCTTGTCTTTAAACCTACATTGGCCCTTCACAGTTGTTTCCCATTCTAAGCTGGCTGAGATCAGTATATTAGAGACAAACAGAAACATACGCTTCCCATAGTTAGGTTGACTCTGCAAATCAATTTTGGAGTGTCAAGACATACATTCAATCAAAAACATGTCACCAATGTAAGTGGGGGTTTTTTTCCAACTGTTTGGTTTTTTTTTTTTTAATCAGAGTTCATCTAGTTAATGTGGGAGAAGAGCTGTTATGAGCTTAGAAACTCTTTAACGTACACAGATTTTTTTCTTGTGTGTCATTGTCTTCTTTAAGCTTTCTGAAAGTCCTTCCTGTGATGAAGCTGTGGTTTCCCCAGTCCCTTAGTCTCCCTTTTGAGTCATCTCTCTAGAGAACACCCCTCTTGGCATGCTAGTTTCTAAACTACCTGTGTTCGTCTCTTTAGAGTCGTGTGGCAACTAGATTTTAGCATAGTCAAGAGTGTTAGAATTATAGGGGTCAAGTGTGTTGTTTCAGTTTTGAAAACCTGTTCCTCTAAGGGGACTGTGTAATAAAGCAAGTCTTCATCCTTGAGTCTACCTCATAGGAGAAAAGGCTACTTAAAATACTGACATTCACAAAGAAAACTAAATTGATGGGAGGCTGTAAAGAACAGAAATGGTAATGTTTTAAAATTGATATCTCTAGCAAGATTTATGTGGGCAAATAATATACCCTGTGTGGGAGGCTAAGGTCAGGTACCTGGAGAAAACTCTTAAGTATAACCAAGACTTAAACAAGAAATAAATCTGAGATGCCGTTTAGAATTGACAGGAGTGTTGCAGTGAACAGCATGTTAGGAGGGGCACATATTATCACAAAAAAGGGGTCAATTCTGGCTGCTTTTGCAAGCAGCCTAAATAGACATTTTGCATAACTTGATTTCTTTCCAAGCACTTTATGACCAATTGTTAGTGTACCTAAGTTCTGGGAAGATAGTATTTAAATAGTGTCATGGAAAATAAAGCTACAAGCGTGTCTATGTATAATTAGACCAGTGTGAGAGTAAAGAAGGCAGAAGACAGTATGTTCTAGAGTGAAGCAAGATTTTACAGCTCTAGCTAAAGAGACATAAAAAGTTACCTTCTCAGCTACTTGTTACATGCTTTTAACTGTAGGTTACAGTGCCCAGGATTGAAACATCTTAATACATTGTGTCAATTATCTTAGTCTATGTAAATATAAAGTCACCTTAGATTAAATCTTCTTCAAGAGTGGATCAAGTTCACTTTGCACTAATCCACCTGCAAGAGTGCTTTCAAAAAGTTCTCTTACAGCTTTGGCTGAGGAGCTGTTTGTCTTACAGAAGCTTTTATTTTTGGTTTGGAAACATTTTGAGGCTCAAATAAGGTTTTTGTGTTAGAAGATGACCTGAAACAATGCCCTTCAGAATGATGGGAAAGCAGCTAAAGGAGGACGCATAATATGATACATAATGATACTCTCAGTATTAGTGTAAAGATTCTCAGTTTATAAACTAAGAACTAAAGAATAGGCATTGGCCACTTTGACTAAAGTTACAACTAGAACAGAATTGAATCCCCAAAATCTCAGTTTAATATCTTAATCATTAGATCTTTGTGGGCAATTTTTGATGCAGCTCATCTAAGAAATATTTATTTGTATGGACAGTGCCTTAGTTTTCTAAGTAGAAAGAAGCATTGGCATATCTACTAAAACAGTTCCATGAATAAACCCTGTAGCAGAATGACTGTTGTCACTGCAGGAATTAAAAATAGAATACAAAAGAAGAAAAATAAAGCCAAGGGGAAATAAGTGATAATTCTCTTCTTCAGTTACTGCCCTAGTGTGAGCAGCATTGGTGTGGGGTGCTTTGATTTTTTTTTTAAAGTTTTTTTTATTTGAAATATGAGTGGTGTAATATTACATTTATTAAATACTTGTAGCACAATACAATGATTGTCTTACATTTGTAAGCAAATATAACTACTTCAGAATGGTTATAATGAGGTGGTCTGTCTGTGAAGAGTATGGCTGTTCCATTGGGGTGCAGAATTGCTTGGAGATTGAGGGCCACTGGTACCATCATTTGAGATCTTTCTTGAACAAGAAGGCACTCGAGCAAATTTGGGGGGGGGGGAAAGTGCATTATTGAGGGAGAAGGAGATAAATACTTTAAAGAGCTGTTAGTTTCTGAGGAAGACTAAATCCAGACTAGAAACTGCAGTTTATCACAGATGCTAATTTGCACACGTACAAAATCTTGTGGGACCTTTGGTTGTTAAAGAATGAATTGCACACAGAATTCCCCGCATAACATACCAGTTTCAGGATCTTGTGGTTTGACCCAGATATCTAGAAAGTTGACTACCAGGAATGCTTATAATTTTGGAATTACTTCTTTCTTTATGTCTTTCACTCTGTAGTATGTTTGGGGTTTTGTTACTGCTATCATTGACACCTCTGGAGTGCTTCTTGCACATCAGCTGTGAATTTGAAGATGCGAATAAAATTTTCCATGGCTCTTTCTTCAAAGACTTTTTAAAATATACTTGCCTCCAATACTTTACTCAAAAATGAGAGTTAGGTCTGTTCTGTATGAAGCAGGTCTGCTGACTTGCTAAGCCTCAGGTTATTTTCTTCATTTGTAACTCTGAATGCAACACAAATATACTCTTTTCCCTTATCTCTCTAATCCTGGTTTCTTTTCAGAAGCACATCTGAAATCTAGTAGTTGGAATGTAGTAGTTCTGGCTCAGGGGATGAGGAAAGAGCAATGAATGTGTTTTACCTTCGCTTTAGTAAGGCTTTTGACATTGACTCCTATAATGTTCTCATAGACAAAATGGTAAATATGGACTAGACAAATAAGCAGTGAGATGGACTGAAAACTGGGTGAACTGCTGGGCTCAAAGGATTGCAGTCAGCAGTATGAAATCCAGTTGAACACTAGTCATTAGCGTTGTACTTCAGGAATTGATACTGGAACCAATACTGTTTAACATCTTCATTAATGACCTGGATGATGGGACAAAGTGTACCCTCGGCAAGTTTGCAGATGTTGCAAAGCTGGGAGGAGTGGCTGATGACCAGATGGCTATGCCACCATTCAGAGGTACTTTGTCACTTTTGGAGAAATAGGCAAACAGGAATCTTATGGAGTTCAACAAAGGGAAATGCCAAGTCCTGTATCTGGGGAGGAGTAACCCCATGCACTGGTACACTCTGAGGGCCAACCAACTGGAAAGCAGCCTTGTGGAAAAGGACCTGACAGTCCTGGTGGACACCAAGCCAAATATGAGACAGCAATGCATCCTTGCGGCAAAGAAAAATTCAACATACTTGGGCTGTGTTAGGAAGACCATTGTCAGCAGGTCAAGGGATGTGATCCTTTCTCTCTACTTGGCATTGGTGAGACACATCTGGAGTGCTGGGTACAGTTCTGGGCCCCCCACTACTAGGCTGAAGTAAGTGCAGCAAAGGACCAAAAGGATGATTAGGGGACTAGAGTATCTCTCACATGAAGAGGGGCTCAGTGAGCTGGGACCGTTTAGTCTACAGCAGTGAAGGTTTGGGGGGATATTATCAATGTATCTAAATACCTAATAGGGGAATAAAGAAGACACTCTATGACTCTTCTCAGTGGTGCCCAGTGAAAGGGCAAGAGGAAATGGACATAAATTGAAATACAGGAAGGTCCATTAAAGCATAAGAAAAAACATTTTTACTGTAAGGGTGATTGAATACTGGAGCAGGTTGCCCAGAGAGGTTATGGAGTCTCTATCCTTGCAAACAGTCAAAATCCAACTGGATGTGGCTGTGAGCAGCCTGCCCTAGTTGACCTTGCTTTGAGCAGGGGGGTTGGATTAAACAATCTTCAGAGGTCCCTTCCAACCTCAACTATTCTGTGGCTTCTTTGAGCATTCAAAAATAGGTTTCCCAAAGATCCTGCATGCCTTGGCCTGCCTCACATGCTTTTGATTGTATGCAAACGTTCTCTGAGATCGAGCTTGCTTTGGTTGTAGATGGGTCTGCTGTGTTCAAATACTCCTTCCTGCTGATGGACCTGTTTGTGATTTTAGTGGTGACAAAGTCTCTTGGTTTACGTGGTGCTCACTTTTGTTGATGGGTAGGACAAATCTGGCTGATTCTGTTTAAAACGGATGAGGAGGTATTTGTTCATGTCTTGTATTCAGCGGCCGCTGAGGTCAGTACTACCTTAAACTGGAACCGCATTGCAAAATCCAAAGTCTTTGGCATTGAATTCCTGTTCTGTAGTCATATTGTTAGCTCTCGCTTTCTATTACTAGATACCAAATGAAATCTGAGTGCAACTTGTCCTCTGCCGCTCCTGAAGACTGGGCACTCTGAACAGCTGACATTCTGACAGGCTGTTCGTTTTGTCAGGGGCAACGAGCACAAGAGTTTTTGTAAAGTTGTGACATAGCTGGTATGGGTTTCAATCTCTTCTTCAGCTTGAAATATTGGTGCTTGGAGAGAGAAGGCTGTAGCTGGGCAGTTTTTTCTGCCTTGTGTCCCATAAATATATACATTTTTATAAAAATTAAAAATCTCTTTTTAGTAGAGAGGGATTCTAATACTGTGCACCTTTATGTCTTCTGTTCTTGCTGTCCCTCCCTTTTCAACACCAATGTTAAATCAACCATTCACTTGAAAGCAGAAGCTAGTGAAGACTGCTAATCAGAATGAGCCAAGAAGGGTGGAGCAGGTAGGCCAGACAACTACTTGCTTTCCACCTGTGCTCTTATCTGACCCCAGCAGAGTCAAACAAGTAAGGTGTAAATGCTTGCATGGTAGCAGTCATTCAGCTTGGAGCCAGAGCTAAATTGAGATGAATTGAATGTACTATAAAGAGCCAAATTCAAGTCCTATCTGAAGAGAGTCACAGGGCTGCTTACAGTAAAGAAACTGGCCACTCATTCAGCTGTTTCAGTTTTTTTCCTTTTACTTCTTTTGGAAGTGGGGTGTAGAACTCAACTACACTGTACAAGTTTTGTGACAAAGCTTAAACTAATGGCTCCAAAACAGCAGAATATCATTTCAGGCTCCATACTGCCTATAGGCTAATTGACTAGGTAACAGAAGTTGTGAAGGGCCACAGATACTGGTTGCCAGGATTGTAAGAGGCCCTACAGTGTTTCACATTGCGCAGTCATTTGAAATGCCTTGAATATTTCAAAGGAAGAGTTTGTTATTCATCCAGAGGAGCACAGAATGTTAATCTGGATGGCACAGGCGTTAGATCAGTTTGACCAGAAAAGAAGTTCGTTAAGAGCACTGTAAGGTTGTTCTAAATTCAGTAGCTCTTAGTAAGCTACGATCTAGATTACCTCATTACTTTGGTATTATGGTTCCCATTCTAACTCAATCAGTGTTTTCCCGCATTAGTAGCGTACAGGGTTTCAACACTGGGAAATACAGGTAGCATCCACCTGAAACTTAATGTAAAGGATATCCATATATTGCTAAGCCTGGCCCGTAAACCAAGTTTCAATCCTTTTTTATTATCTAGATGGAGGGATTCTGTTCTTTCTAGTTAACCACTCCAACAGCGTCAGTCAGTGTTCTTGAAGCGTCATGGCAAAGGGTTATGGTCAACACAGAAATAGTATTACTAGGCCTTTTGCAGTGTCTTTCGCAAGTCTGACTTGGAGACTTTGTCAAGATAGGATGTTTGCAGTGAAATGGATGGGAACACTTCTATAAGTATTGATGGCTTCTGGATTGGGTCCGTACTTTGGCATTAGGCTTTAGCATGTTTAGAAGAGCTAGAATTTCTCAGAAGAGATTGTAAGAATTTGGAAAGAGATGGAAAAAATGGCACTTTCTTATGGAAGGGTTTTTTTCCTTAAAAGAATTTTTAAGGTACTCTGTGAAATGACCTGGATTAAGCACATTTTTAATTTGATTTATTGCTATGTCCCTATTCTTTTTCTGTATGTGCATGCATGTAATAGAGTCAGCAATGGATTGTGTTCAAAACCTGTAGCACTAAAAAACCCACAGAATTGTGTTACAGCTTCCCTGAAGCATGAGGTTTCAGTTGTTGTCTCTTCCTTTGAGAGGTGTATAAAATGCCTCTCTTTCTTCCAAGGAAGAGTGTATCACAGGAAAATGCAAAGTTCAGTTCTAAGATCTGTTGAAAGAAAACTGAGAAGTTTCAGTGCTAGCTCCTGGATAGATTTTATCAGCTGGCTCTGAGATGTAAGAAGTTTTGACATTCTAGGTATGTCTTCACTTTTAACACAGATTCATCTTCCAGTCAGAAGAGGTAGTTGTCTTTGGACTGAAACTCTCCCAGGAGTTCCAGTCCATCCCTAATAAACACACAAAGAAAGTGGCTTTTCTGTGATAGTTACATGTTTGCTCTTCAAGAGCTATTGGCTGCAAATAGAACTTTGAAACTTCCCTTCCAACTTCACTGACTCTGACCAAACAAGTTAGACTATTCAGGGAGGTAAGAGAGAGAGGTACAAGTTTATGATTTTTTTTCCAGTAAATATTTAGCCCTTATATGCATGGCACAGCATATATTGGAGCCAGAATTATCCTCTATGTTGAAATAAGACATTCCAAGGTTTCTTCTACAGGTTTCTTCTGGTTTTCAACAATTTTGTTCTATTTTCTGATTCTTGGTCACTCATGCTGTCCATGTCTCCATTGATCTTCTCTGAACTTGATGTAAGTGCTGATTAGCTGCAAGAAGTGCTCCAGTCTTCCCCTTTTCAAATCCTAGTCCCTGTGGGAAGGAAGTGGAAGCTGAAGGTTATGTTCATGTTTTACATACTAGACTGAAGTGTGCTTTCTTTCCCAGAGCTTTAACTTCCTCCGTGTCTTTTTGGATTGTTACTTTGCATCCACCATAGTCCTTATATCAAGCATCAGTAGCAGAAGAGATGTGCTTGCTCTTAAGAACCAGATCTTAGTGGTCTGTATTGCTAGCCAGAGGTTCCCAAGTACACGTGCTTCTTTCTGGAAGCATGCTCAGCTGTATCCCCATAACATGGATTATTATCTGTTGGAGCTCCTTACCGTTTCATATCTCTATCTCATTTTCACAGATAAAACAGATCTTGGAATGAGCCAATGAACCAACTTCTCTTTGTTCTCCACTAGTATCCTTTTGTGCTTAGAACTTATACAGACAGGTTCCTGCATGTCTAAGAAGTTGTTCGGCAGAGTGTTTGCAGATAATTTTTAGAGCTTTCACAGATTACATTATGTCTCAAGACATTCAGTACTTCACATTTCTTTGTTGCTTACTATTAACCCAGCCACTGCAGAAACATCATGTTACCTCAGGGTGGTTCCTATCTCTTGTATAACTTCTGTTCAGAGTAAACTCTTCCCATATATGGGTGGCTTTTTTAATTTCCCCACATTCGTAGAACCATAGGATGATACAGGTTGGATTACAAGCTCAAGAGGTCTGTAGTCCAACTTCCTGCATGAAGTAGGGTCAGCTGTGAAGTCAGAGCAGGTTACTTATGGCTTTATCAAGTCTAGAAACACTACAAAACAAGGGGTGTTAAATATACTCTCACTTTTGTATTTGAACAGGACACTGCCTTTTTTGAAGACCCCCGAGTTTTTTGTTTCATTTGGGGTAAGGATTTTTGGTTCAGTACCCTCTTCTCAAAGACTGTCCTATTGAATTTTTAGTTGTGTCAGAAAAAGTGGTGGTGGTGAAGCCAGCTGATGTCATTTGAATAGTCTTGACTGAACAAGTCATGCTTTTGCATTTCTGAAAACTTTTCTTACTATTGTAATATGCAGAACTGTCTGAAAAACCTCTAGTCATACCTTTCCTAGCCCTGAAATCCATAAAAAATTGTGGGTTTATGTTTGAGATAAACAAAGGTGAGCTGGGGGTTATGACTAAGTAGTGCATAGTGTGTTCTATGCCCTTTGTACCTTGTGCTTGAGGCACTGAAAAGACAGGCCGCAAGCACAATCTAAAGCGTTTTTAGGGCTAAAGATGTCTCCAAATTTAATATATGATATATTTATATGTTAATATGCTCTGGATAGCAGTTTTAGCAAGAACTGGAAGTTTTTCAATAATCTTTCTTTCTTTGCTTAATAGTTTACCATTATCTTTATTTACAGCAATTTCAACAATATACATATGTCCCTCTTTGTGCATTTCTCTGAAATGATGCTCCAGGTTTATTTCTACAGCTGAAAAGGCTAAATCAATTGGGTTATAAAAATTAGTTGTTCCGTGGCGTGTTCTACTCAGTAGCACTAAATAACAAAAACAGAGTCCTTGTAGATTTTTAAGGTATGGCTTTTACGAACATAGGAATGAAATATTACTACTGTTGTGACCTGTCTGGAAACATTTCTTTGTATTACCTTTGTTCAACATGGGTGATTTTATCAGAAGTTCTTGGAGTTGGGTTTGTTGTTTTGGTTTTGGTTTTGGTTTTTTTTTTTTGTTTGTTTCAAGGAAAAAGTGAACTTCTGCCAACAAATTTAAGTTTGGTCCACCCATGCTGCAAGAGAGCAGGAGTCATATGGCCACAATTAGTGTAGTTGTAAACGAGTAAATAAGTCCTGGTGACAGGCATGGCATATTTACAAAGTTTTGTTTGCCTTCCTAACCACAGTAGCACAGCTTCCTGCAAGACTGGTGTGACTGTGTGTGGCTCTTGCAGAAACCCGGATAGTGTTACTAATTCTTGGTTTATGGTTAATTTTGACTTTAATTCAATTTTTACTTCAAGTATCAACCATCAATTTGAAACTAAATCTAAGCTGACGAAAGGACATCTTTATTTTTCCTCCAGAAAATGCTGATTAAATAAAAAATATAAATATGGGTGATGGTTTAAGAAAAAAAACCCCTCGTGACTGAGCAAAACCAATTGCTAATACGGTCAAATATTATGTGCCCAAAGGCATATTTTTGTTATCTCAGTTTTAGCTGAGTGTTTAAGGCATTCCCTAATATGTGTGCTGTGTTGGTCTGCCACACATGAAGAATTTTATAATTTAAGCTTTTTTGTCTCTGAAACTCTTTGTCTGTTGCAGTATTACAGAACAATCGTTAATAATTCTGAAAAATGCAGAGTATCTTTAAACATAGGTGACCTTTGTTTTGTGTTAAACTATGCAAATTTAACTAGATTTTAACTTGGTTTTGTTTAAAGGTACTTAAAGTTTAAACAGCAACCACTGCTGAGGGCTGTTTTAGAAGATTGCTGTTTTATATACCTCAGCGCAGGACCACTGCACTTACTCTTTCAAAGGCTTTTGGTGTCATAGGTTGTAAGAGCAGACTTTAATTTGCATCAACTGCCTCAAGTCTACAGCTCAGATTTTTCTGCAGCTGTGCTTTTAAAGGTACATGTTTGTTTTGTTTCTTTTTAGCCCTGAGAAGGGATAAAATTTCCTTTTTTGTTACCACTTTTTTTTTTTTTCCTCTTGTTTATTTTAATGTACAATTGTCTACACGGGGTGAGTGTCATACAACTGGAATACCTTCTACTGAAAAAAACAGGGAAAAGATCTGTCACAATGAAAGCTAAAGTCATCATGGTGAAGAGGAGAGAATACGCACAGAAGTTTGCCTGCCTTGATCTCCTTCAGGTGCTTTGAATAAAGGCAATTTCAGCTCCCAGTTGGCTTCAGTTCGAAGTAATCAGTGGATTACTTAGCAAACTATCATTTCTGGTCATTGGATTCAGTGCTCTGGCCAAGTAAATGACCCTTCATATAGGACAAGTTTTTCCAAATAATGCTAAAATCAAGCACTGCACTGTGTTTCAAAATTATAATCTATTCAGTTTCATAAAGCTGAAGGATATTTTTCTTGGAGATCTAGCATAGCAAGTAAATGTTGGGGATGGCACGCTATATAAAAAATAAACTAAGTAATTACTTTGCCAATGTGTTGTGTACATATTTGAATGTCCTGGATTTCCTACTGCTTCATGAAAATTTAGACCATCTGGATTTGGTTTTAGCTTTTGATCTTCTGCCCATGACCCTTACTATCACCTAAGCTATTTTTATGCAGTATGTGATACCATTAACTCTCCAAGCTTACAAGTCTTTTTCTCGCTGTAAGCATGATAAGTATCCTCATCATGTACATATCTCCCATGCTTTGATTTTTGTTTAAACATGGATTTGTTACTGGGTTTAGTGCTTTGTATATTATGGTTTATGTTTCAGAAACAGTCTTCTCACCTCAAAGTTCTTACCAGATTTTACCCCGGAGTTTTTAATCTTTGACATGCAATTGCAGAGGAATTTGAAAGCTCTAGGACTAAAGAACTGTTTGATTACTTTAAGCTTTGTTGTACCATGTGACAAACTTTGGGAACTCTTTATTCTAATTCTGTAGAAAAATAAAAGCTATTTTGTTATAGGCAAGATGGCAAGCTATTTCCTGTACCTTTCACCCTCCCTAGCAATCTGTGTGACAAATTTATGTTAAGTCACAGAAGGGTCTTCTCAGTGTATCTTAAATTCAGCTGTACGCTTTTGGTTTTCTTATGTCTGTGTGTAATGCGGACGTGAACCTGGTGTTTCTGATATATAGCTCAAGATGGCTATTGCTTACCAAGCCTTTTCCAGCCACGCTTTCCAAATATGTGTGGATGGGATTACTTTCCTTCACTTTCGGTCTTGTGTGGTGCACAACCCAGGGTTGTATGATGGGGGTAAAGATCACATGGACGTGCAGGCTCGTTCTGTGCTCCATGTACAGCTTAACTATGCTCTGTCTTCCTAAGGTGTCACATGTGACAGAGAGGTTATATTGTTGTCATGTTTTGTTTCCCCTGTATGTTAACTTACTTATGCAGTGGAAGGGTTTTGTATGTAAACATGTTCCTTTCACATTTCGGGAGCATAATGGTCAGAGCTAGAGAACTCTAGTCAGCACTTAGCAATTAGTAACTCTGCTTTAATTGGACAAGTTTTGTTACTGGAAAGTAGTCTTTGCTTAAATCTCACATTAAATATTTTTTAAATTAACAGTTATTTTGTTTCTAAATTTTTTTTCCAATTGTCTCCCTAGATGGTAAAAGCAATCCAAGTCCTACGTATCCATCTGCTTGAGCTAGAAAAGGTTAATGAACTCTGCAAGGATTTCTGTAGTCGCTACATTGCCTGCCTGAAGACAAAAATGAATAGTGAAACTCTATTAAGTGGAGAGCCTGGAAGTCCTTATTCACCTGTGCAATCTCAGGTATGTTTCAAATACAGTTAAGTATATTTTTGCTTAGATTTCCTTAGGAAGTTGTAACTATGCTTTTATTGCTATTAGGTTGCAATCAGAGTTTCTGCAGTTTCTTTGACTTTCTCAGAATCGGTTATTAGGAGTAGAAAGAGATGTATTTTTTTTTTTTGTGCACATCTGTGTGCCACTGCCTGATGGACAATTTTTTTTTAAATGTGCCAGAACATAGAGTCACATTCCTTGTCTGTCTTCTTTTATGATTTTCCCTCAGTTCAGCAAACGGATCTGTTCAGTGTAGCTTGGTTTTGCTGTTTTGTTGGAAGGGGGGGTTGGAAACAGAATAAACAAAGGAGAAGAAAAAAAATTCCTTGTTAAGAAGGTCTCCTTAGTCTAGTCTGCTTCATTAAAATATTGAGATGGCTAATACTTTTTATACACAATCTGTATTCTGGAAGAAATATACAATGTCTGATGGATTATAGTTGCAATATTTGAGATGTATGTCATTTCATGTCACCTGGGGTGACTGTGTAGTTATGAACAGGACCCATTTCCATACACATGAACCTCAGTTTATATATTGTTGACATTACCTGAATGCAATAACCAATTGCATTTTTTTATAGTAAATTGACAACGGTTAATTAACAACAGTTCGTACGTTATGATCGATGCTTGTGCTGTTAGATGCTGGAAAGTGAGCTCTGCCATCTGAGTAACTACTAGGTATCTAGTCCTAGGGGATGGCCCTTCTCTGACTTACTAACGTATTTGGTGTTATGTATTCTGAAAAACCTCAATTGCTTTTAAACGTCACTGTCTGGACTTCTTACTTAGGTTTTGGTGTCTGGAAGTGTGGAAAGGAGGGTCCAAAATCAGACAAAAACAACTTTTAAAAGATGCTTTTTGTATGTCTGTTAGTCTTCTGTAGAGACAGGAGGGACTGAATTTTGCATTTGGTAACAATAGAGATTATTCGTACATATTAAGGAACGTGTAAAGAGTTTGCATGGTCAAGGTTGAGTAAGAACTGTCCTGAGCAGAATAAACATTGGGCATCTTGAATACTTAATACATTACCTTAATTCCTTCAATTTTAAAATAATAACTAAAATTCTAAAGCTTTGATGCTTGTAATAAGAGCATCAAGGGTCCATTTCATCTGTCCTTTTTCCCTTGTGCCTTTGGAAAACTGTTTCTCTTAGTATTTATATACCTAGAATAATTTCTCTCCTAAAATTTCTCAAGGTAGTTCTACATCTTTTCTAACAGTTGCTTTCATGAGAGTTTTCAAAGGTAGTACTTGGTGATAATGAGAAAGTTAATGTAGGTAATGATGAACCTCTAATGAAGTCTCTTTCTATTTGAAGTTAATCCTGTGATTAAACTCCAAATGTATTTTTAGAGCCAAAATTACACAAGCATGCTTTATCTCCTTAAAAAAAAAAATTAAAAAAATGCAAGCAACTAATTGTTTTATTTTTCTAGCAAATTCCAAGTGCCATTGCAGGCACACTCAGTCCCCAAGGGATTATGGTGCCAGCATCAGCATTGCAGCAGGGAAATGTAACTATGGCAACGGTAGCAGGTATGACACAGTAAAGAAAAACTGGCACCTTGCTCTTCATTCTGGTTTCTTTTATAGTTGTTACAAAAAATGCACAAATACTTTTAAAAATGTGTTTTAACTGTAATACCTGAAAAGTTCTTATTATACAATTGAGTGCCTTACTGGTTTCTGAATGTTCATTTAATTTATATGAGTACCGAGTATGCATAAGTGAGTGGAGGTTACATATGTATATTAAGAGATCTTTCTGTGCAGTGCTACTTTTGTTAAAAGTCATTTCGGAGGCTGGGGTGTTTTACACTTTTTTTTTTTTTTTTTTTTTTTTCCC
>VFFE01006516.1:41149-129775 GCA_008921705.1 Burhinus oedicnemus | reverse complement strand
AAAAGGAAAAAAAAAAAAAAAACCAACCAAAACAAACCCAAAACAAGGACTTGACCTTCTATATATATCTGCAGCTACTCTTGATGTTAGTAGGAATCTCCAAACCCACTTATACATAGGTTTGGACCTGTATTCCTTGTCACCCACAGGAAATCCTTCAAATTCTTCTTTTTCAGTGTTTCAGAATGCTGTGGAGATATGGGAAAAATACTGAGGGAGAGCTATTGAAAGTTCATTATAAAGCCTCCATAAACAAGCAGATTATTTAGAATGTAAAACGTTATTTTGGAAATAAAAGTATGTTCCAAATATATTTGTTGTAATTTGATAGCTTAAACCTCGTTTAAAACTTGGTTCATACGGAACATAGACGTAACGACTGGCCTGAAGAAATTGCTCTGTATTGTCTGATTGCATTGATTTAGAATGATTTCAGTTATAATTGTCTGAAATACAATCTCATAGGCAATTTATATGCTGTTTCTTCTCATCTCTGCATAAGCATTTAAGAACATGTTCCCTAATGTTCAGATAACCGATGTACAAATGATTTGATGTATCCCTAGGAAGAGAAAAAGAAAGCACAAGTGAGAAAGAAATATCAACCTTTAGGAAAATCATAAGAGTGTTGTAAAGTGATTTAAGGATTCTATGGTATATATCTTCTTGCTCTTTGAGAATTTAGATGCATTTATTTAGCAGAGCCTTTAGCATCTTTGTTTGTAACTCTAGCATAGTAATTAATTTTACTTTAAATCCTTCGTTTAAGTCTTACAGCTTCTGTAGCTGTTTATGTTTTGCACAGTGAGTATATTCAGCATTGTGGTTTTCAATTGCTCTTCACATGTGCAAATGACTACATAGGGTGACAAGGCAATCAGATCCTTAGGGTAGTGTAAATTAGTACAGAGGGTCGTTAACCTGACATGTACTACATAGGTGGATTTTATTCTAAATTACAGTAAATCAACGTTTGGCTATTGTCACAAGATCACATACACAGCCTGATAACAGCTGTAATTCTTAAAACAGAAGTTACATGAAATGTGAAAACTATAGAAACCTGATACAGCATTTTCCCTGGATGAAGATATTTTGGAATGCTGTTGTAGGAGAGCTGCTATTGTAAGTCTTCCCTAGGAAATAAAGTAGCTTTTTATAACCAGCATGCCTTAAGCCTTATTTCTTTTCATTCCTTCTATAAATGAGTTATTCATACACTGATACAGAATACTGCTATTACTATGTTAACTGCCTTTTCTCTTCTGAAATTATATGTGCAGCTTCAGTTGCAATTAAACCAAGATCTAGGCATCTTGCATCAAGATGATGGCTCATCAAAAAATAAAAGAGGAGTTCTTCCCAAGCACGCTACAAATGTGATGAGATCCTGGCTTTTTCAGCACATAGGGGTAAGGACTGAACATGATCAGGAGTCACAGGTTTTTATGTAACTCTTTTATGTGGTCTCTTATGATTTTGCTTCATAAAGAAGGTGAATTTATTCTGTTGTTATTTGTGTAATCTCAGTTCAGTTTTCCCTGAAGTCATCTGGACTAGTTCCACGGTCTAATGTCGGTTGATTTTATTATTATTTTAATAGGTATGTTACATTTGTACCTCATGATCTCAATAAACATTGTTAAAAGGGATCTTCATTTCATTGTGTTGAGAACTTAATGCTCTCTACACCCTGGTTCATGGCACCAGGAAAAATAGTTCCGTCTGTGTTTTGTGGGGGTTTTTTGTAGAGGATAATTTCAATTTTTCTGGCTTTATCTCCTTTCCAGCAATCCTTCTAATGTGTACCAAGGATGTTACTATCTTCTTCGGCTTTCAATAGAACGTCTTTCCTTTGCATAAATACTTACCCGGAAAGGATAAATGGGTCTCAACTTGTATCACAGTGTTTAGTTGATTGATATCTACAACTATGTTACAACAGACAAACGATACAGAGAAACTGCGTGTACACTTCTTATGTTACGTACACTCTCTTCATCCGTTTAGTTCAGAGTAGCTTTATTTAACTAGAAAATGCTTGTCAGTACTCTCATATGACATTGCCTTTAGACAGCATAACTAATCAGATCTTATCACATGCTATGTTGCCCAGGGATCACGCTGTTTAATAAAGACTGCCAACCATGAGAAGCTTTTTCTTCTGAATTACACATCAGCAGTTTAATGGTATCATATATGCTTTCAAGGATAAAATCAGTTTTGTGTAGTAAAGCACTCTTTGTTAAATAATTTTGATCTATAAAAGTTTGAGGTTTCTAAAGTTTGTTTTTTAATGAGTCAGATGATCTTAATCTAGCAGCTTGAATCAGTTGTAATAAAGGAGTCCTTATTTTTGATGGGGAGATGAAATAAGCTTATGCCTTTTTTGTTTGCTTTTTTGTCCTGTGTAGCATCCATATCCAACAGAGGATGAGAAGAAACAGATTGCAGCACAAACAAATCTGACACTACTCCAGGTTAACAACTGGTAAGAGCAAAAACTCTTAATGTCGGTTGTTTTCTCCACATACTCACAACATAAAGAAATCATTAAGAGTATAACTTGGACATCTGGAGTTGAACTTACTGTTCTACATATGTTACAAAATACATCGAAAAATACAAGAAATATGCACTGATACACAAGCATGTTATTTTTATAATACGGTATAATCATACTTGTGCCATTTAAATTATATAAGGACTCCAGAAAACTTTGCAACTTTAAGGAATTGCATTCTGTTCTATTGCTGAAAGAGGTGGAAGTACTTTCATGTCTCTTCTGCAAGTAAAGAAATTTAAGTTTAAAGGGGTTTAGTGACCTGAAGCTCTGAAAAGTGTTCTCTGGTAATCGTGGTTGCAAATGTTTAAGAAGTTACTGTCAAAAGATACTCATTCTGCTCTTGTATCAAAGGATGCTATCCTCTGAGCAGTGATGTCCGAATGGAGAGTGTCAGTACCTCAACTACTCAAGTTCATGGTTCAACATGTTTTAGCATGTGTTATCTTCAGTAGAAGTTTAAGATAATACACCTGCCCCTGCAGAAGAGAGGAGCGAGGGTGCTGAAACACATTCAACTTGTGGTGTTGGTTCCTAAGATTGTTGCAGCCAAGTCCAACAGGGATCTTCCTCAGATTTCAAAGTTGATGCTGGTTGCATGGCTGCAGAGGGGTCCGGTGGGGAAATACTCAAGGTAGTGGCAGCACACTGGTTCCAGAAGTGGAACAGTGTAACTATGCCTGTGTGACACGATAGTAACGGAGCTCTGTGGTACTGGGATCCAACTAATGTCTCTGCAAAGCATTGCATTACACCACGTGGACCTGCCATTGCAGGTAAAGATGGGTCCTGGATGTGATTTGTCAGATTTAGCAAGGGATGCTAATCCTCAGTCACAGCTCCTTGCCACAGCTAGCTGTGTTGAAATTGATTCAGTTAACTGCTGGTAGCTTAAGTGAGATGTGGTTTAAGTATTTTCTTGTTCACTAGCAGAAAGGGGAAGGGCAGCAATTAGCATGCTAAAGTAAACAAGTGAAAAATCAGGGAAGAAAAAGGAATTGGGAAAGATCTGAAAAACGTGTTTGCTGTTGTCTCCTGGATCGTGAAAGCCATGGAAAGCCAGGGAGCTTATAAAGTAAGTAATGCAGGAGCTTAAGGAAGTAAATGAAACCAGACCAATCAAACTAGGTTAGGCAGGGGCTAGATTTTAGGTGAACCCTAATGAGAGGGGTATCAGCTTTCTGAGCTGTGCTGTCAGCAAGTTTTCTGGTGCTTAGTTTTTAACAAGATCTAGAAATGTACATCTGTCATACTGTCTGGAGAATTTCCCCTTCTGAGGCGAGGGAAAAATTCCTGCTAGCGGCAAAATAATAGAAGTACTTTCTTAGCTAGTTTGCCAAAATCAAAGGATGACAGTGTTCTAGGAGCAGTTTTACATATTAAAAAAGATGTCAAGCCAACCTGGTAGGGAGAAGATTTTATATTCATAATTTTTTTTCGCCCGCTGTATGCTTTGTGAATCAGAGAGAGAGAGAGAATTTACAGCCAACTGGTCATAAGTACTTCTCGCCTTTGATTGTGTGTAGGTTTATCAATGCTAGAAGGCGAATTCTTCAGCCGATGCTAGATTCCAGTTGTTCTGAAACTCCAAAAACAAAGAAGAAAACAGCGCAGAACCGACCGGTTCAGAGGTTCTGGCCTGACTCCATTGCCTCAGGAGTTGCTCAGCAGCAATCTAACGAGCTCACAATGTCAGATGGTAAGGAGAACTGGCTATACCACAGATAATAAAGTTAATTGCTCTGTCATGGGGAAATAAAGGGTTTGATGCTTTTGGGGGGAGGGGAACTTCTTGATATTTCAGTATAAATGTGTTTTTAATCTGGAAAAACATAACAAATGTGTCAATTTTTCCCTCTTTAAAAAATTTCTGTGTTTTGGGGGGGTATTCTATTGGAATTTATGTTGAGAGATGGTTGCTTTTGTGTCAGAAGTTATGAGACAACAGAACAAGGTTAGATGTGCAACTAAGTTTTCTCTCAGTATGTGTACGCATGTCAGTAGTGTTCTGCTTGATTAGCAGTATTGGACTGCAATTTCAGTTTCATGACTCCCCATCCTGTTGACATTCCTTGCACTGTTGCTAGAGGGACTGAGCATCTGCAATTCTATATATGCCTTGTGTTTCAAGCAGAACATTGAGAAGCAGAGAAATGTAATAGAGCCTCCAAAGACTTTGACTGAAGTAACTTCCTTAGCATCAGATCAACCAAAGAAACTCAATTTAAGAAAGATAAATAACTGCTTTAATCTCAGGACGATCCTTTCTGTCCTGCTGCTTTATTAATTTCCAGTTTGCAGCAACTTTTCCCTCAGCCTCCACTGGACCTGACAACAGCTTTATCCATTTAAGTCACCTTGAATCTCTATGAACACTCCTATTTTTTTGCAATGAGTTAAGCTGGAATACTTTGCCAAAATGGTCTTGTGATGAATTGACTGGAGAATCGCTGCAGTGAGTGTCCGTAACACAGCTAAGTTTAAGATTCCTGGCCAACTTAATTCTGCCATTTCCTGATATTCAAGTGTTTGACAACCTATATAGCTTCTGTTTTAATTTAGTCTCTTAGGTTTTCTTCCTGTTGATTAGAAACAAACTCTGTTACATATAAATATGTATTACTTAAAATTAGAAACCAAGATAGATGCTAAAGTACTACGATTGTGCTTCTCCAGGTGCTGTTGTAACAATTACAGCTCCAGTCAACATGAATGTAGACAGTCTCCAATCTTTGTCATCCGATGGTGCTACTTTGGCTGTTCAGCAAGTTATGATGGCAGGGCAAAGTGAGGATGAGTCTGTAGACAGCGGTGAAGATGATGGAGGAGATCTCTCAACAACAAATATCAGTGGGCTCGTCTTGGATAACAGCGATTCTCTGCAGTAGGAAGCAAGAGAGTGTGACAAAATGTTTAGGAAAAAGAATGGACTGACTGACTGTTTTTATAGTTTGCACAGCAAACATTTTACACAAGTTTTATTTCTAATATGTTTTATATGTAGATATAGAAGGGTGCACTTTTTTGTATTTCATAGTAAGCTTAAAGAGTGTTTTTGCAGGTGCAGCAACTTCTTTCAAATGTGTTTTTTCATTTCTTTTCCTTTTCTTATTTCAGAAATTTTTATCTAGTAATATAAAGAACCACATAAGCACCCCTTTGTTCTATGAATTGGAAGTGCTGCAATTTCTAAAGAATTATGCAGTTCAATTAGTGCTGTTATTTAACACAGCTCTTGATGGGCAGGTGATGTAAATTTAAAGCATGTGACACTAGTGTGTGGAACTTGATCATTAAGTTAGATGCATATATTTGAAAGATGCTTCTGCACCTTAAAAACTGCTAGTCTGAGGCAGACAGCAACACACATAAAAAGAAAATGTTGATGTGTGATTCAGTAGCGAATGTATGGCAATTTAAATAAGTTTAGTTTCTCTCATAGTCCGTGAGCCTGTTTATCATTTGCTATAAAAACTCCTATTTTTACCTTGCCGGGGTTATTGGATAAAAAATATTTTTATAAATTCACTAGGAATTGGGATGACGACTGTATTAAGCAGGAGGGGAGAAAAAAAAAAATTTCCAGAGGGGAAAAATAAATGTTTAGTATTCCTCTTTGGAAGGTCTGAAAACTGACCCAATTTAAGAAACAAGCCTACGCTAGCATTCTATGATTCTCAGCTATCCCACGGTGATATACTATATTTGATAATAGCATAAGAAGGGCCCACTGTTTGATGGGATTTTGATATTGTCAAACATTGATTTATATTATGTGTAAACTAGTATTCAAATTACATTAACTCTGTATCTAGACTTGTATCTGAAGATATTTGCTAAATGAGTATTCAGGTAAGTAAATTCAAATACCCAGAACTTTTCCAGTTATTAGAGAAATTTAACAGTTTATAGTTTGTACAACTGAATCTGAAAAATGAAAAGTTTTCCTACTATACAGTCATGAATTCTGCTATCACTGTGCTGTTTTATTGCATTTGAGATGTTTTCCCCTAATACAAAAAGAAATACAACTTACAGATTTATATAAAATTTCTTTAAATCTGAAAGTTACTACCAGAATATACAGCAGGCTTTATTAGAGTAGAAAATCCTTGTGTGTCATTTAAAAACTTAAGAGCTAATGATGAAAACACTTTTTTTTGTGGTAACAGTTCATTTCTTTTTTTCCCCCAAAGTTTGGAGTCTGTGTCTGTCTATCCATGAACACTTACTTTTGGAACTTTGTATTTCCTCTTATTAAGTACAAGTAACAGACTCCAAGAGTCTCATGATAAGATCAGTGTCCTCTTTTCCCCCTGTCCATTTGTCACAATGTTGGGTTAGATCAAATTCAGAACTTCCTTCTGATTTAGACCAAATCTAGTTGCATTTCTAACGTGACAGGGAAAAAGATGTTAGCTTTTAGAATCTTTAGACGTTGTATTTGAACAAAACCCTTTGACAGATGCAAATACTTAATTGAACACTTAATTTCTGCTTTACAAAACACTCAGGCATGTGCTTAGGTCCCATTGATTTCAGTAGGATTAGCGCATGTACTTTTTGACATGCTTAAATGGTTGGAAGCTGATCTTTAAAGGTTGTCTTCCAAGGCATGTATAAGTTGGTATGAAGAAAAACTTCATGGAAGTTTTGGGTTTTTTTTTTCCTTCACATTCGAAGAAATGTCAGTAGCATTGGTGTACTTACATGGAGAATACTACTAGTTTTCAATGACTAGTAGCTATTTTGAAAAATTGGCGTTGGGTTTTACTCAACACAAGTGGTGTTTCTGCTATGGCTTTCACCTATTCCTGGCTGAGGATCTTGCTTCTTAGTTCAAATGCTGTAATGATCCACTCCAGCTGGAGTGGTAATTTCTAAAGAATGTGTTTTCTTCTAACTTCTCTGCTTTGCCACTAATGTGCCATGTTTATGAAAGAGCATAGTAAATGAATAATGAAAGATTTAATTAGGAAGGCTTTGACATACCATAACTATCTCAAAGGCTATTGTCAAATCCAGTTTAACCCCAAAACATTTTAAAAGACGGCTATCGTATACAAATCATGCTCCTTTGGAAACATTCAACCTACTGCTCCTACAAAGGATACCTGAGATGACTAGAACCAAGAGACAGATTCCGTATTTTTCTTTTTAGTAGTTTTTTATTTAACTCCATAAGTGCTTCATCACCCCCACAGTTTCCGTTATATAGTAGGTTATATTTGTTGGCTTGTTTGGGGTTTTTATTCAGCTACCCTTGTTCATGTTTAATAGTGCATTAATCTTTGTACTTCTAGCACATAGGCAGATGAATAGTCTACTTCTCAGTGTGTACAGGCCTATGGACATATATGTGCTTTTCCACATCAACCTATGCTGGAGGAACAGGCCATTTCTCACTATCTCCTTTCCCTCCCTGACCAGTTGTTGCTGCCTCAGGTACACCAGCAGAGCTTTCCCCAGCCTACTTTGAGGTAGTCTAGGAAGCAGCTGAGCCAGCAGATCTGTTGGGGTAGCAAGTAGCCAGCAGTGAAGGGAAGGGTAAAGCAAAATGGCCAAAAAAACTTCTGTGGTTTGGAGATAATGTGGCAATGGGCATTTGCCCACACTTCAAAACTATGAGAATTGAGATCTTAAAAAGAGAGAGGATATTAAAACAAATTAAGATCTATACAGCTGGCTGGAAGAGGGTTCAGGAATATGTAGTTTATGTGCCACTTGGAACTCAATTAGAAGCAACCAGGCATCAGGGTTTGCAAACTTCAGAAAGTTTATGTTTCAGAAAGAGACTGTTAGCTTTTTTTATTCCCCCCCACCTTATATGCAGCAAAAGTACTGTGAAAGGGGGAATATGATATATTTTACTGTCAAATTAGAAACATAAAAACATAGGGATGTGAATTCCTAAAACTGAAAAGGCTTTACCAGTGTAGTCAAAGGTATTGCTTAACACATGGAACTCAAACCTCGTCTTTTAATTCAGTGAGAATTCTGTAGTGGGTATGAACTGCACAGAAGTGCTTGCTCTTTTCACAATTAAAAAAAAAATAAAAATAATAGCGCCCATCTTTTTTTGCTGTGTAAGAAAGAGTGCTGGTTTAAGTAAAGCATCACTATTCAGGAAAGGTACATGTTTACATTAGTTAAAAAGTCTTTATAGGGGACCTCACTTTAAACCAGTGTATAATTTTTTTTTCCCCTCACCCCCAATTAAAGTCATGTTCAAAAGCAATAGAACTAATTTGTTTTTAAAATTAATGTAATTCCTTTGCAATTATGATTATTGAAACTTTTAAAAAATGTTTTCAGTGTAATCTAGATCATTAACACAAAACAGGGTTCTCAGTCCAGTTTCTCCAAGATTAGATTCTATAACAGGCAAGGCAATTTCTTGTTGTTCTTTAACTTTAGAAACATTGTAGTTTTTGTAAATCAATTCCAAATTGATCAGGATATATTTTTAAATGACCGTTCTAAAGAAATAATCATGTTGGAAAACATCTAGAATCGACAGTGATGCCTCTGGCTCTGCAGGGAGTTTCCGAGATCTGGATATTGGGTCAAAGTGGAGTCCTGCTGACCTCAGGGAAACTCCGTGAAGCTGCGTTTACCTGCAAGAGAATTGGTTCCTTGTTCTGGTCCCTGATCACTATTAGGAACCTTTTGGAGAGCCCTCCAACTTTATCTTGCCTGCATACCTAGGTTTTTTTCCAGTGGAAACCAGGGTACGGACAAAGGGCTTAGAATGGCAGGAATTTGTGTTGACCTGGTGTGAAAACATATCGTTTCCATGTTCAAAATAGGCCAGAAAGCAGACCTACACTGAGGAATTAGTTCCCTGTTCCTGTGCTTAGAAAGTAGCTTCAGGTTTATGAATATTCTAGTGGAGTAGGGCCACAAAGACAATGCATGAATAATTTATCTTTTGTTTCTCTAATCACATGGAAAAACAAGTAGAGGGCAGTTCAGCTTCCCGACTTCATGAACTTGACAGCCTAGAGGATGAAACAAAGCCTTTCCAAGGGATGGTAGTTTCATAAAACCATTAAGACTTGTAGCACTTAAAACAAACAAACAAAAACCCAAAACACCCTGGTATTTTAAAAAATTGGAACACATTGTAATTAAAGTTGATTGAAGATTTATTTTCTGAAGTTGAGTCGTCTTGGGAGAAAAAAATAAGTATTTGTCTATGCAAGACATAAATGTCAAAAATGTGTGAATTAACCATTTTTAGGTGCTGTATTGTTACTGTCTTTCTGACTTCTGTTACTTTGATTAGTCTTTTAAACCTTTCAGCCTTATATTCAGCTTAGTTTTTAGAGTTGAATAGGCAAAATGTAGTTTTGAAATCCTGTTGGAAGTGTAACTAACCTTCATTCCCTCATGAAAATCTCGCATGTTAAACAATTAAGTGAAATGTTTTGTTTCCTAATAATAAATTCAAACTCTCACCATCTCCTAAAAACATAGCATATCCATGAAAATGCAGATTTAATTGTAGCATGCAAATGATCAAATCATCAGCCTTGTGCTGAATATGCTTTGCTCTTTACTGTTCAGTGTAGCTGAATAGTAAAGCAGGTTGGTTTTGCCAAACTCAGACTCAGTGTGGATTCCTTCCCTCCACACCCCCACCCTTGGCTTGCTAACGTCCTTCAAATGGGTTTTGGGTTGTTTAATTTTTAAGTCCTAAAGTAACTTGATCATCCAGTGTAAAGTGCAGTGAAATTCGCACTGATGTGCTTTTAAGGGATTGCCCAAATCATGTTATTTGTTAATCTTTGTCACCTGGAAATACAAAATCTGTTCCTTTTCTGTGACTTAATTCTTTAGGACGTGCTGAGTGATCACAGCTGGTTTTGCCAGGGAAAAGCAAGGTGCAAGAAAGCAGTGAAATGCCTTACCAACCTTGTACGCTACTGTAAAGATACTGACTTCATGTTAATAGAATCCAGTGTTTTCAGGTCGTGACAGAAGTCACCCGTAAATCTTACCATGAGTTAGCAACATTTGGTCTATACAATTGACAATCTTTAAAATGTGAACCCTGTAACTTTTTTTTTTTCATGGTTGTTAAGGGATTTTGAAGCAAGTGATCTATCAAGGGATAAAATTAAAAATCAGAATATCGTTTATAGATGATTTATTTTTACACTACTGTTCCCTGTGAACTGAAAAAGCACATTTTTAAAGCAAAGCATTCACATTACTTTGACAGTATTGTTTGGCTGAAAGACAAATATGTTTTCAAGAAATCTGGAGCGTAGTTTCAAACTAGTTAACCAGTTCTTGGCCAGGGACAATCCTTGGCCTTTTTATTTGTTGGGGTTTTCTTGGTTATGCAAATGAAGAAAAATGTTTGCTAGTTCTTACCAGTATGGGGATTTTTATTATGCTTTTGTAATGCAGGAGCAGCTTTGATGAAAGAAAGAATTAGCAAGTAAATAGTCCATAATGTGTGTGACTTTGGGGTTTTTTGTTATTCTTTCAAAATTGTTAATTAAAATGGCATGGACATCAAACTTTCAGTAATGGTTCCAAGCATATATGGTAGTGACTTATTTGAAGAGACTTTCCCTTGTGCAAGCCTCATGTGTTAACTTGTCTAGCCAGACAGACTGTAATGCATTTGCAAAATTACCATGTTCTACTAGATCAGAAATCTTCAGGAAATGAGCAGCCTTTTTAGTGCAAGATAGCAATTCTTCTCTAGCAAGAAACTCAAACTTGTTTCATCCAGCATGTTATGAGTCTTAGCAAAGATGAAGACAGACATGGTGCTCTGAAGGTATCTGCTTAGCACTGAAGCATTATTTATTCCTGTTCGTGCTTCCCCAGCATCTGGCATGGTGACATCCAAGTGTGATCCCCAAACAGTGCAGCCCTGAGCCCAGTACACCTGGCTGAAGGGGTCCCATGGGTGACTGTGCTGGCTAGAACTGGTACAGCCTCATGATGCCGTGCCAGACTTTTACAGCTTTTTACTTACTCCAAAACATGTTCCTAAGGATTTTGAATCATATTTTGGTTTTAAAGGGTTAATCTGTGATTAACTGAGTAGTGTGTGTTGTAGACACAGGAGTATTTATTTGATCATTTCTTTGTCTGACATTAAATGAGTGCCTGAGAATAACTCCTGATGATATCGTTGGAAATAGTTTTAACTCCACTGCTGCCAGGGAGCAATTTTTTCCTTAATCTGAAGAGATTAAAAAACCAACCAACCAAACAAAAAACCCTGTAAAGCAGATTTTTTTTTTTTATCTAAATTATGTCCAGTATAGTGTATTCCTAGTCTGTTGGTTTCAAATTCCCCTGAAAGATTAATCCCCTTCTTCAAGAAGGTGTTATAGGAATTAGAAGCATAGTCATAAGCGACTGATGAGCCTGTTTGCTTTTGTGGAGCACCTGTTTACAAAACAGTAATCCTGTAGTATGCAATTTAGGGCTGTTTCTAAATACCCCTCTTTGTGGAAAACCAGAGGAATATCCTCCAGGCTAAACCGAGGGAAAATAAACTCCACGCACACACTGTGTAAAATGAGGATTCTGCAAAAAGTAACAGATAAGGCTGGGACACATACTAGGTGCTGTATTACTTACTCAAAACCCATATGTAAATTCTCGTAAATTCAGTATCTGCAAGGTATGCAGGATTAAGCCTGCGGTGTATTTAAAAAAAAAAAAAAAACAACCCAAACCAAAAAAAACAAAGTGAAATTACAAACTGCCATTTAGATACCCTACTAAAACCTGAAAGCAACGTGACCTTCGTAGGTCAGGCTTGATTTGTTTTCCTGATGCAACTAAGATGTGATCTAGAGTTTATGAAGTAATCGGGGAAAAGCTCCTATGGATATTTATCATTTCTGTTGGTCTTTGGACTTTGTGTCACTACTAGTGCAAGTCAGAAGATGAGGCCCATGGACCTCCTCCTGACCATTATTCCTAGCACGCTTTTTGTTAAGTTGAATCCTAAATATAGACTGCATATACTAAATGTGAATGTGGTAATAAAATTTAATTTAGAGACAATTTTTGTTAAGATCCAAGCATTTTTAAACTTAGGTTTTTTTAGTCGTGAAACATGCAGATCGTACTTAAGAAACTAGTGATTGACTTGTAAGCCATTGTTGCTGTGCCCCCTCCCCCCTGCCCTGCACTTTCACTATGAGCTACAAACTGCAGACTCTCTTGATGTTCATCAAATTCTGTTTGCTGAACATTTCTGCATAGCTCAGTTTATAACCTTGTTTGGTCTTTGAGGTTTAGACTGCTTACTTTCAGCAGAGACTAGCACACAGAAAAGACAAGAGGATTTTAATTATATGCACAATTGCATAAGCAAAATCTATTACTGCACAGGCACTGATTTTTCTAAGATACTTAGGAGATACATGGTTCCATGAGTGAGATCCAAATTAAGGCTGGGAAGGAGACAGTATATTTGTTACTAGTGTCTCACTGTATTTTCATATTGGAACAAGAGGGTGATTTTTTTTTTTTTCTTTTTTCCCCTGGGTACACAAAAGGACTATTTTGCACAGCTGATTAACTTTCTTAACTCGGTACTATAGCTGGATTGAGACCTGAAAGCTTCTGAAAAAATTGAGGCATCATCAAATGAAACTCAAAGATTTTGAGGAACTGGGTTGGCATCTGTTAGGCAATACCTGTGCTGCCTTTTCGGCTTTTCAGATGCTGGAGGAAACACTACTCCTGACTCACTTGTAAACACAGTGACACTTTAAGCAGCTACAGAAATAATTTTCCTCTGAAATCCTCTGTTCTGCTTTCAAACAACTGTTCTAGTATTCCTGTTCTTCTTTTTTTTTTTTTCCCCTTCTTTTCTTTGAAAGCTGGCAACAATTAATCCTTGATGACATACCCTAGACTTTTTCTGTGTCTCTTGAGCTTCTGAACAGTGAATAGCGTTGAATAATGACCCCACAAATCAATCAAAGATTCAAAGCCAGCTTTGCTGGAAAAAGCCCAATAATTTTACAGAACTGAGTTGCGGATGCTGCTATGAATGCAGTATCAGAATGATAAGTAAAAATAAGCTGTCCTTAGTATATATGAACAACATTAAAGCTAAATCACTTTAGACCTAAAACAATTTGTACATTATTTTCCCAGTGAATGTGTGTCATTTTTGTCATGTACCTGGTTTTTTTTATGTTTGTGTTTGCCCCAGTAAAAGGCCTTCGGCATAGAAATATGCGTATTTTGATACTCTGCATCAAAAACTATGCACGTTTTAGGGAAACATGCAAAACCCCTCCCTATTAGATCATGCAAATACTTAATTTAAAGAAATTACATTTAATAAACGGTCAGAAAAAACCATTTCTGCTTTATATTTCAGAAGCAAAATATATACAGCATCAAGTGTGCATATTCTGAGTTTGCCCTGAAACTCCTGACCAGTTAAGTCCCTCTTCTTAGGCAGCCCCTTCCTTGCTGTTCTTTGATTTTGACTAAGATAACCCAAGTGTCAGCTCCTCTGCTCTTCCCAGAGGACATCTGTTTTAAATGCCAAATCTACGTTTTTGCTCCCCCCTGCCCACCCACGCGGAAGAAGGAAAGGCTGTTGTAGCACGGGGAACGTCTAACAATCAGGACTTCTCTTAGTACCAAGCAATACTGTTTGCAGTTTCATCTACAGGACCTCTGTGATTTTTCACTGTGATATTGAACCAAAGGGCTGTGGGAAGAAGTCTTGTTTTAAAAATCTGCTTCGGCTCAATGTCCTCGTGTAGGTCAACTTTTACTTCATAGTATTTTTCTTTTCACGTTGACGCAATTGCATTTGTGCATGCAAGATCAGTTCTCATCCTTGTGCCGTTTGCTGGCTAGCACCTTGCATGGTTGCCACACCAGCAGGCATGTCGGGGCAACTGTCTACGCTTAAAATTTCCTATAAGGAACACATTCAAAAGATAGTGTCAAATTTTACCTCTCTCCATGCCCCCAAATTTTAAAGAAAAACTATTTCTGGGGAGATGTAGTCAGTCCATTACCAACACTGAGCGGGTATGGTTTAGTTAAATTAGGGGATCCTCTAGGAAACCTCTGTCACGTTCTCCTCCCGATCAGGAATCACGAGTGCGGAACCTGCCACAGGATTGGGATTTCTGATCATTTAAGACCGTAATACCCAGACAAAATGACAGGTAGCCACCCCCCCTAGAGCGGGGCTTTACAGCCGCAGGCTGGGGGAGAGGAGCAGCAGGGATGCTAAAGCTGTTTGGTCAGCCACCCGGAGGGAATTGACTTCTTCTGGCAGGGGGTCAGGAAAGGCAGAAGCACCTGGGTGAACACTTCAGCTTCTTGGCACTGGGTATAGATGTGCCAAAAGGACACCTCCTAATGGGCTTTCAGTCATGGGTATTTTACCCTGGTATTTTACAGCCTCATGAGGCAGGAACTGAGAGGACGTGCTAAAAGGACTGATACCCAAAACATGGCTCTATTTAAATCAATTATTAGATCATTAACACAATGAAGAGGGGCCCCAAATAACTAAACAGCAGTGATCTTTTACAAAGTTATGGGACACTGAAGAATACAAACACCCCCCCCAGATTTGATTGCGCTGTATGTAAAATGAGTTCTTTTTAGGAGTTGATAATTTTAGCTTTTGACTCGGTTTTCTGGGCTAATTTAGGGATGCAGAAGAGTTGGTATGCTGCTTTGCACTTAAGAAACACGTACGGCTCCTTACCTGCAAACGTGTGCGGAGCCGTGAGGCAAAGTTACAGCGACCCTGCAAATGGGCAGCCACAACACTATGCCATCGCCCCCGCCACGGGGCAAAATCTGACCTGGAAAAATATAAATAATACTAGCAATACCATGTCCAAAATGTAGAGAAGCACATGGGTGATTAATACTGGAGAATTCAGGACAACACCCATTCAAATAAAGCATGCTAAGAGGTTAAACTTTGATGAATAAATTCTGACAACTGAACGGTGCGGTGTCTTTGAACAGGTTTTTTTCTTTTCTCCCTGTGCCGGGGCAGCTGTTCAGGGAAAAAGTAACATCGTGGGGCTACTTATCTCGCTGTCATGAAATGCAGACAGAGATCCTGTGAGGCTTCCAGGCAGAGGCTAGAGGTGCAAGGTGTCCTCAAATCAGAGATGGTGGCAGCGAGAAGGTGGTGCCTTGCAAAGGAGCCGGTGGGGACTTTTTTGCACAGATGTTTGAAGAATAACTCCTCATTGTTCCCATGCTGACCCCGTATACAGAGCCTTCACACAAAACCAGTATTGTTCAGGGATTGCCGTCTGTCGGTCATTCCCTCTTGTTCAAAGGTTATCAGTCACACAGGGCTGGGAGGAAGCGGTGCGGCAGATGCGACGTGTGACAAAGGACAAACAACCCCAGCAGACCACCACCCTCCCCAGGCGACAAGGAGTCTTCCCAAATCACTCGTGACTCCCTCCGAACAATCACTGCCTGCTTGCAAAGCCCATCGCTAGGCTTGCAAAAACCCATCCCGATTTCCTTTAAAGGCTTGGCAAACACAAACAAGCGGTAACCCCATGGACTAAAACACTCACACCTCGCAAGGATGTGAATTCGTTCAGCTACTTGTAAATACCTGGACAGCATGTAATTAAAACCTGTAATGGGAGGAATTTCTTGCGCTGCTGGCTTCAACAGCAGCACCGGCTGTCTGCTGTCTGGTCTGTAAGGTGACGGTGACCTTTAGCTTTATTAAAAACTAAGAGATTTTTTCGACCAAATGGAGAAGAGCGGAGGGGGAAGGGACGCCGGGTAAAACCCCCTTTCCCTGTGACAGAAACACATCCTCTGGGAAGAGGGCAGGGACGTGCGTGAGGCCGGGGGCTTGCGCGGCTCAGCTTGTGCGGGAGCTGGGGAGCCCAGGCAGCCGGCTGCACCGGGAGCACGGAGCAGAGGGAGGCGCAGGCACCCTCGCTGCTCGGGGAAGGAGATTTCTGACCCCCCTCCCCACAGCTCAGCTGCAGGAAAATCCCTGGTGGAAGAGCTGAGTGTTCACTATGGCAGGTTCAACTTCGGTTTACATCCGGAGCCGCCGTCTGCCTTCTCTAGTAACACCTACCTCAGGAAACCGGGGGAAAGTAAGAGGTGTTGTTTCCGAACCTTGTTACTTGTCGCAAGTGACGAGTTTCTCAACCCTGAACTGCAAAGCAAGCGCTGCAGAAACTGCTGACTGCCCGAAGATGACTCGACTTGGTGCCTCCTGTGGTTTTCCACGTGGAGCTGAGGGGAGCGCGCGGTGGCTTTTGCGAAACCACGTCACCTCTCGGTTTGCCGTGAGCGCTCTTCCTCGCCCAGACCAGCCCTCAGGTTCACTGCGGTTTTCTGCAAATCACGCAGGCAGGAGGCGAAACTGCCGAGCCTTTCAGCTCGGTGGGGCGGGTGATGGCCACAAGGGTTGTCCCGCCAGCGGGGACAGGACGGGGAGCTTGCCAGGTGCAGGTTGGGCACCTGGGGGGGACATTTTCCCCATTAAAGGCATCGTTCTCCTCTCCTGCCCCCTTGCTTCCCTGTTCCCACAGCAGCATGTGCAGGACTGGGGCAAGGAGGTATCCCGGCTGCCCTGGCTCCACACAATACATATCCCCTTATGTCCCCAGCATGTCCCCAGCACATCCCCTTATGTCCCCAGTACATGCCCTTCATATGCTCTCCAACTGCCTGGTGCGAGGCCCTGAACCAAGACCCTATCCCAGTTAGTCCTTGAGAGCCCTCCAGCCTCGGGAAAAGTCCGTGCTGAGGGTCCCATCCCACTACCAGCTGAGAGCCATCGGTGGGGTGTCCGTGCGGAGGGGGACAGTGCAGCCACTCGAAAGCTTTATGCCCCAGGCCTGGCTTTGAGGTGCTGTGGCTTTTTGGATGTGCTGAGCTCTCAGGTCTCTGCCCGAAGCTCACCAAAGCCCAGGGCAGGGTCACTCTCTGACAGCCCCAATCAACGGGAACCCTCATTTCATCTTGAGAAGCAAATTTGCCTCTTCCCTCCAACTTTTTTCTAACCCTTCACCTGAATCTCATCTGCTCACTGATTTTTTGCAGTCAACCAGCATCAGACAGAGCATTAGAGAGGAATATGAAAAGAAGCCGGGGGCACATTTAATGTTTCCAGGTATACCTGGGGCCGAGGTGGCTGGAGAGAGGCTTGCCTGGCCCAAGTAACACCAGCTAACGCGTGAGGAAAGTATGTGCATGCTTATCAGTAGAGTTTTCAAAAGTTTATTGTTAAAATTGATTTTATTCAATGCCTTGAAGGAACACAATTAACACTTGTTAACTTCTCAGCCTGATGAAGCTGTGTTTTTCAATAGTCTCCCTGTACATATATATACACATATGTATGTGTGTATATATTTATGTATGTCAAAGCATTCAGAAGATGCAGTTCTGCTGTATGCTATGTCTCCAACAGCGGTAATGGGAGAGGAAGAGTGAGGGGGACACAGTCACTGACATGCAATTTGGGGTATTCCTGCTGAACCAGGACACAGCAGGGACTGACAATGGGGTCAGCCCTGGGTAACAGCATCATCAAGGTGGCTGTGAAGGATTGACCCTTGACTGCCAGCATCTTTTACGGCTTTCCTCCGGTGGATGGAGGCACAAGAAGCATTTGCTTCCTGCTAAGAACCCACCTACTCCTCCCAACTTCAAAAAAAGCCTGAAGAGGGGGAGGTCAGCCAATCTTCCAATTTTGGTCCCACCACTCTGAATTTGATGGAATTACAGGAAGCAAAAACCTGGATCCTGGGAGGAAATTTATCCAGCGAGTTGACTTAAGGCTGTGCTACCTACACACTATATAAACATAAACACATACAAAAGCACAATCATCTTACAAATAAATAAATAACTGCGCTTGTTCCAGTTACATGCTAGCAGTGATCTGAGCTCTCCTAGCCCACCGCCATGGAACAAACCTTACAACAAAGCAAGCTCACCCGCTATAGACGCTTTGCCCTGCTTTATAAATGACATACAACATATCTAGCACTCTGTGGCATGGCCGTATTCATCGCCAAGTCCTCTAGGACAGTTTGAAGCCTTTAATACTTTTCGGCGAGGATGCCCCAAGGTGCAGAAAGCCTTCTGCTGCCAGAGAGGCTCTCCTGTCCCCCTGCCCTGGGCTGGCCGAGAGGAGAGGTTCACTCCTTGCCCTCGCCCCCGCTGCACTGCAGCTGGCCCCCCTGGGGGGGGCAGGTGCAAATCCGGGTGCCCTGGCTGGTGACGGTGCCAGCAGGCACCGCCATCTCCTCCTGGTCGTAGCAGACACAGCGTGGGCAGCCGTCGGCCACAGGGCTGCCCACGGCCTGGCAGGTGGGGGGCAGGCGGGGGCACAGTGGGACGCAGGTGATGTCCCCACCGGGCTGGCAGGTGCACAGCTTGCGGGCAAAGTCGATGTAGAAGGAGTGGCCGGCGGGGACGTGGCCGCTGGCGAAGCCTTGCATCTCGCAGTCGCTCTGCAGGTAGGGAGGGCAGGCGCAGGGTGGGGGGCAGGGGGGGCAGCAGCCGCTGGCTGTGGAGGTGGTCGGCTCCTCCACGTCCCTCTTGGGGCACGGGGAGCAGGCGCTGGGGTCACACGTGGGTTTCGGGGCTGCACCGCAGAGCAGGAGGCAGGCGAGCGACAGGCGAAGGGGGCCGGCGAGAGCCATGCTGCTGGGGAGAGAAAGGGGGAGATGATGGGCACAGGTGTCACGCTGGGCATGGGCACAGCAAAACCCCAAGGTCTGGACCCTTTTCCCCCTCCCCGAGGTTTAAAGCGAGCGGGATGTCACCTCTCCCTGACATGCCCGTTAGCTGTAGTTTTAGTCACCTGCAGCTTGCTGGGACCAGGGTGGTTTGCTCTAAAACACACAGTCTCGTGCCCAAAAGCTCTTCCTGGCTCGACGCAGGTGTCTTCCAGCACCAGGTGTTCAGGGGGCTGCAACATGGGCACTAGGTTAGCAAAAATCCATGTTGCAGCACGCACTGAGCTTTGGCACGGTTGCCCTGGCCAGCAAATGGCACTTGTTCACCCCTATGTTGATGCTAATAACTTACTTAGGTCTCAGTGACTGATTGTTCCTGGGAGCCATTTGGGCATGGACACATGAAGAGCTCAGAGAAACACTCTCTGCTTTGATAGCTCGTTCTGCGGCCACTACTGTGTTTGGGAGCCTGCTTCTCCACGGACTAGCTCTGGGTGTCAGCTCCCAGCCCCTCACGCTGTGCCGCTTGCCACCTGGCAGCTCGCTGCCTGCCTTTTCCAGCCACCTCACTCCCTCGCAGGAAGCCAAGGGAGTCACCTCGCCCTCGTTTCAATTTGTGAAGCCTTCGCGTTTGTAAGGAAGCTTTTTCAGCTATTGGGCACTCCTGTGTCACCCTGCTCTTTGCCCTCCTCAGATTTTTGGCCAGTCTGTTTTCGACTGGAGAGTCATTCACGGGCACGAAATCCACTCCCTGTGTCTGCTCCCTCCTCCTCCACTTACGCCGCCTGGGATGCACAGCAGCGCCTGGCAGCTCATGCTGTCTCCCTTCTCTATTTTAAGGCTGAGGATTCTTTTTTTGGACTGCCAGCTTTTCAAGACACTACATTTCCTTAAGTACAGCCTTTCAGATCCGTTCCCCCTGCCTGAGTGACCTTACGTCCTGCTGTGTTAAATAAATACACTTGCTTCCCTCCCGCGCTGGGTCCTTCCATTCTGGGTCTCTTCCCCGGTTGCCCCGATGACAACTTAGATCACAATTATATCATTACCATCACGCTGTGCATTTGATAGCCCCAATGTCCTACTTTTGCAGACATGCAACTACTTGAAATGACTTCTTAAACAAAAAAAAAATCCAAATTGCGTAACTGTATGGAAAATACTTGAAAGCATGAACTCCGACCGCCTTCAATTTTAAAAAAGAGAGACAAACCCTTGCTTGTTGAAGTTACTGCTAACTCTGCTCCATCCTTGCTGTAAGTTACTGTTCTGCCTTTTCGTTTCATTCACACATTTTAATCTACCAGTTATTTTATCATCATCATTCACAGAGGACTGATGCCTGCGCCTGCGGAGCCCAGACCCGCTCCTGGTGGGAAGGCTGCCTCTCGGCGAGGCTCTCCCTTCCACAGCCCCACGCCGAGACCTCCCGCCCGGCTGCTCCTGGCTTCAGCCACACGGTTCCTCTGGGCTTTACACACAGCCAAGAGCAGGGCACCGCCATCATTAAGTCAAAGGTTTTGCAGACCTGAACCTCTACTCAACCCCAGCAGTCCCGTTCACCACCAAAACCTCTGACCCAACCCAGCAAAGAAACCAGGTTTCCTCAACAGAGCCGATTTCCAGCAAAACCACAACATGGAGTTTGCCATTCAGCGGCAACAGCGGGAACAGCCCCCTGCTCGCTCCAGGACAGTTTTCCTGGTGATAATGTCCCACCTGCCCCTTAGTTTTGGAAAACTAGGCTGTGGGCTGGCCGAGGCGCTCGCCTCCTGCCTTGCACCGAGTCCCCACAGGTCCTGGCCATGGCCGCGTGGCGCTGGTTACCTGCAGGGTGACCGGCCAGGCGGGAGGGACGGGCGCTGGGGTGCGGTGAGGGACCTTGAACGTCGCCGCTGGTCTTCACCCGGCAGCCCACCCGGGCCCTCTATTTATGTGGTGGCTCCATGATGAAACAGTGGTGGGGGGAGATGGGGGGAGGCGGGGAAGCCTCCGTAACACAAAAGGTGGCTGGGCAGGGCCAGCAAGATGCTTATCTTGCTAGTGGTGTCGGTTTAGTCTGTCTGACCACAGACTAATCCGGCATCTCCCAGTCGTCTGCAGGTCTGTCATCTCTTCCCACGCCCCTCTTTGCAGACTTCAGCCAGGATTTCTGAAGAGTCAGCATCCTCCTGCGCTCCGCAGGCTGACGAGGGCACTGATGCCGGTGTCCAGAGGGAAAGCAAAATGATTTAAAAGCTCTAGCGAGGCAGCAAAGGTGGAGGGTAGCCAGCTCCTGAGCTGCAATGGTCCCCTTCAGGAGCCGGAGGTGGGCACGGACCTTCATGGGGCACCTGTTTTATCCCTGTCTCCCGCAGCTTCCCCAGGGCAGGACAGCCCTCCCACGCTGTATGCTTGACACATACCGTTTAAAGCACTTGAGGCCCTGCGTGGCTGTTTTCCTCCGGATTAAGCTGCAGGGAGCCAAGGCCAGGTGTCCCAGCAAAGGAGGTTTGCATGGGTTTCACGTGTGGGCATAACCCGTGTGCCCTGACCTGCGTGGGCAGCCAGAGCTGCCACGGGGTCATTCACTCCCTGGTGTGAAAACATCTTAGCCTGATGTACTAATGAGCTCGTTGGAAACGTACCCCCAACCTTGCAGAGCGGTGGGATGAAGAGCAGAGACATCTTGCAGCAGACGGGACGGTGGAGAGCAGCAAGAGTTTCGGGAGCGCACACGCCCCCGTGCATGCACACACGCACCCCTTGGAGCCAGAGGTGTTGGGAGAAGACCCTGGGCTGATGCTGCAGGACCAGGGTCCATCTCCTGCATCGGATCTGGGCGCTGCACTCCGGGTGCTGCCTGGCCCTCGCCTTCCTCCCACCCACCCTCTCACTGCTCCTCAAGCCTGAAAATCCCCGTTCCTCTGGCAGATGTGTGGGACCCCAGCGCCCTGCAGAGCCCGAGAGCACCGAGCACCACAAGCGCCATTGGGCGGCCGCCTCTCACCGGATACAAAAACACTGATAAGGCCCCGGTGGCCAGGGAAGGGAAACAACTCGAAAGACCAGATATCTGGAAGGGGTTGTCACTGCCGGAGGGCAGCCCTGGGGACACGGGGAGAAGGGATGGCGGGCGGCGGGTGCAACGCTCGGTTCTTGGTCCCGCTGCTGCCGTCACCGGCGCTGCGTGCTGGCGCATGTTTACAGGTCCGGCGTGGATTTCTGCAGACAAAGCAAATGAAACCTCCTCCCCTGCTTGCTGAGGCCTTCTCCACCCCAGAGACGTGGCCGGCAGGACAGCAGCAGCCGGTCCCTCTCACCACCCCCTACGGCCAAGCCAGCACCCCGGGGGTGCCGGCGGGGCAGCACTCTGCCCTGGGTGCGCGCTGCGGGGCACGTTTGCACCCTCAGAGCCACAGTCTGTGGCAAACTACAGCAGATGCGACGCCGGCATCCCCGGCCAGGGCACTGCTGCCATCGGATGTGCCTGCTGGGGGCAGCCCCCGGCGGCAGGTGGAGAGATCCCCAAGCGTCCGGAGCTTGTGCCCAACTTTATTAGTTCCCACACTCATAGTTAACATACAGAAGCCACCGTAAATATTCACGGTTACTATTCAGCAGTTACTTCACCTCCGCTGATGTGCAGCTGCCTGTCCCGTCACCTGCCTGCAGCTGGGTGCCACTGGCCCGCAGCGCTGCTGCTGCTGGGAGCACTGGGGCTCGGGCTGAGCCGCAGGGGCCGTGTGGGCTGCAAAGAGGTTCAGGGCAGCAGACGCCTGGGCTGCCCTTACGTGCTCGTAGCCCATCATCGGGGTTTTCCAGCTGGCTGGTTTTTGGGAGCCGCCACATTTTGCAGGCCCGGGTGAGCACACAGCCCCGCCGCACGCTCAGCGTGCCGGGCAGCAGCCTGCTCTGCAAGCAGGCATTCCCTTCAAACACATCAAATACCGTATTCGCTTCTGTTCAGGAAAAAAAATCACAGCAGTGGCACATCTTTTGCACAAACATACGCAATTTCTGAGGGGACAGCCCATTAGCATGGCCTGTCCCCCACAGCCTTGGTACTGCTGGACCAAAAGGAGAGTTGCCTCAAGCTCCTGTTTGCACACACACACACACACACACGTGTGCAGCAGCAGCCTGGAGCTCTCATTCCTGCTGTAAAGCTGTTGGGTATGACCCAGGCACCCTAAAGCTTCCCTACCCCCCTGGGAGGGACCTGCCCAGCACGCAGGGAATTAGTTCCATGTGCACTTAGGGGGGCTCTCTCTGGGGCAGGGTGGCAGTGGTCTCCAGGCATGGGCAGGTCACCCCCTCAAAGGTGCCCACGTCTCCGGAACAGCCCAAGGAGTCATCTCACACCTGATCTTAAAACTCATGAGCTGCCTTTGGGACAAGAGCTGTCCCATTGGGGTACTTGCATAGGAGGTGGGGGACCTGGGGGTCGGTTGGGGGGTGTCCCAACTCCCAGTGAAGGGGAGCTCACTGCAAAGAGAGACGTGCCCCTGGCTGTCAGGCAGAGGCAAGTCTCCGCTCCTCTTGCAGCCAGGTCTGCTGCACGGGAGGACATACTGCAGCTAGGGGCATCAGGAAGGGGCTGGCATGTCTCAGGGTTCAAGGTGGTCCACATTCAGACTCAGTTCTGGGCTTTGTGGAGTTATGGGGCACTTTAAGACTTACTCATTCAAGTTTGGAATACACGCATGGACTAATATCTTTCAGTTTGCAACAGCGTCACTAAAATAAATACAATACAATGAGGTTGAGCTAATCAGTTTTTACTTTTTCTGGACAAATATGGTTATTACTCAAGCAAAAAACTTGCAGAAGATCTGATAAAGCTTGTGTCACTCAGGAAACAAAAGACAGTGGAGACACTCTTCCTAAATATAAATACTTCAGCATTCTATAATTTAATAAAAGTCTCATACAAACTAGATTAGGTTGAAAGTACGGACTAGCCACTTAGCAGCAAGCCAAAATCAAAATTGGTTTTTGTCCCCTTTCAGCAGCTCCCTAGACCTATGGAAAGATTGCAAAGCTCTTGACATTTTTTGAGAATAACTCCCCCAAACTGGGTTTCAACGGTGCTTCAGTTTGGTCCCACAGCCCTCCTTTTCTACAGCCATGGCAAATGGCTCTTCTGACCTTCATTATCAGTTCCTGGAACATAATGCTCTGACAGCAAAATTAAGATCACCTTTGCCTTCCCCTCTATCCCTTAATAGCGAGCTTTCAGGATGCATATTCATGGGATGACTGTTACAGGACACAGGGATGAAGCCATATCCCCTCTCCCAGTTATTGTATTGTGAGAATGAGTCTTTACTTCTTGAATGGGTTCGGTTCACTGCCCCCTCCCACGGGACCATGCACGAGACACCCGGTGCCACCAGCTCCCCCAGAGGTGAGGGAGGTGCTTTCCAAAGGTCAGTTACTGCTACAGGAATGATCGTTCCCCACCTGCCCAGCCCAGCATCTCATCCCCCCTGCCCATCACAGCCCTCAGCTGTCCCTTCCTGTCCCTCCTGCTCATGCCTCCCCACCTTTCACGTACCAAGGGGCCATGTCCCACCCGCTCCCCTCCTCATCACTCCTCCAGGGCTCTGCCTCTCCCACTTGCCCCCAAGGAGGGGAGGAAGAAGTTGCCTCCTTGGCCCCCAAATGGAGCTGGGGGGTGAGAAGGAAGGTCTCTGGGGGGTGCCTGCAGGCCTCCCTGCGAGGGGTGGAGAGGAGCAGGAGGGTGCAGCCACGACGTGGCTTGTACCCAGCCCTCAAGAGGGTTGGAGCTTCTCATGGTGGAGACAGACTCCAGCCCTGGTGGGACCAGGACAACTCATGGCAGCTACAACACCGGCAGCGCATAGGTAGCTACTGCTAGCAAACACACCAAACTCCACATCTGCTAAAATCTGGGCAATAGCAACCATCCTCTTCCCATCCCTACCCCCACGTTACCTCTCCAGCCCTGACTAGCTCCATGTAACCAAACATGGCTATTAAACGCAATTTCTTTAGTTATCTTCTCTTTAGTGATATTCTGGGTGGCATGCAGCGGACAAATGGTTATTACATCATTACAATTTTCACCTAGTCATTTTGAGAAACTATCAGCTGGATTAGACCAGAAAGCACCCTCGGCCAGGTGGCTCAGGCTGGGGGGGAGCAGCTGGCCCTGCCGGAGGAGCGGAGGTGGGTGCAGCCAAGCTGCTGCGCTACTTCTTGTCGTTTCTGCTGACAAAGGTGAGGAGGTCCATCGCTGTGACCACACCAAACACCATCTGCTTCATGAAGGAGCTGCCGTTTCCATTGACTGTAAGCAGAGAAAATGCCAGTTTAGTGGAAAAAAAAGAAAAAGAAGACCCGCCCCGCTCCCCCAGCTGTGTAGAGGCTGCTATTTGTTTATTAAAAGAAAACTTTAAGGGGAACAGCAGCTGTCTCAGCTCTGCTTCAACAGAAATGACTGATGCAGCCTCGGTCGGGTTACTGGGATCATGTCAGGAAGGTTTCAGCTGCAAATAATACACCCTTTACCAGAGCAGGAAACTTAATTTCCCGGTTGTTTTTACGCAGCCTCTGTTCCAGCCCTGCTTCTATCACCACAAACTTTTCAGACCAAACTAATGAGACTCCTTAAGAGCAGCAGTGAGACACTTTCTGCTCTGTTCTCAAAACGTCCTACACCACCATTAATGAAACAGCATTGCAACAATTGGTTTAACTATCTGATAAATGTTTGCTCAAATAAAAATAAAACTAGCCACCAGAGTCCAAACACGAGATAAAATGCAAGCTCCCGAAGTGTGGGAAGAAAGTAATAAATAAGGGGTTCACTGTGACGGCATTAAAACAGCAGCTCTGGAAAAGAAAACGGGTGTTGTTTGAAAACCAGAGCAAGAGGCACTGCATACAGCTGGCTGATATTTTTTGGTGGGTATCGTTTAATTTGCGGATACCATTTAATTTATATCAAAATGTGATACAGAATAGATTTTTGTTATTTTATGACAACACAGCTGAGAAATTCTGCTTAGCATTATTTCTGGTGAGAGAATTGGAAATGTGCATCAAAGGCAGTTTTGAATGACAGACTTTTGTTTGTAACATTTTGTGGGAACGTGGCTGGACTTGCAAGCCAGCTTTAGAGCTGATGGGGCTTCGGGGTGGCAGGCCATGGAGATAAAAGCAGAGGGATTGGGATGTTTGCGCATGGTGGGTTTCGGAAGCCCTGAGTTAAGCAGGCAGCCCTTTTCTGGCAGTCGATACAGTGCAATATTGCATGCTGCTCACCGTAGGAATGCTTTGCATGTTTGATGAGTAATCCCATAAAATCAGTATAATTACACCCTTCGGCTCTAATTTAGAAGACTTAAACATGGGTCTTCTGAGTGCTTTTTCATGTTGCTAACATTTTAAACAAAGCAACGCCCTTGAGATAAGGCCAAATTTCTACTTCTAGAGGTTTTACGGTATAATTGTACTGGAAAGGTGTGTTTGGTCAGATTTGCAGAACAGCACCTGCCACCATACCTATTTTGGTCAGAAGAACAACAAGGTGTGATCCCTGCTGCCATCGATGTGTCAGCAACCCTCGTGCTAATGTGGTCCTACTGCACGTGACTCTACTGAGCCAGTTAGTTTCACCAGGGAGGGGATGACTTTGCAGTGGTTTGAGAATAAATCAAAGCTGCTGGTATGGCTGCTTTATTGGCCTAGTCCAATGGTGCTCCCAAATTGGCAGAGCATCCCTATACCCAGCCACGGTCCAGGGAAGGCTTATACACAGATGCCTCAGGCTGCACACACCAGTGTGCGCTGTGCCTCCCAACTCATGTGCCCCTGCCACAGGGCTTGCTCACGGTCTAATGCATTTTTTTTCAGCTTTCTTGACTTATCCTGGACCTCCAGGGTAGGTGTCTGATAGCACACAGCACCAAAGGCCCCTTAGCTTATCAGTTTACCCAGATCCCTTCTTAGGGCACAGACGCATAAGGACATCTGTCGGCTGCATCTCCAGAGGTGGCAAGTGGGAGCAGGGGTGTTCAGTGAAGATGTGATAGCCTCTGGGCATGCACAGCAGAAGGTCTTTAAGCAGTGGGATGCAGACTGTGTAGTTCATTCCCTGGCACTTACACGCCTGAATTTCACCTAAGCTTTATCTAATGTGCCCAAATGCTCCATTCAACCTTGCCCTTGGGATACTAAGTCTATGGAGATCCCTGACTTCCCCCTTGTTTCCTCTGTTGCCCACAACCAGCAGGGCAGTGATTTGAATTCAACGTCAAGAAACTAAATAAGTACTCGTGGCCTGTGCCTACAGCTGTGCAGCAAAGGCACTGCACCCCAAGCTGCTACCTACAGTCCACCTTGGCTTTCAGAGGAGACCAAATGAAATCCCGTAATGAATACGTTCCCATCCCAAAAAGTGGGCTTCCATGGGAAACCATGAGATGAGGGGAGGGGATAGAGCTGTTGGGTGTTTCAGCATCACCCCTGCATGGGGGAACAAGACAGCTCCCATGGCCAGGATCTAGGAAGTGCTCCTGCGGGACACACATCCAGTAGTGTGCTGGTCCCAGGCTCCTGTGGCTAAGGCTTGCCCCTTCTCCTCTCATCCCTGTGGGGTCAGGAAAGAAAATGGGTGAATAGTTGGCAGTTCCAGGGCTTTGCAGAGACATGGGGCAGAAATCCTTCCTGCAAAGGCTCAGGGGCTGCACACGTGGAACAGCTGTGCTGATACCTACCAAGCTCAGTTTGAGAATTTCCCTTTCCTCTCTCAAACATTTGTTTAAAGCCCACACAGTGCTTCTGCAGATACCTACACTGCATTTGCTCGTGTACAACGATAGCAAAATGGTCATTCTCCAGGATGCAGGAAAGCTTCCCAAGGCTGTCCTCCAGGCCAATCTAAACAGCACAAAAAGAGACATTTTATGTTTCACTTCACATTTAAAGGACGATGGTGCAGAGCCTGACTCCTGCCTCTGACTGTAGCTGTGAGGCAGCGGGGCGGCACTGAGCTGGACCAGGATCAGGTGTGCCTCACCCACCCACACGGTTTTGGGGAGATGGGAGGAGATACAGGCAACATGCAAACCTGGCTTTGCTGGAGCTGAAATACAGTGCTGTCTCCCCACAGCCCAAAGGGCCTCTGTGGGCCAGCATGAGGTGATGGCTCCACCTCCCCTAAAACACCATCCATTTACCTCACTCCATCTCTGGACCATTGACAGCCATCCAACCCAGGCATCCCTCCCCTGCACACCCACAGGACCTGCCCTGTACCCTGTCAGAGCCTGTGCCTGTTACCCCAGCCCTGCTGAGCCCTGGCAATGGCTGGGCTCTGGTTCCAGAGGGTGCTGATTCCCCAACTGGATGAAATCCCCTGACAATGTAAGACTGGGGGTGGACATTCACATGCTTTGCTCCTGGTGTGAAAGCTCCCATGTCTGAAACCCGCAGCATCAGCAGCATATTTGCAAGTGCCTGTCCTTACTCTCATCTCCACGATGTCACCATCACCCTCCCCACCTCTCCCCCCCTCCCCATGCTGGACAGTGGTTGACACCAGCCACAGCCTTAGCGGTACCTTTGAGAACTGGTCGTAGATGACCTTCGTAACGGGGTCTGAGAACTGTGCATTTCCAGCCAGCACTGAGGTGAGGGTGTTGCTGAGGGTCACCATTCCCAAAATAAGTCTGTAGAGGAACGAGAGTTTTCCAAAAGGTCAGACCTGAGGTAGGGCACATGTTTTATGTAGGGCCTGAGCTACTCCCCTTGAAGTCAATGACTAAATTGCTGCTGCCGTCACTGGGAGGCACCAGCTTTCTCCTCATCTGAGCAGGACAAGAAGATCCTTGTCCTCACCAAGCTGTTGGTTTAACAGTAGTTAAAGTCTGCTGTTGGAGTCCAGGACTTAAAACTAGGAGAAGGAAAACTTGTGGGCTCTCCAGTTGCTTACGTGTGTGGATTTACCACCCAGCCCTCACCTCTCCTCTGGCCTCCCCTTGCCTGTGCACTGATCCAACCTCTGCTGAGTCTGGCAGGCACTGGATTTGGCTTTGACTTTAACTAGCTCATTTACTGGGAGTTTTCTTGATGAATCCTCACAAGGAGGGAGATGCTATTTTAAAAATATGCATCACAGAATCCAACGCAAGACATGCGTCACTGGATCAGTAAATGGGACTTTCTCTTGAGCTTCATCATGGCTGCTTTTCCAAGGTGAATGGCCTTCTCCATAGTGAGTAAAAATAGTTACCCTGATTCAGCAACAACAGGAGCTTGGTCATATCCCTTCTCCTGGAGGATTTCAATTGCCTTTTGGCAGCTGACTTCTGGGAGTAGAATGAGAGGGGCTGAGAGATTCAGTTTCTGCACCTTGATGTTCCACCACCTGTTGAAAGACAAATGGCATCACCAAGCTGTTACTTTCTGCTGTGCAGCTGTGGGCCTTGCTCAGGGAGGCAAGGCCAGTAGAGATGAGACCCACCATGCAGTGATATTCTGCCTGCCTGCAAAGCTCATCCCACTCCTATCCCCAAAGCAGTAATGCTACAAGTCCACCATGGCCAGGTCTTGTTGAAGCCAAGATTTCCCAATGCCCGGTGTTCATACAACTCCAGAGGCAGGGCTGAGGCCAGCAGTTAGCAAGGTGCTGAGCTGTCCTGAATCCAAGGAAGCTACTGAGGACTTCACTTCAAGCTCACGAGTGGGGAGGCCTACCAGCTTTACTTCTTTGGTTTGTATCCTTGGTCCTCAAAATGCAGCATTTGCAGCTCCTCTAGAAGAGAACCTGGCAGAGATGCTTGTGTGACTAATGAAGGACAAGCTATGCTTGTTTGCTGGGAACCAAAGGCAACTCCAAAACCATCTCAGCCCTTTGTCTTTGCAGAAAAGGCAGGACAATTGTAGAGGCTGGAAGGGCCAAGAGCAATTCTAACCAGGCATGGGAGGCCTTGGAAATGTATTAAGTTTTTAGGAAATATTTTGCAATAGCCTTTAGTCATAGTAAACCAAAGAAGCAGGTGACATCAATAATATCTGCTGTCTTTAAAGCGAGACTAGGCACTTTGTAAACAACCAACATTTGCTCACCCACATGTCAACTGGCATCAGCAGTTTGTCTGTGATTCCCTGCCTTGAGGGGACTCTCTCCCCATGGTGTGCAAGAGACAGCTGAGTTGGTCATGTTTTCTGGCCCGCAGCTCTGGAAAGTGAAAATTTACTGTTCCCTGCCTGAGAAGACCTCCAGAGCTGTTTGAAAGGGTGCTTGCTACAGGAGCGACCCATCTCCCCACTGGCCCAATGTTCCTTTGAACATTAACTGTGGAGTCAAGAGAGGATGTTTTGAGTGGAGCTGGATGTCCACCTCAGCTGTTCTGCTCGGCAGCGTTTAGGTGGCCCGGACAATGGTGGCCACGTGGGAGCGGATCGACAACTTTGGGATAGAAATGGCTCCTTTAGACTTTGATCGGAGACTGGAATATCTAATCACTCGAAAGAGAGGAGTTTACATTACAGCCTCCCCAGAGGGATCTGGACTTAACTGTGTTTTTTCTAAATACTAAAAGATAATACTTTCCTTTGAAGATAATAATTTCCAGATTCAGAAAGCTGATTCCCTTAGCAAAGTTTATACCGGTGGAAGTTGTCTTACCAAGGCTTGTGCTCCTGGACATCATTTAGGAAACCATTTTTTATCATCCATTTATCGTTCAAAAATTTGGACCTAGAAATCACCAACAAAGAGAGTGTCTGTGACCCTTCCAGAAGAAGTCGTGCTTTGTTTCATGCACTAGACCGCAGCACTGCCCCGGGGCTCCCATGATTTTTGCAGCTGGCTGCTCTTAGCCCCTTTTAAGGTCAACAGGAGCTGCGGGTGCTCAGTAACTCTTAGAAGCATGCCAGCTATTTGCCTTCCTAACTTTAGGCATGCAAGTTCAAAAACTGTAGCCTGACTGATTCCTGCTCCGTGCAGTAAGTCAGTAATAAGAGGAAATAAAACCCAAGTGTCCCAACACCCAGCCCCTGGCACTTGCCACGGTAGTATGCTATTTCTCTCTGTTGTTTATTTATTTCTTTTTTTCCCGTGAGCTTCTTGAGGGAGATTCCCAGCTCTGAGCTCACTCCAAGTGCAATGCTATCAGACTTATTGGGGTGGCTTTCCAGCAACCCACACCACCTGGGCTCAGCAGTACTAAGCTCATGTCACCAAAGGGCCCCATGCCCCCAAGAGACAGTGGGGAGAAGACTACAGGACCTCCCACCCTGCTGCCGGAAAGCAGGCGAGGAAGCAAGAAACTCACATGTAGTTCCTGACGGAGTCAGGCAGGATGACGACACAACGCTGACCTTCCTTCAGGTCCTTGGCAGCCCGCACAGCAACAGACATGGCACTGCCTGAGCTGCCACCTGGATGGATACCAAGAAGAAAGAGACAAGCGTTGGGGCTGCCCAGGGTGTAGGGCCACAGTCCTGGTGCGTGGGGCACAGTGCTGCCCCAGCTAACAGCACAGAGGCACACAGGCAAAGCAGTAGCAGAGGTGGCACCTCGTACGCCAGGGCAGCTCAAGATGGTGGGAGAGGGAGGACAATCGGCCCCACAGCCTTGTAGGCTTTAGGGTCAGGAAGAGGTAGGGACTGAAGGGACATGTTCATATTGTGGCTCTGGGCAATGGGTTTTTGAGGCAGCATAAGAGTCACCTTATGAACTTCATGAACCACTTCTGGTGGTGACTCTGTGGGCAGACCAAGGGCCGAAAGGTTCAATACAGGGACATTCATACTGCTGCTGCCCACACCGCACCCTTCCTTTGGGTGAGGAGAAGACTGTGCCAAATCTGGAGCTTCTGGCTAACATATTTGGCAATCAAAGATTGGGTTTAAATGCATTGTAAAGACTGAAAAAACCATAAACATTACATTCATGCTTGGAATACCAGACCAACGTGATGGGAAGACTTAAACGCTCCCTGTGTCTGTGTGCACGCATGTGATTTGCTGCACGTAGGGAAAGCAAGTCCCTGCTTTACAGAGGCAATTCTTCCACCCGTAGTTTGAGTACTGGAAGTTAAACACATTCCACAATCTGTGTGCCAATTACACACTGCATTCAAGGCAGCACGTATTTTACAGCAGGTTAATTAGCACTGGGTCACATTTTTCAAACAAATGAGGAAAGGCTCTGAAAAATGCAGTTCAGGGAACATGAAGCTATTCACAAATTATAGTTGAGTTCAGCAAGTGGTTTCTGTTGAAACACAGTGACTTCTGTGCCTACTAGGTTAAATCAACATTTAAGCGTTTCATTACAAATGGCCTGATCTTTTTCAAAACTCCCTGGATGTGAGCGCTCAGGACTTTTATCAGCTGTAACTACAAGTCTCCATATTGTCCGGTCCTGGAAGCAAACCTATAGCTATCTGCTCGGTGGCAGGGAAGGCTGAAAAATGCTGATGCTGCATAGAGGCTCTTAAGGTACAGGCAGTGTTTGTCTGAGGGCACCTGTTCATTTCGGAAAGCTGGTGGGATCACTTACAGCTTGTTGGCACAGGGAGAAATAGTCAGTAAGAACATCTTACACTTTCTTTACTTTCAAACTTTCCTGGTCCAAACCTGGCACCTCTAGTGCAGCAACCATTCAACGACAGAGAGTACTGCCTCACAGAGTTGTTAGCGGAGCGGCAGTTTCAGCCCACCTGTCCTTCCCTGAGTCCCATTAATCCTCTGTTCAGCCCCTGTAACACTACACCACACAGAGTTAGGCCTGAAGATCCAGTTCCATGTGCAAAATGTGCTCCAGTAAGAGGAGAGTTATTGCTTCTATAATTATTGTGGCCAATGAGTCAGGTCCCAGACCACTGACTCACTGCCACACCTCTGAAGTCTACACTGACCTACACACCAGCTCGGGGTTTGGCCATTCAGCCCTCTTAACCTAGCAGAGACAAAATGCAGAGAGCACCTAACCCAAAGCATTTTGGTCCCAAAAGGATGAGGTTCAGAAAGTTTATTAAGAAAAGCAACTGTTGTCATTGGTGCTTACCACACAATAATCCCTCCTCTCTAATCAGCCGGCGAGACATGAGGAACGAGTCTCTGTCATTGCACTTATACCACTGATCAACCACCTGAAGAGAAAGCAAGAAGGTTGGTTCCTGGCGATGTTATTGCAGGCTGTCCCAACCCTCTGAGGCATGCCGTGGTGCTGATGCCTACGACATCTGGCAGCCTTGAGCTGCTTTCCACACTTGTTGAAAGCAAACACATTTGCCAGGGCATCCTCAGTCCTTGCTTGCAGGCACCCACTCCAGCCTTTCCAGCCAGCACCCTTTCCTTGGAGAGTTAGGGATGTCTGACAGGTCCAGATTCAGGATGCAGAAGAGGGAGTGGTGTTTGTGATGTCCTGGGCTAGGCTACACTAATGGTCAAGCTTTTGCCAGGCAAAATCAGATCCAAATACAAAGAGTTTTGGATTATTACAGGTCACAGCTCTAAAGCCATGTGCCAACAGTAGAGATACAGTTAACACAAAATCTGAAAGCAGAAAGAATCTGGTGTCTGAGGCTGTGAGGCACCTTTCTAAGAACAAGGCCGAGGGAACACAGGCAGCTTGCGTTAGAGCTTTAAAGCTCTGTGCCTGGTGGCAACTGATACACCGAGAAGAAACTTGACAAGAAGCGGTACAAGGTTCATGATCTTACATGGCTTGGATCTTGCCTTCCAGCCCATAAACGGTGCAAGGTTTCTGCTGTGTGCCTGTGGCGCCTGCAACAGCGAAGGCTGAGGCAACACTAGCGTGATGAAGAGCAGCCTCAGCCTTGACCTCTTCCGTGTGATTGTAGTGAAAGAGGCAGGCTCTGAACATGGTGAGGCTGAGCTGAGGAGGCTGGTACTGCAGCATATTCCTCATTTGCCTCTGTATTTGCCTTCTCCTTGTAGGTCAGTTATAATCAGATTTACTCAGAGAGATGCTTTAGGGCTGGGGTCCCAATCCCCCCCCTCCACCAGCTTGTTCTGCACTGGGAAGGTGTGCAAATAGCCTTTGGGCTGGACCACAGCTGGCTACCCCTGAACTTGGGAGTAGGCTGGATGCAAAACCAAAGATCAGACAGAGGCCTCTCATCACACGGCTACTTACTGATCTGTCAAGGACAGTAGGGATAAAGTCATGCCCAATGCCCTCTACTTCAATGGTTGTGGTGTTCGTCCTGTTCATCTCACTGGGCAGAGCAACGATGGAGCCATCGGGATCTACACCAATGATCTTTGAGGGAAGGAAGTTTTGTTAAACCACAAAGGGAGTTTGGAACTATTCAAACACACAACTCAAAGGAAAAATTACCCACGCCCTTATCAGCAACGTTTTCCTTCCGGTGATATTTATTAATATTCCTAGCCACTGGCAGCACAGAGAGCTTCCAGGATAAAAGGGTGCTGTTTCCCACTGGCCTTTTAAATAGATCCTAGGTAGTGTTCAGCTGCTGCAGAAGTGACTGGTGGCTTAAAAAGTTATCACTCTCAAGGTGTTTGTCATCACCCTTTTCGCAGACGCTGCTACTTCCAAAGCTCAACCCTTAGGATAGTGTGAGTGCTCTTCAATCTGCTCCAGTGCAAAGCCAGCCAGCTAGCTCAAACCCGTGGAAAACTGTGGCTACAGACATCCTTTCTGGATCTAGTTGTACTGGCTGACAGTGGAACCTCCCTGGCTGCTTATAGCTTTACATCTGGGCTGAGGTTGCCTCCCTCAGCACACAGCTTAAGAAGGGATGGTGACACTGCTCCACACGCAGCCTCAAGCAGTCACTGAGGTAATCTCGGGTCCGGGTCTTCCAGTGGCTGGGTCCACACCATCCCAATTTGTCTCCAGTGGATCAGGGATGGCTCACACACTGGCTACGCCAGAGAGGCAGTAACTGTCAAGCCTCCAACCTGCCTTGAAGCACAGGCTCTGCAGAATGAGCATCTATGGTGTCAACCATAAAGCACGGAGGCTTTTGCAATGGCAGATGAGAAGCACCTGCACAGTCTGCGTCCCCTGCAGAGCTGCCAGAACAGAAACTTTCTGCAGGCGGGTTAACCAGGAGCAGTAATGCTGTCAGCTGGGCCAGCCACTTCTGCGGTGGGCATCTGACAGTGTCCTGCAAAGGGCAGGGCACCAGGCAGGGTGGGATTAGTAATGGGACTGTGGAGCCTTTGACTTCTAAGGCACTCGGATGGATCTAGGTCAAACTAAGCATAGCACCAAATTGCTTCCAACAAAAGCCAAGCTCGCTGTGAAAAAACATAGGTGGAGACAACAACTGCTAGCTCAGGTGAGCCATGGGGTTAGGCTTGATCAAAAGCACAGCTAGGAAAACCCAGGGGGGCCATGGCTCCCAGCAGGCAGCCCTGCCTCCCAGCTTACCTTGCACTCTGGGCACTTCTCCTTCAGCTTCCTGGCGATGCCAGTGACGGTACCTCCTGTGCCAGACCCAATCACCACCATGTGGACCTTGCCTGCAGGTCAGGGAAGAGAGAGGCTTGCAGAGACTCAGCATGGCCTCCAGCATGTCTCCCCTTTATTCAGGGCTCTGCGCAGATGCAGACCCTGTGTCCCTCAGCTGCTAGAACCCCATATGCGGAAAGGATAGGCAGAAGTCACGCTAGCGGCCAAAGCGGAGTCCTGTGGAGAAGCTCAGATGAGCTTGCAGGATCTGAGCACAGTTGATCCCGCCTCAGTGCAGGGGGCTGAAGGTGACCTCCAGATCTCCCACTGGTCTCCATGATTGCTGTGTCTTTGGCATCTACTGGCTTAAGGGAGAGGGAGTATCTCAGCACTTCCAGCCCTTTCCAACCGCACCACATCGAAGCAAAGCAAGCACATGAATAGCAGCACATAGCAATAACAGGCACAACTTTTCAGCTAGTGTTAGCATCCACAGTGGAGAGAGAGCAGAGCTCTGCCCTGGCACCCATGTTGGTCAGATGTAGCCCCACTCACATCAGTGAAATTATACTGATTTAGGACTGGTGGGAGCAGAATCCAGAGTCAGGCCTTTGGAGACTTATGCTGCAACTGCATTGGGAAAAGGGGACTTGTAATTCACTGCTGGCAGCCAGTAGGAGCAAATCTAAACATTGTAGTGGAGGGAAGGCTGGGACTCTCTTGTTCCTGTTGCTTCCTGACTGCTTTACTGTTACGGTAACTGCTCTCCAGTTAAAACCCTTGAGTCCTGTTTACATTTTGCAATGCTCCCAGCACTGGCAATAAATTTCACTTCTATCTGCACAGACCTGGATTTGGATAGTCCTTTATCCTCCCCCAGCCGTCACATCAAATGTCATTAGTCTGTGAAGTTTCAGTCTGCTTTGATTTGCAAATGAGTGTGCTGGATCAGATGCAGCCTGCCGTGCCCTGATGGACTTATGCTCCCCAGTGAGGCCTCTTGGGCCATCTTGTGCTCTCAGCTGACAGGTCACAGAGATGTTGTAGCCACTGAGAAATGGGTTCTTCCTCCTTGGGTACAGCCTGAATTTGTTAAGCCTCTGGTCTCCTCCCTCAGGCTTTTGAAATGGGAGGCTATAGCACGGAAGTCTGGCAGGCTCAGGTGGATCTGGAGTGGATTATGTGAAGTTGCTACACTCTGCGTGTCAGTATTATCAAGGGTGCCTTCACCTACAGAGGTCCTTTTGGCCATTTCTAGACATTTAGATCAATAAACGGTGTAAAACAAGCCTCTCAGAGAGGGCTATAGCCCTCTGCACATCCTCAGCACGTAGAAACAACGGCGCAGACAGTACCTTCACACTGCTCCAGGATCTCCTCAGCTGTGGTGTCGTAATGAGCCAGGGGGTTGCTTGGATTTCGGTACTGTTTATTTCAACAGAGAACAGCATGAGTTACTGTGTGAAGCGTAGGTCAAATACCAAACTAGCAATAGCTCCTGACGAGCTTTGCCCAAAGCATGCAACTGCCCCCTCCTCTCCCTGGCGATGGGTGGACTGCAACCCGGCCAGTCCAAGTCACAGGTATTCCTCCTGATTGTCACTTTGGGACAGGTTTCCAAGGACACTTGGGATTTGTCCACACTGGAAGATTAACTGTGCTTACAAACACTCACTCTTTGGCACTTGATTCCCATTCGTTATGGAGTGGTGTGGCTGTCCCATATGCCACGTTGCCAGGTTTTGTGGCACCTGGTGGTTTTGTTAAAGCCCTAGCTGCTGGGGGCAAGAAAGCTCCTCAGTATTTTAGCTGTTGCTGAGACAGAAGAATTTTAGCCTTTTCTGTTGCCTTGAAAAAGTTGAAAACAGCCCCACAAGACTTCTAAAAAGCTCAGAAAACAAAACAAAAAAAACCCTCCCCAAAAGCCATATTAGAAAACTTTTTTCAAGTATCTCATATATATATATATACACATATATCTAATTTTGAGAGCTGCTTTGTCATTTAGGGGCATTTGTGGTTGGCAGTGCAGCAAGTTAGGTGGCTGGGAACTGTGGGCCAGCGTAGTTGTCCTACCTGTACAGAGGGATTTGCCACAGGGGGTACGTAGGTACAGCACTGAAATGTGTGCAGCCCCATGTTCACCCCCCTAGGCCAGGCTGCTTCTGAAACACGTATTCAGGCATCGAGCTCCCTTTTTCTTAAAAGGAAGGAGCTTCCCTGACTTTTGTGCTCAATAGGAGCTCCCTACTCGCTAGAGGGATGCCCTCCTGCAGCAGGGTCAGACTGGAGGGGAAGACTCAGTGCTGCAGGAACCGCTGGCATGAATCATCAGTGTTTGCCCTTTACAGCATGAGGCTTCTTTTTGAGGTAGAACACAGGCTGCTAGCCAGGCATAAAAAGTCTTTTTTTCTTTTCAGGTCAAAGTTAAATCTGAAGCAATTTGAGGAGTCTTTGAAGTGTGCAAGAAAACCCAGCCTCGCCCACATCCAGGCTTTGGCAGAAGTATTACAGGTTTGGAAGTGTTCCTTATTTTGTTTCTGCCACCACGTGCTTTACAGAGGAGCGATTAAGTTTCAAACGCCATAAAACACTGATGAAATCTGCCTCTGCTGCCAGTTTGAACGAAGCCCCCAAACACAGGCACACTTGGAGCACACGCTATAAACTGTGTTTGGAAAGAGAGTCGGTGGAGGAACGGCGTTTACCTGATCCAGGATGTGAGAGTTTGGGATTTCACTTTTCAGCTTCCAGGCAACACGAATGTTAGACTCTGGGGCATCAAAGCGGGTGCACGGGGTCCTCACAATTTCAACACCCAGTGCCTTCAGAATATCGACCTTTGGGAGGGAAGAGAGCAGATGTAACGCAGCTGATCCCACGTAGCGATGGTAATCTGAACCTGCGGGCTCATGGCAGCGTCAGATGCCAGAGGAGCTTTGCATGCGGGAGACATTTAGCATTTGGAGATACAATGTCTGATTCTTGGTTATACTCTCTCTGACATCCTCCTGGCACCCAGGGCCTCCTGCCTGAAGCTGGCACATGGATTCAAGCCTGGCCTTCTGCCCTGTCCTACTTGGAGGGCAGGCTGGGGACACGGCAGAGGTAGGTAACACCATGCTGCAAAGGGGCAGAGGGAAGCAGGGTAGGGAGCAGCGTCTCCTACGTGCTGTGGTCTGAGCCCCTGCATGCAAGGAGGAGGTCTTCAAGCTGTCTTTGCCCCAAGTGCCTTCTCTCCCCTCACCAAGCACAGGGAAGGAGCAACTACAAATCACCCCCAGGGTATTAATCCACTGGGAGATGCAGCTGTCAGGGGGAGAGGGAGTCAAAAGAGAAGGGTGGATGAGTGTTCGGGGCACCTGGAGATGAAGCCCATGGCAGCTGGAGGTGGCATCTGATCCAGACTGAGCTTAAGTGAGATTTAGGTTGAAATGAGGGTGGTGCTTTGGAGAGGGGCTCAGCTGAGCCAAGTCAGGGTCCAGGTCTGGCTTCACTGGCATGAGTTCAGCTGAGCAGTTTGTGAGACTTTTAGCTCCCCAAGGCAGAGATTTCTGCCATCTCCGGGCTGGCAGTTTTACCTGATCATCAGCTCTCGTGCAAGTGACTTGACTTCCACCATCTTGAGACAACCATAAGTGTCTCCAGGTTAAAGAAAACCGTAGAGATACAGAGAGACCAAGTGGTACATCAGATGTCAGAGGGGAAGTTAGCAGGACCAGCAGCCGAGCCCCAGCGCCTGCCCGCCTCTCCTCTGCTCCATCCAGCCCTTGCCCTCGCAGACAGCAGATATCGCTCCATTTCTCTGCAGCCACGCACCGTGTTTGGCTAATGTGTGACCCCAGCTGCACCGCTGACGCTAGATAATCAGCAAGGCCATCACAGTGTGCTTTTTTTTCATCAAGAGGAAATCTTCTGAATAACTACAAAGCTATGCCAGTGCGTGCAGCAAGGCTCGTTACCCTTTAAAGGAGAGGGCACTCTGTCTCTAGAAAGGGAAAGGGAGAGGCAGACAGGGAGGGAGATGTTCCCCAGCTGTGGGGTAATACCGTACAGAGCTCTGACCTTCTCCATGCTCATTTTCTCCGGCAAGACAATGATGCAGCGGTAACCTTTCACTGCAGCTACCAGTGCCAGCCCGATTCCTAGGTGGTGGGGAGGAAAGGAAATTGGTTGACAACAGCATTTGGCAAGACTGACTGACACGTGTTGCTTCCTACGTTCCTCTCTCCTGATGGTGAACGTAACCTAGAAATGTTCCCCAACGAGCTACAGGTGAGGGCATCCTCTGCGAGCCTCTCGGGACATGCCAGGAGCATGGGAGGATGCAAGCCCAGCTGCTGTATCCCTCTTGCCTGCAGGAGCCTGTTAGCGTGGCACAGAGCGAACGGCAAGGCTGGGGAGTGCTTTCCTCCCCTCATCAAGGCTCAGGGCTCTTCCTTTACTTTCCAAAACACAGGAGAGAGGAGGTGATTTTTGCTTCAGGCGTGCCTTCCCCTCCCCCTCCAACGCTCTCGGTTGGGGGACACACACATGCGAAGCTGCACATGTCACACCATGGATCTCTGCTCCGATTTCACTGGGAGTGATGGATGGAGCCAGCTGCTCCCTGGCTGGAGGAGGAAGATGAGGCTAAAGCAGCGTGTCCCTGCAAGAGGCTGTGGGGAGCATGGAGCTGCCTCGACTGCCCCAGGCGGGCAGGGAGCCAGTCGAGGAACAGCCCCAGGGGCGCAGAGGTCCCCTCGCCCCCGCATTGGGGGGGGGGGGCGGTGGCCGGGGAAAGGGGGGGTCTGGCTCTGGGGTGCCTGCAGCCAACGGTCTGGGAAGGAGCAAGATTCCTAGAGACAAGCCCTGTTCTGCGTGGGTAGCGAGGGGGGGGTGGGGAGCGCAGCGAGGGACACAGCTCTGTGCAGAGCACCTCGACAGCCTCCGCTCTGCCTTCTCTCAGGAAAGCACACTCTGCACACACGTGTCCCTGACATGGTGGGGACGCTGGGGCAGGGAGCAGCAAAGGGCCACGGAAACCTGCACCGATGGTCCTGTGCAGGCTCCAAAATAGGGGAGAGGCTCCTCTGTTGTCCTCCCTCATCTTGTACCCCACTACAATCTAGTGCCTGAGCGGAATGACAGTGACAAGGAAAAAAAAACCCAGATTATTTATCCTCCAGCCTGTCAGGGAAACCCTCTCTGGGAACCTCTGAATATTCAAGAGCTTCCCAGCCTGGAAACACCTGGGGGTTGCCCCGGCTTCTCCAGCTCCCAAGGCTGTTTGCCTTGCTGCAAGGTAACCTGGCAGGCACACCTGTGCAGGTGTGGGACCCTCACAGGCCCTTGGGAATTTCAGCCATGAGGCACCTCAGCACCCCAGGATGCCCATGGCCACCGGGAGAGGAGCTGTGGAAAAGACGGAGCCAGAGCCGCGGGCCCTAAGTCGACCTTGTAACTGCAAGTGCAAGAGCTCTTTGAATCCCTGCCCCTCCTGCAGCCCCTCAGAAATGCCACCCTGCCCGGCACCCCAGCGGAGGGAGCGTCCCTGCCCTTCCCACCTGTGTTTCCTGAAGTGGGTTCAATCAGTGTGTCTCCTGGTTTTATAATCCCAGCTCTCTCTGCGTCTTCCACCATCCTCAGGCTGATGCGGTCCTTCACACTGCCCCCCGCGTTGAAGTACTCGCATTTTGCCACTGGAAATGAAAGGTGAGGCTCCATTAGGGACAAGCTGCAGCCGGGAACACCAACTCCCTGCTCCCCCAGCCCTCAGTACAGTCATTTGAGGACACCCGTTCCTCCCCCGTGGGACAGTCCTTTGCTCAGGGGAGCGCATCCACCATCTGCTTATGGGGTGCTGCAGCTTGTCATGGGATTACCCACCAGCGTACCTGCCCATAGTCCATCTTTCCTCCACATTTCATCTACCTGCAGCACCCTGAAGGCAGCAGGCAGGCCTGGTAAGTCCAGGATGGGTTTAAAATCAACTGGACATACAGTGACTGCTAGGTGGAGGGTCCCACACTGGTACAATACACCTTGCTGCCCTGCCTTGAGGACTCTTCTCTGAGAAAGGCACTGTCAGGGTTAACAGCAAGATCTCATGGTCTTTCCTGGGGCATGGCAGTTATTAATAGGTATCTAAAAAGGTGCCCTTCTGTATGGGCGATATGTAGTCCTGAATGGGATGCCATAAAGAAAAACAAATGATAGAAGCAGAACTTTCAAGTGTCAACCAAAATTACAATTTCTTCACTGAGCTGCCAAAAAACCCAAGCAACAGAGACTTTCCAAGGCACGCAAAAACTTAAAGGCACACCTTGCTTCCTAATCAGGCCCTCCACACCACTAACGCTCGGGTCAGGACTCTTCTCACCAAGGTTTTGATGAGCATCTACATCTGAATTGATGGCACTGAGCTCTGTTTTATGGACGACAGGGAGAAATAGGTACTTTCAGGGTGTCACTCATGTCGTCGTAGCAGAGACACAGCTACTTCAGGCTGACAAATCAACCTGATACCTGAGCAGCCAGAACAGGGGGGAAAAAAGATCTTGTGCTCATCGTTACATTTTATAATGCAAAACTGCCAAAACTTCAGCTACAGAGAGATCCCTGGAGGCACAGAGATTACAAGGTAATCGCGTCCAACCATAACTGCTTCCTTGACGCGGCAGTGCTGCAAGCTTTCATGTATTTGCTTGGTAAGCGGCTCTGTGCTGACCTGCAGCTCAGAGAGGACCACGCAGCTGCTCTGCCTGTCCAGCTCTCCTTCCTCTCCTGCGCCAGGGGAGGGAGATACCATCCCAGCAAACAGGGTCTCCCCAGGTTCCCCACTGCTATTTGCACCAAATCTTCCCACTCCCATTAGGCACTTGCCCCAGCAAGACATCCTCCAAGGGACAGACTGCTTCAGAGGGGGACAAGACATTGCACACCAGACCTCGTGCCTCTGCCACCTCTGCTCCACGGTCCCCTACTGTCCCTTGAGGTCTCATTCCAGGAAGCGAGAGGTGGCGCAACATGGAGGTTGCAGGGTTAGGGGCCCAAGGATCCCAGATCCAGAGGAGGGATCTGGTAGAAGAGCACAGTGCACTCCATGTGGCCGTGAGCCCAGTGGAGGCTGGCTACTGTACAGATTCCCTGCTGCCACATAGGACCACAAGGTCCTGCTGTGCCCTTTTATTGAGTGTGAGTGCTCATCAAGTCTCTCCTACCTACCATGTGATGCTCATGAATCTTACTGCCTCTGAGACATCTGTCTTTCTGCCTAATTTGGCTAAAACTAATTAATAGGGTTAAAAGTTACAGGAAAGCAGACTGAAAAGTCCATATATACAGAGATAGCCTAATCGTATCATCCTTATGCCTGTAGGGGACCAGGCTGAAACCAACCCTTACCTGAGATACCACCACGCTATGCTAACATCTCCTCAGGGGAAGGACTTGGGCCCTGCTGGAAAACCTGCCCCCACAGCCAGCGCCTTGGCCTGGCTTTTAGCACCAGGGCCTGGCATGTGTGTTGCTGATAAATCCAGCTGTCTGTAGCCCCTGCTGCCCTGCCTGGAGCTGCATTTTGGGAAGAACCCCAAGGGAAGCTGTCACTGCCCCCCAGGGCAGTGACACAGCAGAGACAGCGCCTGGCCCGGCTCCAGCTGACCTGGCGGAGACGATGCCACTGTAGAGCACGGTCCCTCCTGCATGGGAGCTCTGCTTGGTGGCCAGGGGCTACACTGGCATGTGTCCCCTGCAGCCTGGGCTGCTCCCTCTGCCTGCGCAGGCTGTGGGATGAGTCCTGCCATGCCCTTCGCCCTGTCCCAGCCACCACGTTTCAGGAAGGTTTGACCCATCTCTCCTGTGGATGCCGTGTGCTACCCTGGGTGCTGCAGCATCCCTGCCCATTGCCGGGATGTCATCCACCCATCCCTAAATTCAGCCCAGCTCTGCTCAGAGCTTACGCTGCAGTTATTTGGGAGGAGAGATGCCTTTACTAGCATTAGCCCCCTGCTTGTTGCAGCTTGAAACCATCGTGTTTGGTCTGACAAATGGCTGTAGGGTAACCTAATAAGTGGGACTACCCAACACGTGCCACATCTGGCCCTCCCCGTCTCTGCTTGTTCTCCACAGAGCCTCTTCTGAAGCCCCCCTCCAACACCGCCCCTCACCCTCACCTCGTGGCACGGAAAAACCTGGTGGAAAGGGGACACTCACAGAGCTCACACTTGAGCCCATAGGACTTCCCAATCTTGTTGACTCGGACCATTGGGGTGCAGCCAATTTTCTTCAGGATGTTGGGCAAGATTTTTGTTTCTTCTGGCCTGAAATAACGCAGGAAAAAAAAAAAAAAGGAAATATGTCAAATGAAAGCAACTGTTATGCAACGTGTACCAAGATAAAATCCGAGTGAGGTTTCAGCAACTTTAGCAAGGCCACCGAGAGACACCCCAACTCCAAGAGAAAAGGTCCCCATTGACAATTTATGTCAACAGGAGCTAGTTATGGTTTTCTATCACTCTTACAATGAGTTATTAATTCTTTTGCATAAAAAATAAAGTAATTCATATTCAGGGCTGTTCTGAACGATCTTGTTCTGGAAGGCCCTAGGCCTAACCTATAACTAAGTGAAGTGACAAGAGCTGACAAGCCTTTTACATAGGGGGTGAGAAAGCCAGAAGGCTGTGCACAACACAAGGCTCCTCCTCTTTCCTCCGTCCTACCCAGCACCGCCTCTTCACATTTTCAGCTGTCTCCAGACCAACTGTTGCTTGCCTGGCTGGGACTCCCAGAGTTGCCAGGATGGCTCCAAGCCATCAGAAAGGCCCAAGCCACAGAGGACTCTGGAGCTTTTTTGCAAATAATTAAACTGAGCTCTTGGATCAGTGCAATTCAGCCACACGGTTTTGCCAGTCTCTGTCAGACTCCAGCAGAAGCCAAGAACCACGTCATGGCAATTGCAACCAGAATGAAAAAGACTTGTTTGCCCAACACGCAACTGAACGCATCTTGCCACGCAGCCAAGGAACTTGCGTCCTTGAACTTTTTAAAACACGGAGGGAAAAGATTGACAAGGGCTGTGTTTATTGGGGCCACAAACGTATTGCCCCTGGTTGATAGCCAGCACGTCTCTCTCTGAGTGGGGTGACAAAGCCCCACTCCCGCACTGCTCAGCTCTCCTTTGCACAGCTCTCGCCTACTATCATCCATTGAACCTTGAACCCAAGTTATCCTTGTCTGCTATCACAGCCCGGCAGATGGCTGTCTGCTGACAGAAAGTCCATATGGTGCAGGGATGACATGCCGATTTACTTAAAGGCACACACACCTCCCTCCAGGTTTTGCAAGCGTGATATAAACACTTCTTGCTTTGCAGGAGGACAGGGGTAGTGGTTTAGTGCAGGTCTTTACTACCAAAAGGAGCCAGCCTCCTTACATCTCACGCACAGAAATGATGGAGTATTACATGCACACTGTTACCTCTCCCTCCATGGGAAGTGTTACATGCTTTTGCAACCTCTGTTGAGTGCTGGTAAATGTGAGGCAGTAACTCAATAAATGAGCTTCCCTCACAGCTGCAGCCATTTTCCATCTGCTCTGAAAGCCACCCAAATGCTCAGGGATTTCAGTGAGGCTGAGCCATGGCATGAGGAGACTAAGCTTCTTCACGTGGCATTTAACTAGAGCCTAGCTTTCAAGCGAGTGACCTGCGTATTACGTTACACATCTAGATTGCAGGAAGTCAGCTCAAGAAGAAAGCGAGACCATTTATTTAGACTCAGCCAGTAATTGCGGCAAACGAGATGCTACTGTGCCCTTTGAACCCCAGCAAGGTGTGATGTGGCACGGCGAGGTGCTGTGCAGCTCCGGGGTCTGCAGTGGTGGAGCCTGGCAAGGGGTCGGGGAAGGAGAAGGCAACCTGTGCTGTCCTGCGTGCCGGGGTGAGCCTTGCTGGGAGGGCAAAGGTGGGAAGCAGAAACAGGACTGCTCTTTTGTATTGCTACCAGCCATAGTGGCTATCCCCCAACAAAAGAATCACCTTTCTCTCCCTCTACGGGAAATTTTCCACAGTTCCTATCAAATTCCTTTCCTAATCACTACCCTATTTTATGACAAAAATAACAGGAGCACGGTCAGCTTCCTTCCCCAGCTGCGTGAGCTCTGTGCATGGGCCTGAAGGCAGCAGGTCTATGGGGATACAAGGATCTGTGGCAAATGCCTTTGATGCTCCTAAGGGATGCGGTGGGACACTCTGCTCCCGCAACCGCTGGTATCAGTTCAGGATCACAGTGGACAAGGATGGTTTTTCTCCAGGATTTCTGCCTTTACTCATGGCATGTTATTCTGTAAGATGTCCAGGGGAAAAACATTCCTGGCAAACCAAGTGAGTCTTGTTGATGTTATAGTGGGTCAGAATTATCTCAAGGACTATCAGAACTTGTCTACCTCTGTATCTTTGGGAAGATTTAAATAATTAATATTATTAATTAAAGTAATGACTTGTCTTCTCCCTCCCCCCTCATCTTCTGCTTCTACCCCAAAACTCAATCAGCTTTCACACGGGAATCTCAGAAAGTCCAGAGATTTTTGCCATATCAGCTGTCATCTGTGGTTTACCCAGAGCAGGGAAAACAAACAACCCTCCTCCATGCACTGCTGCAAAGTCAAAGAAACGGTGTGACGTGTCCCAGTGTATTTTCTTCGCTGCCATACAGTGGGTTATATTTCAGTCCATGCCCCAGCGATGCTGCATGGACCCCCCCAGCCAGACCCCATCCCCAGGGAGGTGCCTGATGCCCAGGGCTGGGGCTGCCCTGGTTGTCCCTCCTGCCCCCATCTGCCCACCTCCTGGGTGGGGGTGGGATGGGCCTCGGCACCGGCCCCTGCCTTGATGTCCCGTGGCACCCTGATGCCAATTTGCTAAAACCAAGAATGTTATCCTGCTTAGCATGATCATTGAGAAAAAAAACTAAACAAAAACCACATTGACTGAAAAGAGCTAGTCCTGTCCTCAGGCACTAGCTGCAGGGATTGCACTGGGTGAGTGCCTGGATGCACGTTTGCTGGATCAGCTCTGAGGCTGTGGAGCCCACTCCTCCTTCATGGGCCAGACCTGGAGGCTGTTTTGGGCTTCACACGTGCCAGTGGCTGTGGTCTGGCTGTGTCCTGCCTGGCATGCCGTACGAATCTCCCCCAGCTGGCTCCTGGATAGCAGGCATCCACGCAGAGTGGTGCCGCACCTCCCACGGGCTCCAGTTCCTCACATGCTGGAGATGAATTCATGTTTTACATCTTTGGCACAGCAGGGACGTGTCCGCAGTTCCCCTGACATTTATAGGACAGCCTTATCTTTAATAGCTTGTCTGGGTCTGGTTTGTCGGGCCATTAAAGCACCTCTTGTCAAGTCTAGTCTGGGCACTTTGGCAGGCTTGCCTCACCCTGGGAGGAAACCGGCTGCTGTGAGGACAAGAACCGCTCATAGCAATCACTTCGCCTTGCACTGCACTCTTGGGTCACTTACACAGAGTGGGAAACCTCTGCACGGGCCATTTTCTACTTATTTAAAAGCCTAGGCCATGCTAATCCGTTTTCGTGAAGGTCTCTTGGCCATTGGTGAAGACATTGCTAGTACTTAGGAATCTTCTTACACACGGCCTCAGACTGTTTGAGTGAACAAGGGTAGCTGAGCTGCAGCCCTTCGGCTGATGGCTGCATGGCTGTTACTGACTGTGCCGTACAACGGGATGGGTGCAATGCCTTTGGGGTGTATGTGTGCATTACACTACAGCCAGGAGAGCCATTACTGCATCTCCTCAAGTGCCTAGCAGTTGGGAGTGCCTTCACTTCTGCTGTGCAACACCAGACCTCACGGAGTCCGCTCTGCAGCAGTGTACAAGTCCCTGGTTGAAATCTACCTCTAAAGTAAGTTCATCTTAATTCTTCGAAAATGAGATGCCCCAAACTAGCAGACGTTTTCAAATGTGTGCTGGAAAACACAGAGCTGAGTCTCCAGCCAGACACATGTTTCTGCAAGATTAAAGGGAGTGAGGAAGTTCTTCCTGGAGAGGAGACAGTAGGTAGGCTTTGCCTTCTGGAAAATAAACCATCACTAACATAACGTATCGTCAAACTACTGACTTCTGGTCATGACCATCCTGGTGTGACAATAGTATTTCATGTTCAGAAAAAGATACTGAGCTGTCTGCACTCTGAAATAACCAGCACAAGAGAATTACTTACAGGGGCATACAGGAGTGTGGAGACTTGGTGGCAGGCGTTGCAGCTGTCCATGTGCACTTACTGGGCAAGTTGGGAAGAATCCATGTGCTGTCAGCTTTGCTTTCCTGACTTCCCAAACAACTGCCGTTCATGAGCGGGCACGTCTTGGTCAGCTCCTGTGTTGTGGAAATAGAGGCCCACAGTCACCTGGGAGGAGAAGCAGGCAGGCAGGCGCCTGGGCAATAATTGTTAAAGGCAAGAAATGACATTTGAGTGTGCAGGCAGGGTGGCCAGCCTGCATGGGGCATCCCTACTGGCATTTCAAAACCCCAGTTCTAACATAAACACATAAAACACATAAAATTGCTCTTTTGGAGCAGTATGCTAGACCACGTATATGGTAAACCATCATCTGGCCACCATCTCCAGTAAATCTTCCCCTGCTCTAATGTACATTGAAGCATCTCCTCCACCAGAAAATTTGGTGCTCTGTATTTCATTATTTGGTCAAGAGCAGTATTTTTCACCCTAGCAGTGAAGAAACTGCAGATCAATCTACCCAGCAATAATTTCAGAACACTTGTACGGTGTTAGTGGGCCTCAAAGTGCCAGAGGACACCTCTACTCTGGCATCCGAGTGCATTAAAAGTGAAAAAAGAGAACTGATAGAAACAAAACATCAAGGAAGGGCAGCAAAGGTGCTCAGGGGTACTGAGCAAGTTCCACAGTAAAACAGCTTAAATAGAGGAGGATTCATCAGACTGGAAATGAGACGTGTGGCTTGTGATGAGAGGGGGCTGTAAAACCTGGCAGATCTGGAGAAGGTGACTGAGAAACACTTTTTTGCTTCTCAGCATCAAATAATAAGGCAAAATGAAATTATCAGGAACAACTATAGAAGCAGAGCAGGTAAAAGTGGAACCAGAAAAGGGTTAAGCAAGTTTGCAAAGGTCGAGTTCATTAGTGGCTTTTCTGCGCTCTGTGAACATGGTAATTTGCTGTGCTGGTTTCTCTGTATTGCTGGTGCATATACAGAGAAGAGGAGGAGTCTGGTTTTATAGTTTTTTCTCACCATCTGCTACTGACCAATAGCAGAAACAAGGGTTACATGGAGCTTTGGTGCGACCCTCTCTGCAATTCATCAGCCACCCTCTTGTGCTGAGGAAACCAGCCGCATGGAGAAAAGACACATGATTTTGGTAACTCTAAGTTTCTTTTCTGGCTTGTCCACAGAATGAATTTGCCTTAATTCAGCCTTTGTTGAATAAAAGAACCTCGAAGCTCAGTAGGGTCATAGGTGGAGACTCGTGTCATACTTTGATTGATGATGAAAGTTGGCGTTAACCTGCTTGTTATAGCACAGCCTACCCTATCTTCCTACACTACTGTGGTGGTGCATTTTGCAATTAGAGTGAGTGTAACGCTCTCATTAACTTAACTCTAGTAGAAATTCTCAAGGCTCTGGTGTTGGACCTTCCTCTACCTTTAACTTCGAACTGAGAACAAAGACGTAATTTTGAAATTTGATAGAACCAAACCAGTGACACAAAGAAGAAATACCTCATTTCTAAATGCAGAGGACCGCCTGCAGAAGGACCAGGCCTGCTGCCAGGTGGAAGGGAGGAGATGTGGGAAATCTGCTCCAGCTACTGCCCCAGGGATGGAATTCAGGCAGCTGACAGGAGGATGCTGGAGCCAACATGTGCAGCACTGATAGCGGAGGCCAACAGGTCTGCGGAGTATCATCTTCATCCCAGGCCATAAAGCCACCGCTCTGCCCCTCCTGGACACTCAGGCTGCCTGCAGTGCCTGTGAAGTCCAACTGACTCACAACGGCCAGGCAAGCAGCCAGCACGCTGCTATGGCTGGGTCCTGATTATCTAATTAATTTGTGGCTCAACGTGTGAGCCCAAGCCAAGCCTTAATTACCATTTCTGCCATCCTCCTTCTGCTCACTTTGCCCAGTTGGTGGGAGGTTCCTTGAAGCAGCTCAGCAGGACTATCTGAGGTCAGCACTGTGCTTTCCCGGTGGTTTCCCCACTGGCCAGGAGGAAGGGGCTGCCGTTTGCTCCCGATGTGTCAGGCTGTCCCTGAAACACAGAAATACACCACACCATTATTCTAGCCATAGCAGAGGGCTGAAACGGCCTGTGGCGCATGGCCGAGCTTTCTTCTCAGCCAGAGGCCCTAGAGCATCTTGAAGATGGAGGTCAACAACCTCATGTCGCTGCCTGGCCCCATGACCGAAGCTTGAAGCAGGATGGCACACAGGGGACACAGGACCACCTTCATGTCAGGTGCTGAGCCCCATTTTCTCCTCCAAATGCACCAACCCCGGCCACACAAAGCAGTGAGAGACCACGAGGGTGCAGGGCGGTCATGCCAAAAAGGCTCGGACACTCCCCAGGTGGTCCAACAGAAACTCTCCTGGCAAACTTTGCCTCCCAACGCTCTTCCCCACCACTGCCAAACCTGTTGCTTCTTGGGAGGGATTAAAGGAAAAAATAAAAAAATGTTCATTTCCTTGCAAGCCAGGATTTCTGTCGGCCTTGAGTGTATCTCCCCAAGCAAATCCTTATTTACCTAATGAACTAACTGGGAAGGAGCAAAAGTCACTTGTGGGTAAAGAAGAGATAAGCTGCGGTGTATCAGAGGTAGTTAGCACGCTTTCACAACTGAGGTCACCAGTTACCAACCAAAATGTTGGCAAATTAGATTTTACGAGTGGTTTTTTTTTTCTTTTCTTTTTTTTTTTTTTTCCTGGTGATACCCATCTCCACAATTTTGTGGTGGGATGGAAAGAGAGGCGAGGCAGGGGGCTGAAATTATTAGGGCTGTTTTTGCCGGTCTTTCCCCACTTTGCCGGCATATGGCTCCCTGTCCCGCTGGGTGCCGGCCCCGAGGGAGGCCGGCAGCGGCTGCGTGGTCCCACGCAAGCCCCCTCTCCCCTCCAGCCCCGGCTGCATGGGCACGCTGCCTCTGCCCCATCTTTCCCTGTGGGGCAGCTGCGGGAGTGACAGGAGGCCGCGGGATCGGCCCGGTGCCACCGGTTCCCCCCCGTCCAGTTTGCACCCTCACTTTAGGGCAGCTGCCCCAGAGCCACTTTGTGTCTCAGCTGAACATGTGGGGAGCTGACACCAGGCGTCCAGCTGTGGGGACAGCTGCCTGCCAAACCCTGGGTGAAGGTGGGCCGCCTCCCTGGGTCATCAGAAGCGCCCAATGCCCCTCCAGCACCCGCCTGGGAACGGCAGCATCCCAACACCTCCCTCACCACCACCAAGAAGTACCACAGGCCTCAGCGTCACCCCTGCCAGGAGCAGCCAACCGGGCCCTAAAGCCGAGTGTCGGAGGCAGCATGCCGTGCTGAGGTGCCTGGTGCAGGAGGACTTTATGGAAGGAAAAGCATTACTGGCTTTCCACCTTCTAAAATGCAGTTGCATTCTGCTCATTGTGTTCAGTTCCCTTAACATCTGATATAAAAAAAAAATGGCAAGAATGGGGTTTTAGTTTGTTCGCTCACCCAAAGTGGATACAGACATATTTTCTAGAGGCCCAGAGAACAAAAAAACAAGACCTGGCCCTTGACTAAGTCAACATCTACATTCCTCGCTGCTGGAGGATTTCTCGTGTATCTCCTCAAGGGCTGGTTAATTCCTGGTGTGGTGCTACAGGATTGCGCAGATGTCCTTCCAGTTATGAATCACTCTAAAATCTCTGCATCGCTGTGCCCAATGTCTGGATTCATACTGCAATTAACATATATCTAAAACCACTGAAGATCCTGAAGGTAACCTTAAAAACTGCCTGAAGTGTACAACCCCAATACCATCTATGTGAGACAGCAGACGACTTGTAACAAGACCAAAGGATGGGAAGAATCAGACCTTCCTATATCTTTTGGAGGCCTTGACATGACACCAGCAAGCCTCTCCCCTGCTGACGGTCTCAGCAGTCACATCCCATGAACACGCAGGCTGGGTGGGAAGCACGGGCAGAAAGGGGCATGGGGGCCACTGTGGACAGTCTGACTGCAGCCAAGGATGGCTGAGAGGAGCAATGTCCAGCACAAACATCTCCCCACGCTGCCTCCAGTGCAATTTCAAGTCACCTTATAACACAAAGCAAAGATATGTCCTCTCTTGATTACCAAAACTCTTACCTATGTCCCAATACTCCTCCTAACCCCTGCCCGAAGCTTCAGCTATCATCTGATCAGCCGTCAAATACATCTGACCTATCGTAGGTGTCCTGCAACAGCCCCGTTACTCTCGTCTAAACAGAGAAGCTCGAGACAGCACAAGGCTGGACAAAGGATAAATGGAAATATCCACTGGAGCTGGGAGGCGAGCCAAGAGGCTGGGCATGCTAACATGCAATTCTCCAGCTGCTGTCACTTACTGAAAATATATGACAAAGAGCATAGGCTAATGTTTATAGAGTACTTGGCAGATAAGAGATTGCGATTATTAGGTTATCAGACTGCACTGATAACTTCAAAAGGAAGAAAATCAAGACGCGCATTAAGTAGACTGAGGGAATATAAGACAAACTCAGCAGGGTAGAGAGAGTTACCTGTGAACTTGCCCCATTCAGAGCAAAAAGCCATTTTCTTGCTTTATTTTAAAGAAATGGTATTGCTGTCTCTGAGCAAGACAAATGCAGCATCAGTTTTAACAGAATCGCAGAGTTACCCAGGCTGGAAGGGGCCTCAGGAGGTCCCCAGTCCAGCCTCCTGCATCAAGCTGGGTCAGCACTAAGTTCAGACCAAGGTTGCTGAGGGCTTTGTCCTCTTGGGTCTTGAAAACCTCCAAGGATGGAGACTGCACAAGCTCTCCAGGCAACCCACTCCACCTCCAGACGGACCTTGTAGTGTAAAAGCCAGAACCTCCCCAGTTCTCAGATTTGCTCAGATCTTGCTGAAAGCACAGGCTCTCCCTGGATCAGAGTCAACCTTTGAACAGGCTGAGAAGCAGAGGCTACCAGATTCCTCCTCTCTTCAAGCCTCTCCACGACAACAAAGTTACCTGGTTAGTAGGCACGGCTCCCGTGCAGTCTGCCATTAGAAAAGCAGCGTGTTCGGTAATAGATAAGCCATACTTACCACCTTCAGTGTATCAGCCGAGTGCCTTCGCTGTGCTCCAGCTCTGAGCTTATATGTGCCGGGTGGCAGGGGACACCAATGAGCAGCAGTAAGCATTCTGCAGAGGGACGCTGATTGGGTCTTACCCCACACCTAATTATGCCCAGCACCTGATTGCTCTCCTGAGCGTAAATGAGTGGGGTATAAAAAAAGATAAGCAATTTATTTTTCGTTTTAATTCATACTTATTTTCAGAAGGGCTCTCAACCCATCCCCAGCAATTTTGTGGTGGTTTTAGAATCCTGTTTCCGATCCGATTTCCTGTCTCATATTTACCCTGCTGCTTAAATGTGGCTCATCTGTGTCAGCGTGTGCCTTGCTGAATTAGGCATAAGTAACGACAGAAATGACATATTAAGTTAGGTGCTGTCTGATATGGACTCTCTGTGTCCTCTGGGCACCTAGGGTTAGTCCCCGCATCGCCTCCAGACCTAAACCTCTTTCTCTCTCTCATGCTACCTCCCGCTCCTCATGCGACTGATTTACTATTAAACCATCCAAAAGCAGCGAACAGCTTCTGCTCCATGGTGATTCCCAAACGCTGGCTGGGCAATTAGGAAATTACCTGGGTGCAGATTTACTGGAAAAGGCCAAGGGAATTTCGGTTCCTTCTTTCCCCACTCCTTCCCACAGCTGGGGCAGTGCACAGAGCTGCCTGGCCCGGGCTGGGGCCGTGCTTCCCCAAAACACATCACAAAGGAAACTTCACCGCTATTCAGATGATCAGGCAAGAGTAAGGCTTATTGGAATGCTTATTTTGGAATTAAACCTTTCAAAGACACGACTGTTGTAGGTATTAGCACAGGAATGACATTACCTTTGGTCTTTTTGCAATAAATGAACTCTCTGGAAAACATTGCCAGAGGTAATCCGTTGTAGAAAAGTCTTGTGGGCTATCTGATGTGACGCAGAGCATGCGGGTGTCTCGTAAAGAAGCTGCAAATAACCCTAACCCCAGCAAGAATTCTGTTTTCTGGGCAGTGCAGTTACAGAATAACCCAGCCACCCCTTCCTGGCTACCTCCTGAAGCAGCCCCTGCTCCAGGTGAAGTCGCATGAAAAAATAAGATTCTTCGCTTCCGTGACCAAACTGCAAGAAAGGGCGATCTTTTCAACCTAAAAGGAAACAGATTTGGATGGGCATCTGGAGGGACAGAAGATCCTTTTGAAATAAAACACTTGGTTTAGAGAAATATTTTTTTTAATGAAACATTTTCTTCAGAAAAGGCCTAGATGGCAAGTTTGGGGACTCTGGAAAAAAAAACAAAAAAACCCCCCAAAAAAACAGAAAAACCCCCTGCATTCTCCTTTTTTGGGCAAGCTAAAAGCTACACCTGATCAGAACGCTCAAGTAATTTGCCCCCCCACCATCCCCGAGCTGCCACGCAGTCTGACTCTGTTCACCATCGCCAGCCGTAGGGACAGGCACCCAGCCGGCTTCGCCGCCGGCAGGTGAGGCCGGGCCGGCAGGGCTTTTCACGTGGGCTTTTGGGCTTTGCCTGTGCCTGGGGTGAGAGCAGAGGAGGAGCTGGTCCGCGGGGGGCTGGCTGGGGTCTGCACTGGCGCCCTGGTCGTGCTTCCGCTCCACACAGACACACCAGGCACTTCACAGCCCCCGCGCCTAAGAAAAACGTGGCCTGCAGGTACCTCATCCCACCTTGCCGTTCAAGTGTCAGTAAATGGAAAAAAAAAAACCCACGAGAGCACACGGCATAGCTGTTTGTTCCACAGCAGGCTCGCACCGCCCTGTCCTTTACCTGAACAGTTACCTTGCAGCTTTTACCCTGCAGGATCCCGCTGACAAACCGGCAGCGTCCTCCGGCTGGGAAGCAACCACCGGAGAGAACTGGCCAGCCGGCCATAAAAAGAGAGGGAGGGAGGCACGGGGAGCGAGGGAAGCGGCCGAGAGCAGCGGGACGGCTCCTGGCTCTCACAAGAAGGTGTGATGGGAGAGTTGATGCCCGTGCAGAGGGAGAGGGCCTCTGCTTTTAAAGCATCATCTAAAAGACTCTTTGCAGAGGTGGTTTCATAGTGCTTATCTTGGCAGGGTGGGAAGGGATGGCTTTTACTTCTGGGCTCTTCGGAGGAGAGATCATTTGTGACCACATTTTCCCCTCCCATGTAATTTAATTTTGGCTTCGTCAAAGCAGTTGAAGCTGCATGGTAGGGCTTCATAGGACATCAGGAGAAGAAGGGATAGCAATGTTCTGGGAAGGCCCAGCAAATAATTCAGAGCAGAATGGGCTTTCCTTGGCTCTTGGCTTATCTTTGGCTATCAGAGAAAGCCATTTTGCTGTGAGGACATGGGGACAAAACTGCTAATGGTCAAGCTGAGTGGGGCTGTGGGTTGGAATACCGGTGATAATACCCACTATGGGAGTAATGTGGGTAAACTGGGAAAAAAGGAGGCTCTTACTTGCTGTTAAACATATTTTTCACCTGTTCAACACACTTGGTGTAAAAACCTTATTTTAGTGCAAAACTATTTGTGGTTGGACTTGATGATCTTAAAGGTCTCTTCCAACCTAGGTGATTCTATGATTCTATTCCAGCTGAAACATAACATCTGCCATCTGTCCGAAATACGGATTTTATGAAGCCCTGCTCTCCATAATTCAAGTCTTACCAAAACAGGCGAAGAATTTAATTGCCTGTGGCTAGACCCTACTGACACTTCCGAGCAGCGCCGTGTTTCGTGACTAGCCTCCCCTCGGCAGGGATCTGTGTTACAGAGCGAGGCGCTCGGTGTGAGGTGCACTAGCTCAAGCCTGTCACAGTCCAAGGCAGAAATGGGTTAGAAAACTTACTTTTTTGTTACTGCATCGAAGAAGCCATTCACACCCACCTGTTTCAGGAGAGGTCAGCATTTGCTTGTACAACCCATGGATGTTTTCAATGCATCTGATGTGCCTCCTTTGCTGGTCCTTCTGCTGCCGGTGGCTGTAGGGACAGCTACGCTCCAGAGACAGGCGGGGGAAGAGCAGACCTGCTAGCTTTTCTTAGGAGGACACTGGAAGGAACCTCAAACCAGGACACCAAGGCACAAGCAGCTCCAAACACACTGGGTTTCCCACCCTTCGCAGGTCAGACCCGCTGTGCTTGCCCCATGGGTCCTTACGGGACCCTTATGGGTCCCAAAGACAGCGGTCTCTGAATCAGCGCTTTGCCTTCACTCCAGTTGCCCCGTGGACATGACGTATGTGTTACAAACCACACTATGCAGGGAACATGGGGGCGGTCGGTGCACGCAGGCCACTCGCCCTGTTTCTTTGGGCATAGAAATCCAGCTGGTTACCATGAGAAGAGCCAGTGGCTTTTCAGAGCCTGAGAGTCGGCAGGTGTGAAAGAAGGAGGTGCATTTGTTTGAAGAAGCTATGGCATATTTATGGCTACCAAAAGAGTAGCGCAACCTGCAGTGTAAACAGCACTTGGCTTTTCCCCTAAATAGGGGTAGATTTTTTCTTAAGACAAAGGCAGGGGGGCAGGGGTGGTGGCAGGTGGGTTGGCTGTTCCTACTGCCACACCACGGGTCGGGTCCTGCAGGCTCTCCCCTCCCTCAGTGTCCCCCAGCACTACAGCTGCCGGGTGGCTCTCGGCGTTTGGCACCCAACGAAGCAGCGGTTGGACACAGCCATGACTCATGGCTCTCCTCCGACCTTGAGGAAGGCACGGGGCTGGTCCTGCTTTGCAGGAGCCGCTGTTTGATGCAGCAGCCATACCCAGCTGAGCAACCCTTGCCTGCAGTCCTCCCACCCACCCCCACTTCCAGCCATCCCTAGCATGTGTTGTCCTCCCCATTACGGATGCTGAGAAAAGCAAAGCAGGAAAACGATTTCACTGATGAGGTAATGTGGTGTGGGGGGAAAAATTGCGTTTCAGCTGGATGTGGTCTGCAACACAGTTCCCTGTGCAGAACTAGGGCAGCTTTGAGGACAAGCCAGGGCCCTGGCAGGTGAGACCGCAAGGCTGGGCACGCGCATGGCTGCAGCACAGCTTAGGCAGGGTCTGAGGGAGGGGGCCCGGGCTCTGTGGGACCCACACGGACACAGAACGTCCCCGCTGTGTGCGCTTAACCCCACGGTGAGTGGGGCCAGGGCCCTGGTGCAGGCTGGGCTCCTTGTGCCCTGGCAGGGGCTGTGACTCCACAGGCCTGCAGACAGCCACTTCCCGCTCCAAAGCTCCACTTCCAATAAGCCCATATAGGTACAGAACACCCTCAGGAATATTTCATGAGCAAAGCTCAAACACGTCTGCCTTTTTACCTTGCAGTGGCAAAAGGTAGCGGCACTTCCATGAGCAGCACAAGTGTAGGTTGGTGGTGGTTTTGGTTTGTTTGGTTTTTTTTTTTTCCCCAAAGGGAATTTATTGCTTTTCTAAGGTAGCTTTCTGGACTGAAGTCCTCTGTTTATCTCCAGAGCCAGTACAGCAGATTGTACCCAGTAATTTTCCCTGCATGGGTGACCCGTGAGGAGGGGCACCTCCGCAGCTGGGGCCAGTTCAGTCCTAGCAGTGGCATTAGGCAGTGCCTCAGCGATCAGGAAAGGTCTTGCCTCCTTCTGCAAAAACAAGGTGTGCATGGTCCCCCCGGGACACGCCGAGGAGCCCTGGCTGTTTCTCTCAATAGCCGCACTGACTAAAACCGCCCCTGATCTACCTCGCCAGGGTATTTTTTAACCGGTTGAGCTCCCTGTTCAGGCCCACGGCCGCAGCCCGGTGGTAGGAGCAGCAGCCCAGAGCAGGGGCAGGCATGCCTTTAGCCTGCTGGCAGGTGGAACTTGATCCCACATGCTGCCTGCTGCTCTCGGTGCCTGGTTAGCCTTTGGCCTTTCTGCTGAAACGCTCCTTCCTTGCATGGGTGAGCCTGGGAGCGACATCGGCCTTCTGCCTATCAGACTGCAATATCAGGATCTTTTTTGCCTGGGAGTAGGCTGCCAAAACGTAAAGGTAAGGCAATGATCTGCATTGGCTGCCAGCAACGACAGCATTTCAACTATCACGTGAAAAGGATATGTAAGGTAAGGAAAGTTTAACGTATCGTTTGCCTGCTGTGTCAGCCACCTCGTGCTGCTGGAGAACACACTGGGAACAGGAGTAAGAAGATAAAGCTGAGGACAGAGCACTCTGTGTGTGAGGAGGCAGATGAACCGTGCCCCTGTGAGAAAACCTGGCATGCAGGCGAGTGAGCCAGCAAGGAGTTCAACGCCACATGCCCGCAGGACTGGCCCTGGCACCTGAGACAGGCAGAGGAAGCCCCCCTGCACATCTCCACCCACCGGCCTTTGTGTCTCTGAGGTGGAACAACATCCCAATGGAGACTGGCCGACAGGGTCCTAAGCTATTTGGATGGGGCTGACTGCATAAGGAAATGAGGGCCAAAAAACAAAGGGATGAGGGGTTTATTCACCTGCCTAGCAGATATAAACCGCCTTCATCGTGATGTAACTTGAGCAGTCGACCAAGATGCTGAGCAGCAGCACAAATATATAGCTCTGAAATAACACAGCCAGCCCCTTCGGTTTCTCCCAGCTGCTCCTTATCCACAGAACACCACCCATGCACCTCACATGCACCTTCAAACATTATAGCTTCATTGTAATACCCAAAAGACATTGCCTTCTCACAGAAACACAGGCTGGTCCATACCCTTTGCATTTATTCAGAAATACCTATCCAATTGACCGCATAGGCACGTGTTGCCGTAGGAACTTCACCAGTGGCATCTGAGCCCCAGCTCGACATCCTTCCTCTCCCACCCTGTACAGAAACACCAGGATTGTACTAAAGCCAGCCATGAGAAGCAGACGGTGGGCTGGCTCACCGGCAAATCTCTGGAGACAGAAGAAAAGGACCGCAGAGCATTGCAGTCAACACATTGAAAGCAAGAGGTCTTGTGCAGCCAACAGAAATTTCCTACAGTCTCATACACTTTGAACTTGAACTGCCATGAAAAAGCCCAGAGTCATTCTGCAATCAAACAGCTTTTATTGAACTCTTTAGATTGTACATTTGTGAACATTTGCACAATAAATACAGCACATAGTATTGATTTTTCCCAGCTCCTTAAAGCATAAGAAGTCTTCCCTTCGTCATGGTAGCTTGTTGACACTACACAGTAAGAAAAGCTGTTGGATGACTGTGGCAATGCTAGGCAACTCCCGACAGTGAGCATGTTGTGTGAAATTCATAACGGCAAGCAGACATTAGAAACCATTTAGCAACTAGCTTGGTGGGCAAATGAGACTGGTCTGGCTGCTTAGAGGAACCTCAGCGAGACAGCATTCTGGAGTCAGCCACAGCTTGTGGAAGAAACGGGAAGTAATACTGGATGCAATGACTTCAAAATGATCCTTCAAGCATCACCTGATAATTGCTTGCAAAATATTATACAGATTTTACTGGATAATTGTCTTCAGGTGAGAAAATAAAAGTATTTTTGCAGAGCCAATATTAGACCAAAGGGACTGATATTCTCTTACAGTGACAACTATAGCATAAATTGTTGATAAAAAAACCATGTGCAAAATAGTTTTCAGGCTTAGTCAGCACATGCCTAACCAGCACAGGTAAACAGAAGATGCAAGGCACCCACTTCAGAAAAAAATACAGTTCTGTTCATGCTCTTGACTTGAATTTCAGGTTACAGACCAAACCAACAAACTGCAGTGTCTTTCTTGGTCCTCAGAGTATTTGAAACAAAGAGATGAGCCAGCCCTACCACTACTAGCCAGGACCAGGCTAGTAACAACATTCTCACATATGCAAAAAAGCATCACGCTCATAAGCTTTCACATCAGAGAAACTTCCAACTTTGCAGGACTCCCTGTCCCCTTTGCTGCCTTCATCCCTACTGCAGGAAAGAGCTCTGGAAAGTTTTTCAGTCATTCAGCAACTCCATCTATTTCCCCAATTCCTCTGGTCAAACAGGGTTGCTACTGTGAGTAGGACTGGCTGGTGGCCACTGTTTCCTCCTTGTGCCAGTGTAGAACAGGAGACAGCTCCTGCTCTTAACAAACCGCAGAGTGGCACAGGTGGATTTCTTGGATACTTTGGCTTACTTGGATTGCTTTAGACTCACATTCCCTCTTCCCTACCAGCTCTAACCACCCCTTCTTTCTTAGTCAGCAATACTACCGGATTTCATGACACTACAGAGATTAATTTATGAATAGTAAACTAAAAAAGCAAATTAAAATCTTTACCCTTTTCTCTGTGTCACAGGTAAAGCTACCCATTAATCTTCTGCCGTCCCAACTCTAACTTCCCTCCTGTATTGCTGTTTTGAAAAGCAACTTCGGGAATCTCCTTCTACCCTCATATTTCATGCTGAATTCAGTTAGGCTGAGACATGGAGCTTTTACATGCACGAAAAGGAAAAAAACCCCAAATACTTAAGCACCCCCTTCCCTGCCGCCATCAGTGAAGGTCAGATGGAAAATGGGGGAAAAAATCAGATAAAGCAAGTAGGGTAAATTTTCAAGAGCAACAGTAATACCAAAATCTAGCAGCAGTGACAGCTATGATTGCAGCAAATACTTCAGTTAGTAGCATCTAGTGAAGCACACAGGTTCTTTTACAAGCATGGGAATCAAAAGATACAGTGAAAATATAAGTAATCAAAGAATTAAGTCTCTCAGCCTTCCCTGTAAATTAAGAATAGATATGAAAATATATCTGATACCAGTATTTGAAATAATTGGGAAATGATTTTAGGAGCTTGGCTGAAATACTAATGTCTCAAGGGGTGCAACTGACCATTCACAGACTCTCTCTACACTGAGAAACATAAAGGATGTTAGAAGTGCTAAGATCAAAGACCTTAACTGACCCTCTGGGAAGTAGCTAAAAAAAAAAAGAGTTTGAAAGATGAGTTATTAGGCTCTGCCAAGCAGCAACAGAGGTAAGACAGAGCTGTTCAGCCTAGAAAAGTTAATCCAGATTTGAAAACAGTGTCTTTAACACACAGGTATCACATCTCATACTCACACTAGTTCAGCTTTCCACTAGTCAAAGCACCCAAGCTGGGGTTGCTACTACAGCAAGGGGGAACAGTGAGAAAGAAATCACTGCACAGCAAAAGGGTAAACTACTATAAAGTAGTTTATTCCAGAGCCTTGGGAAAAGTTGTCTTAAATCTTAAAGTATATTAATTTAATGGTTAAACCATAGTTTAAGGTGAGTATGGGTCATGTTACTTCAGTAATAGCCCTAATCTGAAGGGACAGCCAACGTCTAAGGAAATAAACTGAACAAAGGCAGAATAAACTTAGCATTCACCAGCATGGCATTACAGTTACCAGAAATCAGTCTGAAGCCTTTTATTAGTATAACAAAGTTCTTAACATTCACAAATTTAAGGTGAGAGAAGCAGCTAGAAAACAAACCAGGCTGTCACACTGCTGGCAGGCAGACACTATCACTGGTGTCACTTCTTTGACTTGCCTCCCTCCTTCAGGCCAGCATCACCCAAGGCACAACTGCAAAGGCTCCGCTTGATGTTCTTTGCTCAGCACTGATGCAGGACAGGGCAGCTTCCACCACCTCTCTCCTCTGAGCGCACACATCCAAAATGTACAGCAAATTCCACTGCCACGGGGAGGCCAGCAAGGTAGAAAGAAATCTATATACAGGAGGTAGTAACTGTGATTTTTAAATAACCCCTTTGTTTTCTCTTAGCTGACTCGGAACTCCCTTCAGCTTTTTTAAAAAAAACAAACAAACAACTTTGCTATCCTACCAGCAACAGCCACAGCCTAAATAGTATTTTTCTACTTCAGCGGAAAGAGACAAGCTAAGAAAAGTGTCACTCTTACTGACCAAAAACTTTATTCTTGGCAAAAGGCCAGTCAGAAGATGATTACAGCAGTCTTTATGAAGATGAAGAATGGCTGTAACCACAAGGTGATTCCACTCATCATTCCCACTAACGGCAGTCAGTAGCCTAAGCACAGCAGTGTACAGTTGGGACTGCCAGTGCCAACCCCTGCCATGGCGAAGCAAGTCAAACATTACTGTAAAATCCAGTTACAGAAGTGGTGAAAAGTTGTAGCTGCACACACCTCCTGCACATTACCCGTGCACTCCTGACAGTAACAGCCCACACCATGTTTGCCAGTTACTTCCAAGCTTGGCTACAGTGAATTCAATTAATAGTAGGGTTTTTCTCCTGGAATAAGGCACTACAGTGTAGGAGCGCTTGAACAGGACTTGAAAGAGTATACAGTCCTTGACAGATTACCTTTGGCTCTTCTAAAACAGGCATAAAAAGAAGCACTTTAAGATAAATAAGAGGGTGTGAGGGTAAGAGGAAGGTAATAGGATGAAACTCTTATTTTCAAAAACCTTCAGGCAAGAAGCTTGATCTTACCTTTTAATCTTTTCACTTGTGCTTACTTATCAGGGTAGAATTGGGGAAAAAAAAAGTCAGTCTTTGCAGTGAAAGTTGGTGCACCATGTAAAACAAAGTCATTAGTTTATCTTTGTCCCTTCACTGTCAGTCTTCCACTCAAGTCAGTTTTTCCTCAGAGCAGCTGGTTGAAACAAGCCTCAACTCCAGCCCTCCAGACTTCCTCCTGTTTTACACTGATGTCACCAAAAGGGAAACCCTGCTTTCTTCTCTCCATGCCCCAGTCCCATTTTTGTCTCCACACAGGTATTATCTAACTTAACATGCTTGCACAAAAAAATAAATAATCCAAAACTTTCCAGAGCTCTCTTTGGCCCCTGCTTCAGTAACTCTTTATTTCAACACATTTTATGAATCTGAAACAATGTTTTGGAAAGCCAGACTTTAGACATAACAAGTAATGAACATACCAGTTAATTTAGGCAATATTTTTACATATATATAGGTAAAAAAATAAATTGTCTTGATAAGAAATATGTGTAACCTGATTAAGAAACAAGTCCCCAGAAGCTGTGCAATACAGCAAAATGCACTGGCTGTATAGCTGACACCAGGATAGTCAACTGTTAATTTTCAGAATTTAAAAAACACAAAACACAACACCTTAAGGACAGACCATTCTACCTAAGAAATAAACCTGATTCTTTGTTGGAGATTGCAAAATGTTGCTGAAGAGGCTCCACATTGCTTTAGTTGGACTTTCTTTCCCGTTCTCGTGCAGTCACAAAGTTAAGCAGGTCAATGGCTGTAACGATGCCAAACACCATTTGCCGCTTACTGGAGGAACCATCAGTGTGATCTACACAGAAACAAAGAAGACAGTCTAGCTTTAGGAGGCACAAAAACACACCATCCCACTTGTTTTTAATGGCACTGTTTGTAAAGGCAGGTGCCAAGTCAACCCAGGTCCCCATGTCAGGGCCTGTTGTTGGAGTTGATTATCACTGATGACCCTTGTACATTGAGGGGGAACCCAAACGTCATCTTGACTGACAGTCACACAAGAAGTAGCAAGGATTTTCATTTCAGAAAGGCTCCTCAACAAAAGAGATTTAGAAACTGAAGCATTATGGAAGGAAGGGTAAGAGTCCATCAGATTTATTCTTCTTGACATGAAAATTCAAACCAAATCCTCTATTATAAAACATGTTTTCCTCATACATTAGTTTCTGTGGCTCTACCTGAAACAGCTGCAAACTGATATTATCCCATTTGAACCAGGGGCCACTAGAGGACATATGATATGACACTACCATCTTCCTACACGACTGTCAAATACAGAATTACTATAAAAAGCATGATACAATATTTTCCCATTTATATCCAAAAAACTCATTAACCATCTAATCATTGGTGCATTGAGAGCACAGGTTCAAGTGATTTTTTCATTGTGAGCATAAGCCTTTGACCTGGGAACCAAGTGGCCAAGTGACCTCTGGCCCTTTATCTATGGTCCAAATTCCCTGTTCCTAAAATCTGGCTGTACTGAGATGTTTGGCCTACTTATATATGCAGGTTGTTCAGCCAGCTGGATTGTCTTGGCCTTTTCATCTGCTCAATCTTTGTTCCATTGCAAGGTTCCAGTGAGATTCTAGGTTTATAAATAGTTAGTCAGCACGGAGCCAAGAGCACATCCTTATAGAGATTATCAGGAACAGGCACAAATTTCATTACTATTCTTCATTTACAGTTATAATCGAGATAGCTGTCAGATAAGTTTATCTGGTGAGTCTTAATATTGTTTTTGGTCTAGTTTCTCAGTGTTTGTAGTTTTGCAAGTTGCCTGCTATAAGGAAGATAAAACAGGAAAAAAAATTATTCACATGTAACAGTGATATACCCTAGCTTTGAAGATTTATTTAGTCATTTCCAGTTCATAAAGAAGGCAGTGTAAAGAGTTTTGAGAGGGATGAAGAAAAGTAGAGTTTGTAGGAAAAACATCAAGTGAAGGGGAGTAAGTTACTTTAAACAAAATAAGCAGGAAAAAGAAATATTAAGCTGTCTCGAGATGGTGATGTCAGTATTGACATCTAGATCTTATTAAATTTTATGAAGTTATAATAAAGGTTTTGCTTTAGAAAGGCAAAAAATTGAAGGGCAGTTAACCTGGGATGCCTGCTGTGACGGAACTGCTGGAAGTTGTATGACAGGAGTAGGAAGAAGCAAAAATCAGTTGTACTGCAGGAGCTTATTCATTGGCTTACTGCTACTAACAAACCCACTGTACCATGGACTAGACTCAGGCATTCAGTTCTGAGCATTAACTGGCTCCAAAACCAGGTACATTACAGTATGTATGGTTGTTAATGGATTTAACATTTAATCCATAAGAACTACAGTGCTAGTGTCTTACTAAGTGTTAGTAGCACGTAGTTACATACACAGAAAGAGGATTTGGCTTCTTCAGAACTTGTTTACACACTCACACTTGTACTTGCTTCTTGTTACCACTCAAAGATTACCTCTTACAAGGCGCAGTACATCATACTCACATTGAATTTGTTCATGAACCACTAGAGCAAAGTGGTCTATTTCCAGGATATGAGAGAGTTTCCCCAAGCTGTCTTTCAGGTTTATCTGAGGAGAGAGTTACAAAACTTAAATAAAACAGTCCTTTATATGTTTAGTGGTCAATAATCCCTACATACTTCGTGCAGTATTAAAAACAATACATTAGCATTTATATACTGCTCCCCTGTGAAGTATTGTAAAACGCTAACAAATCAAGGTCAACTTAAAAGATCTGTTTTGTTTCTAATTTCCAAGAAAACAGAACTAAAAAACGAAGCACTAAGTTATTAATTCTGATTCTGTAAACATAATGAATATACTGAATAGCTGAAAAATGTTAATGATAGAAGAAGGTCAAGTATTCCATGTGTCTGACAAAAGAAGTTACCATAAAACGCATTCTACTTGGTGATTTTACTGTAGCAAGACTGGGAAAAAGTGAATGAATCAGGCTGCAAATCACTGTGGAAGTGAATACAATCTGCAAAGGCAGCAGGGGAAGAAAAAAGCCCAAACAAGCCAAAACCAAAACCAAGGGTGAAGATGGCTAGCTAACGCTGCATTCAGGTGCAAATCAAGGAACTGAGAATTAAGAACTCATTTTTAGTGAAGTTCAACTTTGCTAACAAGAACGTAGCTGTTTACTGCAGAAACAATACAGAACCTTCTGAAACGCTTAGCTGATCACCTGCTGGAACCATTTGAAAGAATTGCATAAAACTGTTCTTCCTACATGCTTTAACATATTAAGCAGCAGCAACAGGTTTGTTACCCAGGTGACACTCTCCAGGTAACAGCAGCACCCACCATCTGACATACTTTCTTTAAAGGGCATTAAAGCACTTTACGGCAAAGAAAAGTCTTGCACTGCAGATTAAAAAAGTCTTTATCCTGCAGTGAGCTCAGCTTGTGACTGAGGAATAAATGCATGAGCAGTTGGGGGCTCTCTGGAACAGAGAGCTCTCATCTCCATACTGTGAGTTAGAAAGGATCAAAAGGATTCCCAGCAGCCTGTGTTTAAGGGACCAGAAGGCTACAGTGCATACTGAAGCATCAATCCTTAAACTTGTGGGCCAGGCAAGGGGTAGGGAGAAATCTTGACCTACTGCCACATCGAGTCAGCTATCAGTTACCACCACAGACAAGCAGTTTTGTGCAAATGTACGTGCAAAGCCTAAGTTTTGAAATGAAGTTCAAAGCTCACTGAAGGGGTAGAGCCCCTTGACATCTGATTGTGTATACTCAATAGACCTGTTTTCAGGGACTGGGTAGGCTAAAGATGACCAGGACAAGCAGCCCATAGGCAGCACTGGGACAGCTATGAAGACATAAACATGTTTTGGAACACGTAATGGAAATTTAACAGAACTCCCACAGAGTTTTCACCTGTCTCACTACTGCTCATTCAAGTTCCCTAAAAATTTTGCCCACAAGTTTTCTCACGTTTAGGTATTATTTTTTTTTAAAACCTACTAAGTCTTTAAGGCAATTAGCCTATGCACATGCTACTACACTAAACATGACTGGGATTGCTTGTTTGGCTCCAAGAGCAAGTGACATGTCACTGCTCATGGAGCTACAATTAAATTCTCTCCTTCCCCAGAAGCAGCTCTGGTCCACCAGGGATGCTGGGGACACCACGCCTGGCATTATTTACAGAGTGCTAAATGCTTTAGGACACTAACCAAAATCATACTAGGGAAACTGGCTAACAATTAAACACTTGGTATAGTAACAAGAAAGTGTCAGAGAGGATGCCCCAGCCCTATTTTCTGGTATAGGCAGACAAGAAGCCTGCTAAGGCTATGTCTGCACCAGACCTAACAGATGTTAGTAGTTGATGCAAAGATCCTTTGAGGAAGAAGGGGTAGAGAGACCCCAAACCACTGGAAGTAACATCTGACTCCAGAAGAATGGCCCTCCTCTACACTAACACACAGCGCTTGTTTAGATTAGCAAATTATCCTGTGACTAGTATTTCAAAGCCCTACAGTACTATCCTACTGGAGACTTTCAAAAAAGCTGTAACCATTACTCTTCCATTCTAAGAGATCGTCACAAAATAATTGTGGCAATCATATCAAAGAAAGCTACCTGTATTGCCAAAAGATAGCTTTGCCTTGGTAGTCACAGGCTAAGCCGACCTCTTATCGATGCATGCTGTGGTACAGATCCTAACTGTAGGATATTCTAAGTCCTTTCAATGACACAGATGGTCCGTTTTCACAATTTCACCAGTAAACAAGCCAAATAAGCTTGACTAAAGTGGCAAGAAAAGCAAAATCCACGATACCTCTGAGGTTATGTGCATTTAACCATGTTTCTCCATTAAATCATCAATTCAAATCGAAAATAGTCAACAAATGATGCTTTTAGTTAGCATGTTAGCAATACCACCACTTTTGTGTCACTCTCCTTCCATCCTCCACCAAGAAAAAAGTCAGAACTAAAGAGAAAAGAAACAGTTAAGCTCTTCTTTACTGAAGAAGCATGAGAGACTTCAAGCTGCCCATGGAAAAAAGCCACAACCTCAGAAGCACAGAGAATTGACTACTACAGCTAACACCAGTGTAGCTACAGAAATGATTGCACACCACCAGCCCAGAAACTCTTAAGTTGTCCAAGTGAGGGAGAACATGAACTAAGCAGTTTTGTTACGCACCACATTTCCACCTGATGCTTGATTATCTGTCTGGGAAGGAAAAAATATATTTACGTTTGTCCATAAAGAACTAGCATCATTTCTCAACCTCGGGGACTTGGTAGTTTGTAGGTTGAACAGAAGCATTACACATACTTCCAGAATACAGCACCTCATCTGCTATGAGACAGTGTTGAAACTAAAAGCCTGGTGAAAATTACGTCAAGCATTCCATGTTAAAAACAAAATCATCTTCCTACAAGAGAAGAAAAGCAACAGCAACAGTATTTATATATTTCAGAAGAGCACCCATACAGCTGGGAAGTGATGGTATCTTGGCACACCACATTGGGTGGACAGGTAAAACTGGCTAACATCAAAATTCACATATCTTGACAACATCAGCTTTCAGCAGCCATCCCCCTGTTTCAGCAAGGCATCTGATGCAGAAGGCAAACAATTGCTTGTCTTTAGCCGATACAGAAATTATTTATAAGAGCTGTTTCAACATCTCCCTGTCTCTTCCCCTGGATAGTTACATTGCCCAGGTTTGTCGCAGAGTTTTTGGGGAAGGAGGAAAGGACAAGCACGCTAGAAGAAAGCCTGTTGAAGTAATGGAACAGCACAATATAGAGCCACAACACAAACCTAGGAGCTACTGAGTGACCTAGGACAGAGGTTAGAGCACGTCTGTGCTCAGTAACAGGTGCTCTGTACAGACCCAGGTAAACCTTACCCAACCTGATGCCATTGTAGTGTTAGTACTTTAAACCAGAGAACTAGAAGTTGTAGAATATACCTGCTTACCGGTTTAAATTGCTTGTAGATTACTTTGCTGACTTCATCAGAAGGCTGAACTTTTCCAGCAAGCAGTGAAGAAAGCATGTTACCCAGGGTAACCATGCCTAAAATCACTCTGGGGAAGGAGAGAGAGAAGATAGGGCTCAACAACACAAAAGCCTCAGGTGTTCCTGTAGATAAAAGCATCCACTCTCAGCCAGCCTGGAGAAGTCATTTCAACTGCTTCATGCTATAAAGCAACATTATTGATGGTATGCTTGGATTCTTTGTCTCTGCAAGAGACAGAGTCCAGTTCTCAAAAATTCTGGGGACTCACACAGAAGTCAGTAGGTGCTGTGGGTGCCTGGCCCTTCTGAGCATCACACTCTTTGTATCTCTAGTTCTTGCAACTAGAGAGCTTCTTGCAATCTGAGAGAGCTTTTGAAAAACACAACTTCATTGTTTTACACCTTCATCTATCCTTTTGAAAGGTGTGACAGGGCCAGAGACCTCCTCTCCTCAATTTCGCTCCTTCCCCTTCTCCCTGCAAGGATGTTGCAAGGACCTGCAACAATTAATCCCTTGAGTTAGCACTGTAACTGGAGAGTAACTGAGCAACTCTTCATTATTCAGCCTGTCCTACAGGAGACCTACAGGCTAGTAAGACATACCAGCTTGCTGGGGACACCCTGGTTTATAGGGGTCACTACAATATTGCACTACAGTGCAAGGCTCTGAAGAAACCAGGCGAAAGCTGTGGTGGAGATGGGTAGGTTTGGGGTTGTTTGTTTTAAATATGAATTTTTGCTTTGCTAAGTTAAACAGCTATTACAAAAAAACAATGAAGTTATCCTGCAGAGACACACTGACCAAGTATATCATAATAATACTCAGAAGTTTATTATGTGAAGGGCAAGACAACATATGTTTAGCCCCAGCCAGCAACTAGAACTACGCAGCCACTCAGTCAAGCCCTCCCCCCACCCCAAGAAGGTGAGAAGAGGGAAAAACAGGAGAGGAAAGGGAGAAAAAAAACCTCGTGTGTTGAGACAAAGAGAGTTTAATAGGTACAATAACAGAAAAGGAAAAATAACAATAATAATGATGACACAGACACTCTCACTGGCCAGTGAATTGGCACAGTCTTGAACAGTGACCACCCCCCATTTATATATTAAGCATGACATCTATAGTGTGGAATATTTCATTGGCCGTTCCATCATTCTGTCTATGCTTCTATGGGAAGCTGAAAAAAGTCCTTGAATAGTGTAACCATCGTTTAGCAACAACTAAAACCAACAGGTATTATTGATGTTCTTTTCACAGCAATCACTAGAAAGAAAATTCACTCTTTCCCAGCTGAAACCAGGACAGTATATTAAGTCTAGCATTTGTGTGTTTAAGGTAACATTTCTGAACTGTGTTACTCTAACTGAAGAAAGATGAGCGACGGGATATCATACTTCTAGTAAGCATTTAAAAGACATCTCTTGGGACCTGGTGAGGGAAGTGATACATATGAATGAATAGCGATATATGTGGACATACCCAGATTCATCAACAACTGGTACCTGGTCGAATCCCTTCTCCCGGAGAATTTCAACAGTCTTTGCACAGGTAACAGTCGGAAGCACAGTCAGGGGAGCAGAAAGCCTTAGCTCCTGAACACTGATGTTCCACCACCTGGGGATAAAATAAAAAACAAACCCATGCAAATCTTATGGAGAGAACAGAACCAGTTGTTCATGTACAGTGGCCTTCAACACTACAGGAATGACAAAAGGCTGCCAGGAAGAGTCAGGATTCAGCTAAAGTGAGTAAAGCTTCAAGGCTTTCAAGCTTTCTCCCCAATATCAGAAAGTCCGTGAAGTGTGAGAAGGCTTTAAGACCAAAACTCTTTTCCTCATTTCATCTACTTTCTAGGATTACAGATAGTTAGGGGAGAGTACTAATCTCCCTAGTTACATTACTTATATATTAAGCAGAAAATTTTGTGCTCCTACTCAAGGAGCTAGCCATATTTACAGTCATTATAGATAGCAATTTAGGGAAGATTCCCCTCCACCTATGTAGACTTGCAGTGCTTTGCACTCAAGAACTCTGATCTTGGAAGGGTTCTCTGTATACTACCTTTCATTTCAGATACAACCCTTTTCATTAAAAACAAATAAATCATTAAGTACCAAGTGTTATTCTGCTGCCATCCAACTCAAAGAAGGGAATCAACTAATTTAAACAGATTTGATTAATAGCTGCAATTATACATCAACACAATAGCATGAAATATTAGCTAAATCAAAGGAAGCAGTATAAATTGAAATAAGCTTTAAATTAGCAACTGCCATAAAGTCAATTGAATAGACTCATGAAAATCCAAATGGATCTGACAAGCTTACCAAGGTTTTTTGACAAGGTCTTCTTCTTTCATGAACCCTTTCTGAATCATCCATTTGTCGCTCAAGAACTTGGACCTGGAAAGCATCGGGAAGTGAAAAGCTCATTATCAGGCTGAACATCTGACAGCAAACCTAATAGCACACAGAGGCAACTGTTTACAGCTCACTACCACTAACAACTAAAGAGTAATTGAAAATATACTGCCATTTGCCATCCAAGCTCATCAGCCATGGACATTGAGAAGAAGTACTCATAGGAAGAAAAAGGAATCGCATAGGAAAAAGTTCCAACTACATCAGTCCCTTGCAACACAATAGAGACAGCTTGGAATAGAAGAGTGCCAACCTGTACTCAAGCAAGGTCTGTCTGCAGTTTCTAGTCATTTAGAGTTGTCTTGGATGCAACAGAAGTCAGGAAACACAGCTAAAAACATCATGTTTTGGGATATGTTTCAATGCGGTAGGATAGAAACAACTTCTCAGCACAGCTCAAAGCTCTCACACTTCCACCTGTAAACTGACCCCAACACTGGCTGCTGCTACAGTAGTGCTGTGTTCTGCTGTGGACAAGGGCAGAGAGAGCGGATAGCCTTACAGGGACCCTTCCAGGAATGGGATAATAGCAACGGTCCCCAATAAATGAAACAGTGAAAGCAACTCTTTTCCTGTGAAAGATGCTAAGCGGTGATGGTTACATACTGAAGACAGACACAAGGAGGAGCTCAGCTTTCAGAGCACTAAACTCCTTTCTACGCCATGTCAGACCCTTTCTAGAAGTCTCAGAAGTTGTGCCCCAAACACATTCCTTGCTTTGGTAACTGGGTGCTATAAGAAATATGTATTCAAATGGCCACTGATGTACGGAGGACTGAAGGATTTCTTTTTCCCAGAAAGAAAACAAGCCAAGTTCTTACATGTAGTTCCGGATAGAGTCAGGGAGGATAACAACACAGCGCTGACCTTCCTTCAGCTCTTTGGCTGCCTTCACAGCTACAGACATGGCACTGCCTGAGCTGCCACCTGCCAAAATGCAGATCAGGGGCAAAACTGTCAAACCATAAGTGAAATGAGAAAGAATGAAAGAGAGGAGGAGAGAAAGTAGAGGAGCTCAGGGTGAGGAAGACAGCGTCTGAAGTGGAAGGAGGTCTCCCTGACCGGCACAAGGCTTCAGCCTCAAACCAGGACAGCCTCCCACGTATTATTCAGAGTTACCCAAATGATTCACATCTGCTCTTACCACACAGCAGTCCTTCCTCTCGGATCAGCATGCGCGCTAAAGCAAACGACTCCTCATCATTGCTCTTGTACCACTGGTCCACTGTCTGGGAAGGGGCAGGAAAACAGAAACAAGGGTCTATTTAAATGAGGAAGGCTAAAGGAGCTACACAACTAGTGTGAATTCAACCCATGGTCTTACAGGTAACAGCTGCCCTACTGAGCCATGTGCCTGGGCTTCCATCCTCCAAATGCCAAGTGGTTTTTTTTCTTTGCCAAGGTAAAGATGATCACACAAGCACAACAGACTCCTCATTGATACCTCACTGTGAGAACAGGCTGTTGTGAGACAGCCACAGAGAGCATCAGTTTCCTCCCCTCTTGGAGGGCTTCCCAGGGACACAGGCTCTGCTCAGGACATAGTCATACCACTTTTGGTTGGGAGGGGTTGGGGTGCTTTGTTGGTTGTTTGGCTTTGGGTTTTTTTGATTGGTTGCTTGGTGTGTTTTCTTAATTAAAAAAAAAAAAAAACAAAAAAGTATGGTATTCTAAGAAAACGTTATCTGCTGACAGCATTTCCACCTAGCACTGTAAAACAAATGCGGCCAGTGCAAAAGCCTTCCGAGGACTTCTTTTGCTGATGGAAAGAACAGGAATAGTTCTGTTTACTAGCCCTCCCCTTTCAGCTCAAAGAAATACTTCCACAAGTTTTTCCTCCACCTTTCACCTCACTTCTGCATCCCAACAGAGGGCAAAGGACAGTAAAATAAGAAGGATGACTTACAGATCTATCCAACACTGTGGGGACAAAATCATATCCGATTCCTTCTACTTCATACATTGTCTTGTCAGTCTTGTTCAGTTCTTCTGGTGTAGCAAGGATGGAGCCTTCAGGATCAACCCCTATAATCTGGAGAAGCAGTTTACACGTTGGCTACCATGACACGCTGCTTTTGAGAACACAGCTATTTACTCATGAATGCTGGCCTCATTATACCTGTTGGTGTCACACTGGCTGCACACACAGCCAAGCCAATGGCAACCTAGTCTCCTATTCATTTCTTCCTGGCAACATTCACCTTCCCTGTGAGCAAAATGCTTTGCTGCTTCTGGCCCCTCAGCAACCCAGCCTGTCTCCTCAGGCTGTGGACACTAAGTGAGGGGCACCACTTGTTCTACGTAAGTTTGGTTTGGTTTAAACAGAAGACAGGGTTTCCCCGGGATAAGATTGTCCTCATTCATACGTCAGGCATCCTAACAGCCAATATATTTTGTGCTAACTGTAAGCAAAGAAATTTTACTTTGTTTACCACTTCCTGCCTATGTAGGAAAATATTCACGCTGTCCCCATGTGTTGAAAGACAAACTGGCAGGGAAGACAACCGCCCTGGCTGAACAGCAAGCTTTTGCTGGGACTCAGGGGGAAAAAAGGAGAGTTTACCACCTTTGGAAGAAGGGGCAGGCAACTCAAGAAGAGTATAGGGATCTAGTTAGGTCATGCAGAAAAAACATCAGAAAGACAAAAGAACAGCTAGAACTTAATCTGGCCACTGTTGTAAGAGATAATAAAAAAGGTTTTTACAAATAAATTAACAACAGAAAGAGAGCCAGGAAGAATCTCCACCCTTTATTGGATGCGGAGGGGAAGATGGTCAACAAGGATAAGGAGAAGGCTGAGGTACTTAATGCCTTCTTCGCCTCAGTCTTTAATAGTAAAACCAGTTATCCTCAGGGTATTCAGCCCCTGCGCTGGAAGACAGGGATGGAGGGCAGGATAAACCCCCCATAATCCAGGAGGAAGCAGTTAGTGACCTGCTACGCCAGCTGGACAGCCACAAGTCTATGTGCCTAGATGGGATCCACATAAGAGTGCTGAGGGAGCTGGTGGAGGAGCTTGCCAAGTCACTCTCCATCATTTATCAGTGGTCCTGGTCAACAGGGGAGGTCCCAGACGACTGGAGGATTGCCAATGTGACACTCATCTACAAGAAGGGCCGGAAGGAGGATCCAGGCAACTACAGGCCTGTCAGCCTGACCTCAGTACCAGGAAAAATCATGGAATGGTTCATCCTGAGTGCACTCATGTGGCATGTGAAGGACAACCAGAGGATCAGGCCCAGCCAGCACAGGTTCATGAAAGGCAGGTCCTGCTTGACCAACCTGATCTTCTTTTACGACCAGGTGACCTGCCTGGTGGGTGAAGGAAAGGCTGTGGATGTTGTCTACTTGGACTTTAGCAAGGCCTTTGACACAGTCTCCCACAGCATTCTGCTAGAGAAGCTGGTAGCCCGTGGCTTAGACAGGGGTACTCTTTGCTGGATTAAAAACTGGCTGGATGGCCAAGCCCAGAGAGTTGTGGTGAATGGCGTTAAATCCAGTTGGCGGCAGGTCTCAAGCAGTGTTCCTCAGGGCTCAGTTTTGGGGCCAGCCTTGTTTAATATCTTTATCGATGATCTGGACGAGGGGATTGAGTGCACCCTCAGTAAGTCTGCACACGACACCAAGCTGAGTGGGAGCATTGATCTGCTTGAGGGTAGGAAGGCTCTACAGGGGGATATGGACAGACTGGGTTGATGGGCTGAAGCCAATTGCATGAGGTTTAACAAGGCCAAGTGCCGGGTCCTGCACTTCAGTCACAACAACCCCAGGCAACGCTACAGGCTTGGGGAGGAGTGGCTGGAAAGCTGCCTGGCAGAAAAGGATCTGGGGGTCCTGGTGGACAGTCAGCTGAACATGAGCCAGCAGTGTGCCCAGGTAGCCAAGAAGGCCAACGGCATCTTGGCCTGTATCAAGAATAGTGTGGCCAGCAGTACTCAGCACTGGTGAGGCCGCAGCTTGAGTACTGTGTTCCGTTTTGGGTGCCACAGTATAGGAGGGACACTGAGGTGCTGGAGCATCTCCAGAGAAGGGCAACAAAGCTGGTGAGTGGTCTGGAAAACATGTCTTATGAGGAGCAGCTGAAGGAATTAGGATTGTTTAGTCTGGAGAAGAGAAGGTTGAGGGGAGATCTTATTGCTCTCTACAGCTACCTGAAAGGAGGTTGTAGTGAGATAGGAGCTGGTCTCACCTCTCAAGTAACTAGCGATAGGACAAGAGGGTTCAAGCTGCGCCAGGGGAGGTTTAAGCTGGACATTAGGAAAAGTTTTTTTCACTGAAAGTGTTATCAAACATTGGAACAGGTTCCCCAAGGAGGTGGTTGAGTGACCATCCCTAGATGTGTTTAAAAGTCATGTAGATGTGGTGCTTAGAGACATGGTTTAGTGGCAGACCTGGTAGAGCAGGGTCAATGGTTGGACTAGATGATCTTAAAGGTCTTTTCCAACCTAAATGATTCTATGAAACATGATACCAACTTCTGTGAGGAACTATAACACCGCACACAGGTAGACACACAGGTTGGTGCATGCAGAGAAAATTTCACTTGGTAAAACCTCAGCAGCTCTAGACAAGTTAGTGAAAGCACAGTCAAAGAGGAAACAGAAGGCTACAGTATACACCAGGAAAGGAAGTTTCTCAGACACCCCATGAAGGGATCTGCCGACCAGTTTTCATCTGCTGAGCCAAACCTGAATTCTAATCACCAGTGAGACCACAGCACGATGATTTCAGACTGAAAAAATTTCTTTGCTGCTCAGAACTACCTTCTAACTGAGAACATCCAAGAGTTTCCCATAGAGATCCACGGCAGGCTTGCAAGGAATGGGATGCACCAAGTGGAGCAGTCTGAGGTTCACCACACTAAAGAGAAATGCTTTAGGCTTACCACTTACTTTGCAACCTGGACACTTCTCCTTTAGCTTTCTGGAGATGCCAGTGATAGTACCTCCTGTGCCAGCCGTAGCCACCAGCATGTCTATTTTTCCTGTTTAAAGGTGAGGGATAGAAGGCAGTTGTGAAATCTCCCCCAGAATGACGAATTAAAAACCCACTTAAATCTAAGTATGGAGTTTCTTTAACAAAAATGGGCAAGATAAGGCTTTTTGCTTCTCAAAAACTGTGTTATGAGACCTACCTTGAGACCAGCTTGCTCAATCCCTGTTTACTTCAACAATGGTTTTGAAATGTCCATCCAGTGGCCTGGTAAGGCACCAATTTGTGGTACTTTAGACAGAGCTGGAGGTGGCCCATACAGCTGACACCTGTAGTTTTCCTGTTACTGTATTTGCTGACATAGATAACTCATTCTTTAACTTAGAATGAGCAGCCCATTATATTAATTACTGAATGAGTACCAAGAGCATGGGATAGGTACCCACTGAGAGAACTGTTAACACAACTACTCTCTCGTTTTCATATGAAAAATACTGTTTTGGTCATGAGCACTCAAAGTGAGTGCAGGTATGATAGTTCATTCTTCTGCCACCCTCTACAGTTTCCATGGTGCATCCGCATGATAGCTTTGTTAATAAAAAAATACACACACCAATTCACGCACAAAACCAAATGCTCGTGAGTCAAAAGAACAACACTCTGCCAAGCAGGGGTATAAGCTCAGTAATAACTGAACAGTGACTGGCCTATGAGGAAAAATAAATACAAACAAGAAGCCTAAAGCTAGAACTCAGCTAGACTCTCAGTTTGTGGGATGGCAGTTTGTTAAAGTATACTCCTTTTAACTCAAACTTAAAGAAAGTGTACCACAGAAAGACCAGCCAAATCCTCTGAACAGCTAAGAGTTACTTTGGGGGGAGGGGAGGAAGACAACCCTTCACATGGTCCTCACCTTAACGAGAAGGAATTAGCCTATTTTCTTATTAGAGCATCCCATCAGAAACTGTTCTGTTTTATAAGGCAGGTCAGTAGCCTCCTATAAGACTTCCTTCTACCACCTATGTATGGCAAATGCCTACATGGTAGGCTGCAGCACCAATAGCTCTCAAACCAATTCCTCCACTGGGGGAGTTAGCCCAGCTAAAGCTCTCTTCTGCCACAGCTCAGTCACTTCTGGTACTCCAACCTGGCTGCCTAGAGCTAACATGAAAGCAACCCCTGCAGAGTAAACAGGTCTTACTGGTGGCAACTCCAACACAGAGCAGTTTGTACTCCTGAGGACTCCTAAGCAAAGAAGCTTCCAGTGGAATAGGTATTTTTACATTCTGAGACCATACACTCCAAGTGCCACGTCCTGCACTTGGATCGCAACCCCATGCAAACTACAGGCTTGGGGAAGAGTGGCTGGAAAGCTGCCCAGCAGAAAAGGACCTGGGGGTGTTGGTCAACAGCCAGCTGAATATGAGCCAGCAGTGTACCCAGGTGGCCAGACGGACAATAGCATCCTGGCTTGTATCAGAAATAGCATGGCCAGCAGGACTAGGGAAGTGACCATTTCCCTGTAACTCAGCACTGGTGAGGCCACACCTTGAATACTGTGTTCAGTTTTGGGCCCCTCACTACAAGAAAGATGTTGAGGTGCTGCAGCGTGTCCAAAGAAGAGCAATGAAGCTGGTGAAGCGTCTAGAGCACAAGTCTTATGAGGAGCAGCTGAGGGAACTGGGGTTGTTTAGCCTGGAGAAAAGGAGGCTCAGGGGAGACCTTATTGCTCTCTGCAATTACCGGAAAGGAAGTTGCAGCAAGGTGGGAGTTGGTCTCTTTTCCCAAGTAATAGGCGATAGGACAAGAGGAAAAGGCCTCAAGTTGCACCAGGGGAGGTCTAGGTTGGATATTAGGAAAAATTTCTTCACTGAAAGGGTTATCAAGCATTGGAACAGGCTGCCCAGGGAAGCAGTGGAATCGCCATCCCTGGAGGTATTTAAAAGACATGTAGATGTGGCACTTCGGTACGTGGTTTGGTGGTGGGCTTGGCAGTGTTAGGTTTGTGGTTGGACTTGATGATCTTAAAGGTCTTTTCCAACCTAAATGATTCTGTGATTCTATGATTCTGTATTTGTGATCAGAGAAAATGATGCTGTTCTTTTACACCACTCTAGCTAAGGCTTTTTTTTTTTTTAAAGATAACTTAAGCATCACTGCTTTCTCCACCTGGTCTGTCCTGGTTTGAGGTAAAACAGGACCAATTTTGTTCAGGAACTTTACTTTTTAGCTAGGCCTCTTCTAACTGCTGAAATGAACAGCACGTTGTGCAGAAAACTGTTCACTCTCAGAGTGATAAGACCCATGTTTATAGCTGATGCCAAGGAACGGTATGCAGAGAGCCTCTTGCTTATACTTATTGCTATAACAACCAAGGCCAGCCAACTTTGTTACTTGCCCCGTTGGAGGGTCGGAAGCGGAAAAGCATAGAGGGGTCACACCTGCGGGGAGGAGCAGACAGGACAGGTGACCCAAAACTGACCAACAGGGTATTCCATCCCATCTGCCTCATGCTCAGTATAAAAGCTGAGGGATCAAAGGGTCAGCTCTCTTTCTTCAATGGCCGGCGTCCTGGGAGGACTCTGTCTCTGCATCTGCCTTTGATCCCGATCCTGAATCCAGATCCGGAATCCAGTTCCCGTCCATCACCGAGTCCAGTCTGGGACTTCCCCAGCACCTGCTGGTGACGTGATTGTCATCCTGGGAGCTTGATACGGTTTTGTATATATTTCATTATTTTTCTTTTTATTATTTTATTATCAATATTTCATTAAGGTAGTTTAGTTCCTTCTAAGCTCTTAAGTCTCTTTTTCTCTCTTTTTCTTGCCTCCCAAGCGGAGCAGGAGAGAGAGAGCATCTGTCGTTCCACCGGATTGGGCCAATCTGGCCCAAACCACGACATGGTCACAAGCAGAGGAATCTGAAAACCAAAGCACCCCTCTTTAACAGGAAAAAAAAAATTCATTACTATGGCTACTGAAATAAAGTAATTCTCTATTGACACACAGCACACGCATGGGATTTGCTGTACCAAAATCCATGCATTTCTCAACCACCTCAGGTCCTATTCTCCAATGACCTAATAATAAGAGAATACCAGGAACTCACTGAAGAGGGAGTTAGTGGTAGAGCAAACATACCTTCACACTGCTGCAGGATCTCTTCAGCTGTGGTGTCATAGTGCGTCAGGGGGTTACTGGCATTACGGTACTGTATTGAAACATAGAAGAGCCATTAAGTAGACTAGAAAGTCAACAAAATTCACATTGTGAGGCATTTCAAGAACATGACAAACATTCTCCAAGCCCCACAACAGCCACATATGCTCTTTCCAGACTGTTTCCTTGTTATCTAGATCTAAGCAGAATGCCCAAGTGGAGGCACAACCTGCCTAAATGACCTAATTTAAGAGTAGTTCTAAGGTGCCAGCACCCTCCAATGCCAAGATCAGTCCTGTCTGTGGGACAGTTTCTTTTAAGAACATGACCCTTGTACCTATTCTTCCACGCAGGACTGCCAAGTTAGTGGAAAGCCACCCATGTGTTAGTTTCTGCAAACGCAGGCTCGTTGCTGCCCTCTAGTGACTATAAAAGCTTGCTACCCTACAGCACGATGATGCCTCAACTACAGCTCCAGACCTGGGACTTTTCCTCCAGGGATACACCTAGGCTGTTGAACTGTCAACCAAGGACACTAAGTAACAAGGCTGCAATACCTCCTCCCACACTACGCCTGCATCTCTGACACTTTGGCTCTTACCTGGTCTAGTATATGTGCATTGGGGATTTCATTTTTCAGTCTCCATGCTACTCCCACATGAGATTCAGGGGAATCAAATCTGGCAGTAGTTGGGGTCCTCACAATCTCAGCACCCAGAGCTCTCAGGACATCCACCTGTAGCAAATAAAGGTGTTCACAAAACCCAGAAATGCTGTCCCAGCACAGAGACTTCATTTGAGATGCAGGGGAAAGAAAACATCTTCCCTTTTACCTGGTCTGCAATAGCCTCCTTAGCGGTTCTCCTAAACCCCAGCCTCACATCACCAAGCCATGGGTCAAGATCCTTAATGTCATTTGGTCTTAACTAAGCTTTACTTGGGAGCTAGATGTCAAATTCCTGTTTCTATTCTAGGCCTTCAGGCCTGTAGGCACTATTAGTACACATTGAGAAGCCTCATTCAGGCAAAACACCATCTCCTCTCAGCTGGTCAGGTATGTTCTGCACTCCAACAGTGCTATAGCCCAGTAAGTTTAAGTGCAAATTATGTATATTTACCTCCTCCTTTGGAACAGGCAGCAAAGGAGATCCTCCAGGGCTCTATGCACCATTCAACTGCTATAAGGGCAAGCAAGTTTATGACACTGAGCTAAAGCAAAGCCTGTTTTCAGAGGGGAGGGAGGCCTTTGGTGCTGCACGGCACATGGCAATGGCCATGCAGTACCTCTCCCTCCAGAGCAGGTAAGAGCAAGCAATGGGCATAGGCCTTCAGGCGACGTTGTTCTCCTTTGTGTCACTGCCTTTCAGCTAGAACGCTGGAAGTGTTTGAACTGAGATAAATGGTTTTGCTGACTGATTTGCAGCCTCATGCGTGAAACACAGGGGATCTCTTCTCTTGTTTTGGCTGCAGATGCAGCACCAAAGGACAGAGCTTGCTCTAGAGCTAGATGTTTTATGCTTTCCACAGTGAACGTTAAGTGGACATTACCCAGGTGGCTTTTCCCTCCCCTTTGTTGTTGTGGTGACACAACTCAGATGCTTGCCAGTAACCCCCAGCATAACTTGAGGCAGTAAACAGGCTTCCTCATAGCCTTGCTCAGCTCAGTGCAGAGCAGAAGAACATTCAAAGCTTCAGCACTGCCTTCCTTCCTACTCTTTGCTCAGTGAGGGACAGATAATCCGGGGACAGGCAGTCACTTCAATGTGCTAGGTAAGTCTCAAGTTCCCTTGACATTTGTATTTAAAACAGTTACGACAGTTTTAAAAGTGACAGTGCTGTGGGGATGGGTCTTAAAGATGTTTTCTGTCCATAGCTAGGCAGCCTGGATTTCTCTGGGCACTGGCAACAGAGTTCTGCCTGGCCAATGACTTGGAGACAAAGAGCCTACACCTTCGTTGCTAAAGCCACAGTATTCATCTGCACCAGAAACTCTGCAAGTGCGAACATGCTTATTTTTAAATTCTGAAAATAAAAGCAGTTCTGACCTTCTCCATGCTCATTTTCTCAGGCATCACAATGATACAGCGGTAACCCTTCACTGCTGCAGCCAAGGCCAGCCCAATTCCTGGAAGCAAGCAAAGACACGTAGAGCATACAGTGAGGAGCAACAAAGAACAAAACCCACAATGCTAGCTTTGGCATGTCCTGGCTTTAATCAGATTATCACAAGAGGCTTTAGTACAGTGTCACTTAGAGGGGTGGTAAAGGGAACATTTCTGGCTACTGGGGGGAGAACCAGATTTACAGATGCTGCTAGTTCTTTGAGGATCACAGCCAACAGAAAGTTTAGTCAAGGGTGGGAAAACTTCATGTGCAAACTGCTAGCTTTACCACATGCAATTCCAGGGACGGGGCATCCACAACTTCCCTGGAACAGGTTGCCCAAGGAAGTTGTGGATGTCCCATCCCTGGAAGTGTTCACAGCCAGGTTAGACTGGGCTTTGAGCAACCTAGTCTAATGGTAGGTGTCCCTGCCCAGGGCAGAGGGGTTGGAACTAGATGATCTTTAAGGTCCCTTCCAACTCTAACCATCCTATGACTCTATGACATCACCTTCCTCCTGTCTCACCCGCTTCATTTTTACAGAATTGCTTTGGGAAAGGAATGAGCTTTAAGGTAAAGAAGACTAGAACAATCATTTTGATCCTGTCAGATGAGCCTTAGAGCCTCTATTGAACCACTTCTGCATTAAATCCCTAGTTTACAGTGTACCAAAACAAAGTCCTTTCTAAAAAGACATGATTACATGTTTGAAAACATAATCCAGGAGTGCAGCACAGACTGGGATTTACCTGGCTGGGGAGCAGCTCTGTGGAAAGAGACCTGGGGGTCCTGGTGGACAAGCTCAATATGAGTGAACAGTGTGCTGCTATGGCAAAGCAAGCCAACAGGATGCTGGGCTGCATCTATAAGGGCATCACCAGCAGAGATAAAGAAGTCATTATCCCACTCTACTCAGCACTTGCCAGGCCACACCTGCAATACTGTGTTCAGTTTTGGTCTCTGCTATACAAAAGCGATGTGGACAGGCTGGAGAGGGTCCAGAGAAGGGCCACAAAGATGATCCAAGGACTGGGAAACCTGCCATATGAGGAAAGGCTGAGAGAATTGGGTTTGTTCAGCCCTGAGAAAAAGAAGGCTTAGGGGAGACCTTATCACCATGTTCCAGTATTTAAAGGCTAGCTACAAACAAGACAGAGACTCCCTTTTTACAAGGAATCACATGGAAGAGAGGAGGGGTATTGGGTACAAGTTACTCCTGGGGAGATTCTGATTGGACTGTCCTGGTTTGACCTATGGAATAAGGAGTAGAATGTCCTGGTTTGAGGTAAAACAGGACCAATTTTGTTCAGGAACTTTGTTTTTTAGCTAGGCCTCTTCTAAGTGCTGAAATTAACAGCATGTTGTGCAAAAAACTGTTCGCTCTCAGAGTGATAAGACCCGTGTTCATAGTTGATGCCAAGGAATAGGATGCAGAGAGGCTCTTGCTTATACTTATTGCTGTAACAACCAAGGGCAGCCAACTTTGTTATTTGCCCTGTTGGAGGGTTGGAAGCAGAAAAGCGTAGAGGGGTCACACCTGCGGGGAGGAGCAGACAGGACAGGTGACCCAAAACTGACCAACAGGGTATTCCATCCCATCTGCCTCATGCTCAGTATAAAAGCTGAGGGATCAAAGGGTCAGCTCTCTTTCTTCAATGGCCGGCGTCCGAGGAGGACTCTGTCTGTTCATCTGCCTTTGATCCCAACACTGAATCCAGATCTGGAATCCAGTTCCCGTCCATCACTGAGTCTAGTCTGGGACTTCCCCAGTGCCTGCTGATGGCATGGCTGTCATCCTGGGAGCTTGATATGGTTTTGTATATGTTTCATTATTTTTTTTTATTATTTTATTATTAATATTTCATTTAAGTAGTTTAGTTCCCTCTAAACTCTTAAGTCTCTCTTTTTCTCTCTCTTTCCTGCCTCCCTTCAAAACAGAGCAGGAGAGAGAGAGCATCTGTTGTTCCGCCTGATTGGGCCAATCTGGCCCAAACCACGAACATGGAGACAAGAGGAAAATTTTTTACAATGAGAACAATCAGCCATCGGAATAATCTCCCCGGGAAAGAGGTGGATTCCCCAACACTAGGCATTTTTAAAATTCAGCTGGACAGGGTGCTGGGCCATCTTGTCTAGACCGTGATTGAGGTTCTAATGCACTACGTCAACTTGCTACAACAAGAAGTACCTTGACTGTTAGAGACTGATACCTCATTTCTACTTTAAAAATCTGCATCTCCAGCCTGATTTCTGCCTTCCAGCTTGTCACTGTCTGCCTACCTGAAGAGCTAAGCTCAGAAGTGCCTTCCCCATAGAAGAGAAACTTACATCTGTTATCAAATCACCTCTCTGCTGGATAAGCTAAACAGATCAAATTAGTTGACATGTGTCTGTGGTTGGGCTGCACGGCACTTCCCCTGCTGTTTTGGGTACCAGGCACAGTACCAACACATGCCCACGACAATGCCTCACAGGCAGTTTACCCTACACAGAGACTTGCTTGTTCAAAGCTGGCTCTTTTTCTACATGGTGCTGGATTGCGGGGTGGGAGGTGGGGTGGAATCTTTAACTGTTCCTGTAAGAGAAGGATTACTTGAATTACTTGAGGTGTGAGTTGTGTTTAAATATTTGGGAAGGGGTGGGGGAACAATGACTTTTCCTAGGATATTACAAATAAATACAGATGCCCAATCAGGGGGGAAAAGAAAAAAAAAAAAAGACAAAAAAAAAGACAGCAAAGACCTCACTAAGGCCAGAGACTGAAGCAAAGCCATCCAGCACTCTCCCTTATGGTCTGTGAGGAAGAAAGCATTTTGAGACCTGAACTCTAACACTTTGTACTTTCTGCTACTGACCTGGAAATGCAGCAAACATCAAAACAGGACTTTAGCTGAGTGAAAAGTGGGATGCAGAGAGGACAAAAATGTAACACATTAGCTCTCACACTTAACGTATTCAGTAGCTCTCAGCAGTAGCCTAGAACAAAAGCCAGTTCTCTTGGGGTACCGTCTGCCCTGGTCTTTGCTTTGACATGAAAAGGGACATCTTTCTGAAGTAATTGTTCTGTATCGCCTTCAGTTCTGCCTTCTTTCTGTCTTTTGGATTCTGTGGCAAAGAGAACCATTTATCAGGTTCTGACCCAGAAAGCAGGATGTCACAGTATGACCTCAGATACTGGAGGAATGTAATATGGATATTTTCTGCTATATGCCATTGTTCAGCCACAGTCACAAGGGCTTCAATTGCACTACACCACCCACAGAGCAGCTGCTGAGCAAATGGCAACAGATATGACTCCCCAGTTTTCTGCTGAAGGCAGGAGAACTGGTCACAGGTCAGCTCATCATCCCAGTCCCTCCGTTAACAAAGGCTGTACTGGATCAAGAGAACAAAAGAAAGACCTGCCTGGCCTGTGTCTATCAGAAGGCAACAGTGGATGCCCAGGGAGGAGTTTAAGAACAGGACAAGACACCTCTCCAGAACACATCAGGCAGGAGAGTAGCTTGTAACTCAGCTCAGGATGCTCCTCAGAGCAAGCGGTATATTTTATATTGAACTAGCTCAAGGGGAAGCATTCCAGGTATGTAGTAAACATACTCCCCCACCAGCAGAACAGCTTAACAGAAGTACAACAGCTGTGACACAGAAGCCCAGAGTTAACTCCAGGCTGCTCGGATCATCAGATGCTCTGCCCTGGCCCCTGACTAGCAGGACTGTTCCTTCCTCCAGCCCTCGAAGGAAAAGACGCTGACCCAAGTGGAATCTGTTGAAAAATTTAGGTGTGAAATGGCTATGTCAGCAGACAGTGATGTGGGGATGCAGTTCATCTCCCATCTCAACTGCACCAACATGTGAAAGGCTGTTTCTCAAACCACGCCCACCTCACCTGACAGAGGGACCGTGGGACTTCCCAAATAGAATGGGAAGATCCAGATTCACACCAGTCTTTTGGTGTTTTTTTTCCTCAATAATCTCAGTCAGACTTTAGTTCCTGAATAGGACATAAAGACCCGAGTGAATCTAGCCTAACACTTCTTTTCTTTTAAAGCAAAGGGCCTCTGCAAATTTAGCAGACCTCCGTACCAGCTGTTCTGCTCAGCATACGATACTGAAGAATTGTTCCTTGTGTGAGATTGCAAGAGGCACTGCTCCCTACACCATTCAAGCAGGAAAGGATCCCCTTTCTTCCTTGCACAAACAGCCTCCATGCACCAGTCTCCAGTCTGTCTCTTCCAGGAAAGCCACCACAGCATTTTTCCCCCATACTTTGCTAGGGTCTCTCCATCCCCTACCTGTGTTTCCAGAGGTTGGCTCTATGATAGTATCCCCAGGCTTCAAGATCCCAGCTTTTTCAGCATCCTCTACCATCCTCAGGCTGATGCGGTCCTTCACACTGCCCCCAGCATTGAAGAACTCACATTTTGCCACTGGAAACAAAGAAACCAAGCACAGTTCTTAAACAGCAGTCATTTGTTAGACAGACTGCTGATCGCAAACATATCTGCAAGAGCAATGCTGTTAATATGTCTGTCCAATTGACCTCCTTACTTCACAGCACCAGAGATGGGGATTCAGTTCACAGCATCTCCACGGTTAAGAGTCACAACAACAATGCAAGTTTGGTGCTTGATGCTGGCCACAGGAGCCAGGAACCCACACTCCGTCAGTCTCCTCAAAATATGACCTCTCCTTTCATCTTTCCTTTTTATTACAGCGCAGTCGTTAGGATGAAAAGCCCCAGGGCTCTTTCACTGCAATAGCATGGGGGAAAGAGAATTCTACCAACATGCCTTGCCTCTTCCTTGCTACATTCTCCAGCCAAAGTTTCTGATCAAACTGGAAGTTTCTCCCCTTGCTCAGCCTACACTTTCACTTCAGTACTCCCAGCATTAACCCCCTTCAATGGTGCCAAACACCACCTTCAAGGACTCTGATCAGAGCCTCCAGGTATCTCAGTATGGTTGGGTTTAAAAAAACAAAACAAACAAAACATTCACTGACAGTTTAATCCCTTTCTTCATTTTCAATGATCATTAGTGGTAACTGCAGATCTGCATTTTTACAGCTCCTGATGAATACTCTGAATATGAGAAGCAGTTAAAAACTTCATAAACCTTTTTAAAATTAAAAAATTGTTTTCTATGAAAAAAACGTTTACTTTTTCTACAAAAATGGAAAAGCTGCAGGAAATGTTCTCAGGGAGTACAAACTGAAAGACGTTTTAGATGACCAAATCCTAAAAACCTGAAAATCCGCCAAAGAAAAAGAGGAATTTTTCTCACCATTTTCTGCAGTGTACCTGCACTCCTCCTATGCCCAGGTGGGACCCCAGTGGCCCCACTACTAACCAAGACTACCCAAGTTTCTGAAACAGTGTTTCTTATTTTGATTTTCTGCCTGCAGCAGTACTCACAGAGTTCACACTTGAGCCCATACTGCTTCCCAATCTTGTTGATTCGCACCAAGGGTGTATTGCCAACCTTATTGAGGATGCTTGGCAGGATTTTCAGAGGCTCTGGCCTGGTACACATACAAACAAAGTCAGGATATTCACAGAAGGGGACACAGGCAGGTCACACAAAAGCAACACAGCATTTCCAATGCTTTTTATTTCAACCAGCTTTCTCCCCCCTCCTTTACCAGGCTAGTTATTTCAGACATTTTAGTTTAAAAGAACAAGTTCACAAAATGTCAAGTCCTCGATCAAAAACAAGGATTAACCACACATCAAGCCAAGTGCTGAGGGAAGAATGAAGTGCTCTGCACTTCCTCCTGGCATGAAGTACCTTAGCACCGCTCAGAGTCAGCTATTTTACAAGCAAAAGGCATTAACAATGCAATTTTTCATCTAGTCACGGAACTGCTTGCCAGGTTACTTAAAATAAGTTAGTTCCACTCCATGTAGTTTCACATCTTTGAAGCAAGGCCCCTTGTATGCTTAATCTGGGTTCTTGGCTTTGCTTATACATGGAAATCAAGAAGCACCAGCATTTCTACATGCTAAACAGCACCATTTTAAATCAGTCATTGTTTGTTATATCCACATGGCTCTGAGGGGACCTGGATTAGTGCTGTACTGAAAAATCAGCAAATAAAAGTAATGCTTACAGAGTGGTATGACGATGGGGGGAGGCAGAGAGGGGTTTCCCAAGCTTCCACGTGCATTTGCTAGGTGTATCAGGGCGGATCCACTCCCTTTCCTTCTCATTAGGCTTGCAGTTCTCATTGTCCATCCCACCAGGGAGGAAATACTTGCCAGGTGCATGAGGGCATGAGTTCGTATCTGGCTTCTGCTGGGAAGGAAGTCTAGGCATTTCATCCTTGGGGGAGGAGGAAAGAAAAGAAAAAGGAAAAAAATAAAAAAGACGGCAGAGGAAGAGAGAGAGTGATTTGTATGCCCTGCTATAACAAGGTCAGAGCATCTTTTGGGACTATCAAAATTACTCAAGTTCTGCACCATGGGAAACCACCCATTCACATTTAAGTCACTGCCTTCCCTAAACTAGCTAAAAATCGTATTACTCATAAAGAGTCCTTATTCTTGTATCTGTCCCTTCACCAACATATCTATTTCCAGTCTAATGTTTCAGCACGCAGTTCTTCTGAGGGAAGTCTGAACAGAAAATGCCCTGGTGGCAATTTTCAAGAGAGCAGTATTGCCTATAAGCCAAAAGGAGCAATGGCAACAAGTAGCTTTTGACACCCAAGAACAAAGTTCTGCCGCTGACTACAAGAGATCCTATCACTGTACCTAAGACCCAGGTGTTAGGGGAGAGAGCACAGTATGTCTCAGACAAATCCCATCCTCAAGTGTCCCAGTCTTGTTTTTCCCTTATATGAAAAAGGTCACAACAAACAGGTGTTTTAATGGTCAGTTGATGTCTCCATAGCACTGTGAAGATGGGAAAGCATTTCAGCAGAATTTTGATTTGCCTAATTTTTATCACCAAAACGAGAATCTTGCACTGCAGTGCTGAGTGCAAAAGCTCAATACAGTGCCCTACATGAAGATAACTTAAACACACTGAAGCATGTGCTTACTGTAACTAGCCTCCATAAATATCAAGAAAACAGGACTAATCCCATGGGAGACACCCCTCCCACACTAAAAAACAGCTCTCTGAAATAAAACGTCCCCATTCCAAGCTGAGAGGAACGGAGTAAGACTACTTGGTGACTAATTGGAAAATGGTGCCAAAAGACTGAATTGCTACTTGTGGTCACGAAGGAGAACTCTTCCAGAAAGGTCACTGGTTGCAGTAGCACCTACCTCCACAGTGTTTCAGCAAAAAACTAGAAATCCCTCCAAAAACAGATAGGGCTTTCCCAAATTCTGGTGACAGACAGACAGGTAAACAGTATTCCCCAAAGAGCAATGAGTACCTTAGACACAGAAACAGGCCTTTCCGATAACTTCTCCATGTTCTTTGGTGAAGGTGACGACACAGTAGACTGGACTTTCTTCAGAAGACCTAGTACCGTGGGTCACAAGACAGGAATCCTCTTCAAAGCTGCAGATCATGCAAGTTAGGAGGGGAAAAAAAAAAAAAAAAAAAAAAAAACCAAAAACACACACA
>VFFE01006516.1:17710-31557 GCA_008921705.1 Burhinus oedicnemus | reverse complement strand
AGCTAAAACTTTGAAACTCATAGTCTATGTCCTCATTAGTCATTTAAAGAGCAGCATCCCATCTAAAGGAAAGGGATAATTTTTGTCAGATTCTTATAAAAAAGGCTTTATTTTGAACAAGTTTTCTCCATTTGGTTTTACAGTCTCAGCATACATCATATTCATGGACAAGCAGCATTTTCACAGAATAAGAGCCAAATACAAAGAGGAAGCCACTTGGGATTAACAGTTTCAACCTAATTGACTCAGACTTCAGAAAATACTGTATGCTGTCACTTATTTGAGGTAAAGGAATTCCATAAATTAAGATCCACTGTTTAACAGAAGAGCCAACAATGAAATATTTGTGAGAAGTAGGTACCTTTGGGAAGGAGAGGAGAAAAAACTTTAAGACATTGTGAGCAACCATAGAAGGGGGAGGTAGGATTTCCACTTAGTTTGTATTTGTAAACCAATACGTGGTAGTCCAAACTGTATAAATGTTTAACCAAATTTGTGCAGTTTAAATTTCCAGTTTGATGAATTTTACTGGTAGGTTTACCTTTTAAGACTATACTAACTGAAGATATGTCATGAGCTTAGTTTGTATGCTGAATGCTGTCACTAGTAATCATTACACGATCAGGTAATGATTGGCGCACGAGTTTTTTCCTTTCAGTATCCAGTAAAATCCATTGCTTTCAGCACCTGTTATGACATATTCCAGTTACATGGTTAAATTCTGGGTAGCTGTACAATCAGACCATAAAATGACGCATTTGGTGGAATTCAAGAGTGCTTTCTTAAGAAAAATTGTATTGGGGGGAGAGGGAGAAATTGACTTTCTGCTATCTGTGCACACACAAATATACCTGCAGTTTAACAGGGTTTAGATAAACAGATGAAAGCCATTACAGGGACATATTTATACTAGTTTAAAATTATCTTGTTTATAGAGCAAATCAGCTTCTGTCATTAACCTGTGCAAAAGAAGATCTTAAACCTTTTTAAATAGTATCCACATTATACTAGATACTGTTTTAGAAAACAGAAAGCCTATCCTCATCTTTTTAACCTTGAGATTTAAATAAACTCACTAATAATCCTAAATCTCACTGAAGAGGAAATGGAACTAGATGAATATCCTGTAAACAGCAAGAACTAAATTATCAATGTTTTATTCCTAATGCCTAGCAGAAATACCACAGGTTTCAGTTCAGCCATTTAATATCAGGCACTGTTCAATTTCTTCCAGTGAAAAGAAAGCATAATTTTATTTACGTACTTGCAACAAAACATTAAGCAGTGAAGCTATCTTCACATAGAGATACATTTCTTTCAAAAGGTTACTGGCAAAATAAGTTCCACAATCTGGTTGGCCAAACTATCCACTGTGGACAAAAAAAAAAATTGAATTGGTGCAAGAATTTAGTTGTAAGAGGCAAAGCAAACGCATTTAGACAAGCTCATTTTTCAGTATTTTGTTTGCCAACACCAAGTTCCAGTCAGTAAAATGGTTTTATACTTAATTTGGAGGCAGAGAAGCTGGTTTGTTAATCTCGCTATGTAATGCTTCCATATCCTTTCCTTTTTTTTTTTTTTTTAAATAGTAATCAAGGAGCAGATTTACCATTTAGCAAGTTATCTGACTCAGAAAAAAGCACTAGTAAATTCACTCCCCCATTGGAAAGCTATATTGTATTACGTAGCTTCATGTACATAAAGTTGTATCTTGCAGAAATATGACCACTGGCCAAAATTTCTTACTACATTACACTTTGAAGAAAAGCAGACATGAATGAAGTTAAACTGCAAATCAGCCATTGTACAAATTGTCTCTCAAGATGTTCCAGCAACATTTCAGTTAAAGCTTTAACTCCTTAAGAGACATACAACCTACAATATATAGCTTTTGTGCAATTCAGTTAAAACTCAGACCGAAAAAGATGTCTTGTTTGTGAAGAAACTGCCATTAGCTTTTTTTTTAGTTAACATCCATTAGCTTTTATCGCACTTCAGACTATCAGAAAGCAAGTAAAGGTGGAAAAAAAATTTCTTTCCACTAGCATCCAGTTAGTTTCTTACGACCTTGAGCGCTAATGAAATGCTTTCTTTAAATGACAAGTAAGAGAACATAGAGTAAAAAAAAAAAAAAAAATCAGTCTGAAGAAATTTGGTACATGTATTTCAGACCTTGCATTTCCTTCAACAGATCCTATGTATCATGTTGCATGGAGCACGAGTTGTTTTTTTTTTAAAAAACCTCACCTATTACGAATCATTGCAATAAAAATATTACTTTTTTCCCCACACTGCACTAGGTAACTTTCTTTCCAGCCAAAGACAAGGAATTTAGTCAAGAATAATAAAAAAAATTGAACTATGAACTCTGGCACAGCCAGGAGTAGCAACTTAACTACTCCAGAGTGCTTAGAAAATAGGCTTTAGATTTTACACCAAGAAATTGGATTTATTGTAAATGCCACAGTCACATTGATAGACAGAGCACAGACTTCTGGTAACAAACAAACATACATTTTTTGTAACTAAGCGTTTCTACTTGGTAAATAAATGCATTTTGCACAGCCTTCCTTTTAAATGTGCCTAAACTAACCTAAATAAGCAGACAGCATAGCAGAAAAGGGAAACTTATGTGAGTAACTGTTTCTTAAGCAGTATATTATTTTTACTATGTATATAATATTTTATATTATATACACACACATTTTCATCAACAGTTCAAATTAAACCCAAATAAAAAAACCAAACAAAACTGGCGCTCCTCCAATACATTTACCACCTTTCCCTCAGGCATAGTTAATCCAGGTATTTGTCAAGTTAGAGGAATGACAGTTAAAAAGACTCCCCCCACAAGAAACAAGTTACACAAAGAATACTGTATCACTACAAATTTTTTATTCAGAAGCCCATCTTTAAAAAAAATCTCATTATGAACTTGTTTGGTCAAACTACAACACTTTCTAGCAGACATACAGTAAAAATGGCATGGCTCAGAATCGACCAGATCTTTCACGATCTCTTGACCGCCTCCTATCGCGTTCACGTCCTCCTCCTCCACCACCACCTCCACGACCACGATCTCTGGATCTAGACCGACGTTCACGGGACCTCGACCTGGATCTATGCCTTCAAAGAAAGTTTGAATATTTTATTGTTTCATCACATTCAGCAATTTACTTGCAGTACTACACAGTTGAACGCTTAAGGATGTAGGTAATGAGGGAGAAGACAATGTGGTATTAGAAGGATTTGTAAATTGGCACTCAGGCTGCAAAACCATGTATTTACAAACTGAACAAACTTAATACCAAGGAGTCAACACATACTGCTAAGACTCAACTGTTTACTGCCAATCATCCATTATAATGGGTGTGCAAAACTTAAGGAAAGGCATGTAGAGGAACCAAATTCACTGTTACACAGCTGTTAAGTAAAGAAGCAAGAGAAGGGAACACGTGCTTTTGCCGTTATGAATTACTCTTAACAACACACAGCAAGTCTACAGCTGTTTGTAAGTCCACTCCTGTTAAATCAACTGCGTTAATTAGTAGTTACAACTTGGTTCTTTTTCCTTCTTTTCTTCTACCTCACTCACACCACCCCCACCCCCCTTCCAGAAGCCATCAGCATTTGCAAATAATTTTCCCTGCCTCTGAGTTCAATGACTTAAATTCAGGAAGAAAGCTAAAACCACCCAGAATGTACTGCTAACACAGCTACTATGGATTTATAGCTTATATGGCACTTGTCAAGGGAAAGAGTGGTTTGAATGTTTTTCTGCATTTTTAGAAAAGTCAATTGTATAAAATAGGTAAACAGTACATTTTTAAATAGGTGTAGAAATTACAGAACTAAAAAGCTCAGGAAAATGAATGCCACAAGTCTTAAGTTTGCAGAATATTGTTCCACAATGAGATGTTTTGGGGTGGGAGCGTGTGTGGTGACCAATTTTACTATGACAGATACACATACATAACTCCTGCATATCACTGAGCTGTCCAGAATTACTAAATTAACCTATTATTCAAAAGTTCTGGTTTACCCTCCTTTTTTCTACTTGAAAAATTTTGATATATTTCATTCCGTATGGAACTACTTCCAGGTAAGGCTAGTTTATACAATCTACCTGTGAAATCCCACTGATGAGAACTGATTTTTTTTTAATATCAAGGCTTACTGCTAACCTGTGACAGCTTTAGCCACACAAATAATTTAAGTAGGGCCAATAAAGACAAAACTGGATGGAGGACTCAGCTATTTTGTTTTACCACAGACTGAAATTAGGCTATGCGTAAAACAATCGTATTCCAAAGACAAACAGACAAGTCTGATTTTTCTTGCACTGAAGGGTGATACCTTTTAATTAGCCTTACTAAGTCTGAGAGATTCAGATTCATAAAGTGACCAAAAAGGCTAATACAAGAGCATACTTTGTCTTTTTCACAAATAATTCAAACATCTTAAAAGCTTACATTTTAGTTTAAATTACATTAATTGGGATGTTTCAGGAAAGCATTTAGGTACAAATACATGTATCTAAGCAACACAATCTACATTTTCCAAAGTTAAATTCATCCTCGCAAGTTCTAAGACTCTGCCAATTGGAGACATTTATAGGAAAACATGATCACAATCTCAGGCTCCTTTGGTGACTGAAAAAAGCGTACAAAATGGTCCTCTCTATAAAAGGAAACTCAACAATTTTATATGCCTATCCTAAATAGCAAGGTCCTAAAAGCAAGCAGATTGAATCCAGCTCAGAGTGAACCATCCATAACACAGGTATCATAGTAATGGCAGTGGTATAAGCCTTTCTACAAGGTACCTTAGTAAGTAAATAATGTAAATATACAATAAAATATATTTATCACGATCTTTTTTTGCCATTAAGCAAAATTACTATTCCTTTGCCCTACTGAGAACTATCAAGAAGGGTCACATTGTGAGGCTAGCATTAGTAAGAAGGGAGCTCAATACAGTGACTGCCTGTTACTAAGGAATGAATATGGGCTAGAAAAGTTAGTCATTAACTGTTAAAAACAAATAAGGTTGGGTACTGAATATAATCTATAGATATGCTTGACTGTGCATAATGCTGGAAGTGGCCAATCTGATCCTGCCAAAAAGCCCATTAGCCAAGTAGCCTGCTTCTAACAGAGGCCACAAGCAAATACATTTAGAAGACAATAAAATAGAGAAGAGGCATAAAGCACTACTTGTCCCAAATAATGTCCACCTATAACTGTTCATTTTGGAGATCTGAACCACAGGCAGGTCCTATGTACTTAGTAACTCAGTGAATATTCTGCTGCTTGAAGCCTGCCTTCTCTTAAAGGCACACCAACCTTCAGCATCCACAGAACCACAGAGCAAGAAGCACCATATGCTTTTTTTTTTTTAAAAAAAAACCCAAAGACCTATTCCATTGTTCTAAACTGGCCACTTGCTAGCTTTACTTGATGCCCTTTCATTGGCATGTGTCAAAACAGCATCAGAAAAAACAAGAGGACTTAACTAATTTGCCTTCAGAGTTTTCAGCAATCAATCCTTAATTTGCCTGTTTTAATCATGTTTAAAAGCAAACTTACTTTTTACGACGACGCCCATACAACTCACGTCTTAACTCTCGAGAAATGGGCTTCAAATGCATGAAGTTGCAGAAACCTCCTCGTGTACACTCTCTGAAACAGAATTCAAGAGAGAGTTAAAATTCCCAGCTCTATAATATATCTGTTTGCCCTAAGCCCTAACGGGCCTCCAGCCACATCTTAAAGTTAATCATCTCTAACATTAAAACCAGTAAATTGCAAGCATCATTTACTGACAGTGTCTCACTCCTAGATCAAAATCCTAAAAAGACGGCAAAAGTAAAGAGGCTGACTGCAGGTCCTCTATATTAACATTACCTGAAGAGGTTTTCTTCCTACACTAAGCTACACTTAAAACCCACACCCAAGCAACCACCCTGTCTGTGCAAGCATTTCAAAGATAGTGACATAGGCAAACAGGAAGTCACTTTTTACCCCATTTCATATTGACGGCAACAGGCCTCTCTGAAGTCAGTCACAGGTGAAAGCTCAGCATGAATGGGCTGTCCATTAAACCAGCGATTGTTCAGGTCAATCACAGCCTTTTCTGCATCTTCCTCACGGCGAAACTAAAAGCAAAATTAACATTTTCTTATGTTATAGAGAAGCAAGAGAAGTAGATTGAAGATTCTTATCAAATCAGTTGTGTGATATCTGAGGCTTGGGATTAGTAATCAGACTAGAAGCTACTTCAGAGTTCCTGGGACAGTCCATCAAAGCAAGGGTAAAGATGCTAGCTTTTCACTAATCTGGACTCCTAGCTAACCACAACATCGATATTTTCTCTTAATTATGTTCTATTTGGTCTTTCAAGTTTTGTGGCTTGTATTACAAGGTATGATAGAAGACATTGTGTTTTCTTAGTACAACTTGAAACAAAGAGAATGCTTAAGAGTACTTTCTAGAAAACGAATGCTCCAAATGTAATGGATTTTTTCAAACATTTAAGAGAAATCTGCATGAGAACTGAAGCTCTTACTCACTTAAATTAGAATTTACAAAAATCTGATCCTCTTCTACAATGAATGTAAAACTTAAATTTTAAATTCCCTCTCACAGCTAATCACTTGAAAATTTTTAAAAACAACTTATTTCTGATTATGACCTACACACTGAGAATTTCAGGCATGAAAATACTTTCCAGTTAACAGAATGTACAGTAAAAATACTCAAGCAAACTCTCACACACCCCCAACACTGTGTACACACAATAAAATTTATGCAGCTTACAACTCTGTACTTGTTATTCAAGAGATACCAATGATTTTTAAGAGCCAAACCTAAGTGCTCCAGTTTGCACCTTAAACCACCCAGGTACTGCCAAATGTAACTTGGTTACAAGATGTTTTGTTTAACTGGGAAGTTAGAAAATAAATGCACCTGTTGAAAATAAACACACCTGTTGCGTATAAACCTCTTCTCATAATGAAGTGCTTAAAAGGCAGTGTGGTGGGAAGACAGACCCCAAATTAATCCTGGCAAACTAAACAGTCCAGCAGGGGTGACTGTGTTTGTAACAATGTAAAAAAAAAAAAAAAGGACATTAATCTTTAAGAAAATGACACAGACTTTGACTATCAAGAAAGCTTCTCATCTCTTAAAATTTCTTTCAGATTCTATTCACATTATCACTCTACTTTTTATTGTGAAGTTGGAGAGGAGCTTATATCCTGAAGAGCTACTCTCCTAGTCTACAAGCATACAGTAGCTTTTTGAAATTAGAGATCAATAAATACCACCCCTATTGATTGTATAAACATGTCTCTCTTTATCCTACCTTTACGTATACATTTCCAACTAGATGATCTCCAAGGTTATCACAAACATTCATCTCCTCAACTTCACCGTATTTTTCTTCCATTTCTGTGAAGACCTCCTAAACACAAAGCAACCAATTAAAAGTTTACAGCACATTAGCAATAAATACAGAAGTACTGCATTCAGCAGTTAGTAAGTACAAAAGAATGCCTTCCTTAAAAAAAGAAAACAAGAAAATCTTTTTTTAAATTTCTGATTTCAAAATTAGTACTTGCTTGGCCTGTACTGTGTCCATCTGTAAGTACAGCACTAACAGGATACAATAAAAAACTATGGAAAACAGTAAGCATACAGTATTTACAGAATACATAAGATGCACTGAAAACACTACATAATAAGCCTTGATACTATAGTTTTATTGGTATAGAAGCAAATTAAGTAACTAAGTTTATTTTAAATTTGCAGGAAAGAAGGGGATTATGGAAGCAAAATGCTACATCACCTAAGTTGCTGATTTCTAAACATCTATTACAAACAGTGAAGTTGAACCCAAACGAACCAAAAAATACCAGGAAATATTTAGCACTGAAAGTTTTAAGCTTTATACAAACACCTGAGGAAATAAGCGCTTTTCTCTAAATCCATCTAATTGTGGTACACACTGAATCTAACTCACTTGTGTCAACAAATCCACAAACACTTTAATGCACTTTTACATACCTCAAAGAATTCATCATAATGTTCCTGCATCTCAACATCGCTCACAGCACCTGTAAAAAGTCAAGAGTCATATCAATTAGAGCCTATAAATAAGGAAGAAGAGATATTGATCATACTACAAAACAATCTAGAGAGGCCGTCTGGAGCATAAAAGACACCATATAGCATGGAGCTAACTAATAGGAATATTAAAAATAAGTATGTGTGAAGAGCTTCAAGTCCCTAAAGTAATATGTCAAAACATTACATTGACATGATCAAATCAAAACAAGTTTTAATCAGAACCAAACTTGTACGCCACAAATTTAAAGGGGAAGGAATTACTTTGAAATATTGCTTAAATTTAATGTACAGTCCCACCTTCTACCTACCAACAATTTTACCTAAACAGAAGGCAAGTGCTTTATCACATTTGCATATTTTAAGGCATAACAATTTAGTGTTCCTCTTCCTAAAGGCAGAATTTCATTTTAACATGTCCACCTCTCCAGCGTTTACATTAGAATTTGAAAGTTCACAATATAACATTGCCCAGATTTTTTTTTTAAATTTGCTCAAAATAGTTACTGAAATGACACACTTTTCTCAGTGCCCTCAAAGAAGGGTACCATAATGCTTTGCAGTAGAGAGCAAGTTTCTAATTTAATTTTGAATATTACTTAGTTTTTCTGTAGTCCTGCAGAACACCTTTTAGTGCAAGACAAGTCAGCCATATATTCAGGTTAGATTATTTTCATGCTCCAAGCTGGACTTCACAAATGAGCGCTGCTTGCCTGCTGCTATATAAAAAAAAAAAGTTTGGCTGATTTTTCAAAGCTTTAAGAATATAAAAGGAAAGTATCTCTTCCAGTCTACAGAATTTTAAACTACATTAAGCTGTATACATTAAAGCCTAATGTATTAGCTCTTCAGCAGTTAAGTGGCTTACTAAGATCAAGCGGAGCAGTTTTAAAATGAACCCTGCGTTTTATGCTACAAAAATATCCTAGCCTTCAAATTACAAACTACTCTCTTAGTTCACACAATGTGAAAAACAAGAAACGAGCCAACAAAGCTGAGTTTATTCACTTTGAGCAGCTACGAAAAAAGAGATGCTTTGGGCTCAGTCATTTTTGGCTAATATTACCATTTGGATTAACTCTACATTTTTCTTTAAAGGCTCTAATATTAACCAGCCACACACTCTGGCACTGTAATTACTTTTCTTCCACCCAGCTCCCCTCCTGAAGAAGGCTAAGGGGCATTTGTTACATAGTTTAGACTAACAATGTTTCTACATTTATGTTTGCTTTTAAGAACTTTCTTCTTCCCCATGGTTATATAGCAAATTAAGGAAATATCAAACATTAAACCAGTATTTCCAGACAGTTTAATACTTAACTATATTCCCAAGGTTCTGCCAACACCACTGATAACAGCTTACTAATACCTAAGGATTTTTTTTTTTTTTTTTAAAAGATATCAGACAGGGGCTTTGTGAGCCACGCTGGAAATAACTACTTTTTACCAGATGGACAAGTGCTAAAAACTAAAAAGGAGATTCCATTGTCAAATTAAGAGATTATAAGCAACAGTTAGTTAATGACTACTTGAATGTCCTTCTAAAGCGGGAAGCATACATATGCATAGGCTTTACAAACATTCATATTCCAGGGCTACCGGTATCTGAACCTTGAGAAGCCCAATTACTAATTACAATACTCAGGAAAACTATTGCTGTTCAAAACTAAGGTTAATCCTCTACGACGGCAATAGAAAGGAAGACAGTTAAGCAACAACAACAAAAGCATTAAATAGCTACCCAAGTTATCCATTTAAAATACATGCAGTACTTCAGTAGGGACAGGTATCAAAAAAGGGAGCCAGGAGTTTCAGCAAACCTACTGATAACAGAGCTCCACCTCTACCACAGAAGGTACAGTTGAGGTCTGTTAAGTGTCTACCCGCTTGTCAAGGCAAACTAAAGTTGGATACCAGCATTTAGAACACTAAAGAATCTGTTCAAGACTCTTGCAGCTGTACAATCTAAACAGCTCCACAGACCAAACTGCTGTAACTCTGTGCAAATTAGTTACCAGCGCATTGAGAACGTAGGGAGAGTGGAAATACCCAACTGTACAGTTTTTGATTTACTGAAACAGCATTAACTACTAAGCATCTGCAACAAAAAAGCCTACAAACCAATAGAACTGTTTAAGCATCTAGACAAACTTACATAGCTCATTATATATCTAGCTTGATTGTGACAAAAACCTCAAATTACTTAATTGGGCCATTATTACTTTTAGAAGCAGAAGAGACAGTGTTGACTTTTAAGTTAGTGGCTGATTTCACAAAGCATGTCTAATCAAATGCTGGTAACTAATCTGAACTAGTCTATAATCCAACAGTCAAAAAAAGGAATAACCAAACAAAGCTTTATTACCACACAGTCAATATTCACTTCAACAAGAAATATTAGTTAGATAATAACACCAATCCTTTTTGGTCCTAAAACTTTTTTTTTTTTTTTTTAAATCTTATTCTAATAATGATGATTCAACCACAATGATCAGTAATCGCAGATCAACAATCCTGGTCATTTAACTTCTGCCAGTCTCACAGTAGGTCTGTTTTCTTACGCCCATTCCTACCTCTCGAGGAGTCATTAAATTAGTTCATGACCATACCCAAATGCCTTCCCCTCCTCAAAAGTACTTTTAAAGATGTATTTCCCTAGGTAAATATGCAACTTGGTTTGGGAATTTAAATTTTCAAAGCATGGAAGGAATTTTAAGCATGCACCTATCCAAAAGTGACAGCTGCCAGAAGGGAAGCGTTTGTCAGTCAAAGTGTATTCTTCCAAAGTAGACTCTAAATGCAAGCTGCATTAACCTAGGACAAATTTCTGCATGCAGTCTGAAAAGTTTCAAATTCAAGTTCTCTTAACATTTACAGAGCAGGAAATTTGTTCTGGATGAAGTCAATGTGTCATTGCCCTGCTCTTTTAGACAGTGGAACCTAATGGACAGCACAAAACATACAGAAAAGCATTCCTAGGATGCAGGCAACTGGCAGGGAGAAAGGCGGAGGGAAGAAAGCAGTGCAACCAAGACTGCTTTACAGGGGAAGTACAATTTCAACCCTTTTTGATTTAATAGATAGTATTCAGATTCCCCTCATAGTTTTGGGAGTAAGGAGGAAGGTGAGCAGCACAAAAAAAGGTTTTGGTGGTAGTTTTGGGGTTTTTTTGGTGTGTTTGTTTTGAACACATTTAATGAAACGTGGTCAGTTTGATCTGTTAAACTAAAATGGTAGACCAGCTTAAGTCGACACTGAGCTCTGACAATCAAGCCCAGGGAACCAGTGAAGGAACTTGTATGAACTTACAGCGCAAACCGTCAGCAGACTGGGAAGAGTTTTGAGGGTTACGGTAAATGTTCAAGAGGGCAATGGTCTGAAATACAAAACGCAACAACTTTATATTATGGAAAATAATTTTAACAAGAAACTGGTTTCCTTTAGGGTCGCTTTAGCCGAGTCTGTGCTGAAAAGAGAGGTGGTTATTCTCTCCCAAGAAGGAGAACTTTCACTTAGCTGGTGACCTTTCTGAATCAACCTAACACTGTAAAGTAATAGAGATCTCATGATACTCCATTATTGTATTTTTTTTTTATTTTATTCACCAATATTAATATAGAGGGGTTTTGCAAGATTTCAGGTAGGTATGTAACACATGGCATTCAGACATGGTATTCAAGTTACAAGCATAGTAATTTGTTTGAATTTGGTTTGACTGAATGGTTTCTTAGTAGACAAACCCCAGGAAAGAAAGCAATACAATAATTACAGCATAACATGAAATCTCCATTTTCCTAAAAACGTTAAGATGAGAGAAAACCCACAGTTTTGGGAAACTTACCGTACATCACATATATACCTATTATTTTTTTTTTTTGTTAAATCAAGAATTTGAGAAATGTCTGCAGGTTAACCCTCTAAAAGAATGCAGTATTACTAAGAAATGAGGTTCACTCTGCAGTGCAAAAGAGAACCTGTATAAAGTCTAATTTATGCAGTCGGTTCTGCATTCTGAATTGCACACATTTGACAAGTTCTTGATCTATGCGCAAGAAGAGTTCCGTCACTTGTCCTGTTTGCAACAGCTTTATGTCAGCAGCTCAGAAGCCAACATTATTTTCTCATAATTAGGAGTGGGCTCTTTAACACCATTCTTTAAAAAAATTTCTCCAACTGTGGGACTTACAGTGTGAGCCGTCAGCCGTCTGTGCACTGTTTTGGGGGTTACGATAGATGTTTTGAATCAAGATGGTCTGCGGGGAAAAAAAATAAAAAGGGGAATTCTACTGGCTGCTGTGCATATAATAGACAATTGCAAAGAGACAACTTGTTTGCAAACAGCTAAAAGTAACATTTTATTCTTAAGACTTCCTTTTGTATTTGCAGATTATCTTCGAAATTGCATCCAGACCATCATATTATGAAAACAGTGTTAATTTGCCACCAAGAAAGAGCTGCATTTGTCTCAACAGCTATCCTCAAAATGGGAATTGCAAGGCACAGTAACCTAAAATGTCAAGCTACATGATATTATGGAGATGCCTAGCTTTCAAGACCAGATTCATTATTTTAAGTCTAGGGGGGAAAAAAATAGTGTTATGTGCACAGCATATAATACATCATGCCACAGGGTCTAAAATGTTACACCAGACAGTAAGGTTTTTAGGCAAGAGCTACGTCTCATTTTGTGCATCAGGAATTTCTTGGTGGAATTTCTGTTTAAATAATATAATAGCATCATAGGTTCACAGGTTTCCGATCCTTCAAATAAGGACAATATCCTTTTAGCCCTTCTGCTTTTTACTTGAAGAATTAGCCCAGGCAGACTTGAAACCTTACATTTGTACCGTTCTTCTTAAAATCAAGTTGTCTGAAAAAACAAACCATGTTTAAGTTAGTAAACTAATATTACAAAAAAATTCCAAACGTCCACATCACTGTAAGCAGCTCAAAAATTGAAATTTGATTACTTAAAATACAAGCTCAACGTTAGTTAGTACAAATCACAATCCCCAGATAATTTTATCTTACACATTATTATTAGTCACAGTAAGAATTCAGAGCTTAAAGAAGTCACAGGACCAGCAATGTCAGTCCTACATATGCTGCCCACTTAACATGTAAAAAAATCTGTAACATCACATTTAAAAAAAAAAAAAAATCACACACTTGTTTTATCATGGGTATGGTCATACCAACCAAAGCTTTGTGCTTCCATGGCCCAGGTTTAAAACATCTACGTTTTAGCCTACAATTTGGAACGAGCCAGAAACGTGCGTATAGTTACAGTGTTTCTGCTGATTGGCGGTAATTTGATCACCCTGGATTGCACGACCTTTCTTAACACAGCTCTTCTATAAGGTAGCTGCACCAGCAATAGCAACGCAAGATAAAAATATTGTGCCAGTAACTTCCCATTAGCAAGCTATCTCTTCTTCTATCACAGCCGATTATCAATCTGCATACAAATAAAGATTTCTGTAGCGAACCCTACGCATCTGCCAGGTAAGTTTGAGATGTTAAAGTACAGCACATCTGCCAGGTGCGATGCTGTAGCAGTCCCAGGCATCACTGGATGAATCTGACATGCCCTGCTGACCCACTTCAGCTGGCATTGCTAACCACAGTTTCTAAAGTGAAGCTAAGGACTTCACTGACAGAGGAAACCACTGCTGCACATAAATATTTTTCTGGAAAAAAAAAAAAAAAGAAAAAGGTAAT